>OX382265.1:36075000-36675000 GCA_947507595.1 Pyralis farinalis
CTTGAAAGCGAATCCCAGGAAAGCCGTTGGACATAAATGGAAAACAGTTGGAAGTCTATAGATGACGATTGCCATTGCTGGGATTGAGTCTGTCTTGGATGATAATAAATACCTAGGTATATGACCCGTTTGTGCAGCGATCACCGTAGCCAATAGTTTGCGATAGTACGTCGCCTTTTTTACCTTAGTGAAGTTACATCTATCAAATACTATAACACTATGCTTAATATCTCTTTCATCAGAACCTGATACTCAGCGGGGTAGACCACTTGCACGTGAGCTTGCCTTTGACTTACTAACTGCTACTACTTAATGACAGTGTTTAATGAAACTAACTAATATACTCGTTAAGTTTAATGAACCTTCCCCCTGCTTACCCCGCAAGGGACCTGGCGTTATGATATACATACAAGAACCTTCTATCTATCCATTTACTTCTTATATTTAAAAATAAAACAAGTACATAGCTACATTGCACATCTAAGTGCTAACATTATGCGGGATTGCCTTATTAATATTAATAGGGAAATAAAAATATATTACCATTAATTTTGATCCAAAAGGTGTAATGGTAAGTAATTGAACTCTTTATGGTGCGTATGTACATACATATAAATATTTTTACGTCGTGCTATTAAATATGATTCAAAAAAGGCTAGACTAGTATTACCAGGCGACAGACGACATGCTTTTTAAGATGCTATACGTCAAAATTGACCGGTATTGCCTTATATAGTTCTACCTTTCTCCCTATTGAAAGTTAATAAGTTAGTTAGAAATATATATTCCTAACGTGTTATAAACGTTATGTTATCATATCCAATAAATGAAGTTCATTTTTATTTCATGCTTTAGTTTATATGAAGGAATTTCAAACCCTATTGCCTATTTCTAAATCAATTTTAAACATTTTATTTGCTATTGACATAAAATAAGCTGGTTTGGATATAGTCGAGGAAAGTGGTAAAAAAGTATGGCACACGTTTAAAAGTTCTACTTCGTTCTAGTTTAACATTTTTAACCACGAGTCATTTCCATAGTTCGCCGTATTTAGATTTTCCAATTAGTGTGTGTTGTGGTACTAGATATTGTGTTCTCTTTTTTTGTTTTGGTAATCAACTGTGACTTGACAAATAAATAAGATTTAATCGTAAGTCACATGCGGGCATGGCTGTAAATGCACATTTTAGTGCAACATTTTGTTTAATTTATGAGCTGCTATTGGAGATAGATTGTATTAGAATACTAACATTAACTATATTTTTGAATGCCGGAAATATAGCAGTAGCTTTTCAGTTGTTCTGATTATTATTTTATACTAAACAAAAATACTAAAAGCAATTTATTTTATAGACTATATTTGTAGTACCTAAAGAATAAACCACAATTCCAAATACTAAATCCAAGCACCTGTTTACGTGGGGAGATGACTGTTTTTATTGTTTCATTATCTAGAAAAAATAAGTAATAAATTGGTTTTGTAAGAATTAAACATAGCAATACTATATATATAAAAAAAAACTCAATTTAGGTTATTATCTAAAAAAAATTGTATTATGAAAGTGAAATGATCTCCGATCCGAATGATACCGGCTTTTTCCGGTTTCTATACACGCACGTACAACACGTAAAATATTAATTTTTTCTGGAATTAGTAACGCATGAATAATAGGTTCTCAAAAAAGGGCAAGTCCAACACTTCACTGCTATATCTTACCTACTTTTCATGTATATATAGCTGCACAATATCCAATTACATGTCAACATCCCATTTTCTACCTAAATTGGTACCCTACCCTACCCCGCAAGGGACCTGGCGTGAAGATATACATATACATATATACATCCCATTTTACATTTGTTAAAATAAATATTAATACATACATTATTATTAATTAAGGTACATTGAAACTAAGATACAAATTTAGATGAAATTGGTCATGTGCTGAAATAGGGATATATCAACAGCACCTAAAGAGCACGCAAGAAGAGGTTGATGAGTGTGGATGACATGAGAGAGGTATCTTGTCAGGTGACGAGCTCGGTGGCGCAGTGGTGAAACGCGCTGTTACGCTACTTTGACACCAACGCTCGTGGGTTCGATTCCCACACAGTACAAACATTTGTGTGCATGAACATGTCTGTTTGTATTGGTCTGGGTATTTTCTATGTATAATAAGTATGTATTTACAAAAAAAAATGTATTTACGTATGTTTATCAGTTGTCTTGTACCCATAACACAAGCTTCGCTTACTTTGGGGCTAGGTGGCGCTGTGTAATTTGTCCGACAATATTTATTTATTTATTTATCTTTGGATCGGCGCACCTGGCGTTCTATAGTCTCTGCTTAAGTAGTTGCCTGTTGGTTAAAACGTTACAAAATATAGTCTACAGAGAGCGCTGAAATGGATTTTGTTCAATGGGTTTACCTATCTCGATCTTGACTGTGCCTCGTAAGGTAGGTCGTCGGTCCCGGTTGTTGTTGATAGATGACAGCCGTAATTGCCCACGGGCGGTTAAAATACTAGCCTAGCCGCAGCTAAATAACAATTCCCTAGAGGGTTGTTGTGTTTCTGTGTGAGCGAGTTCCCTAGTAAGCTCCTGAGGAGTTGCTCTGTAAGCAGCAGAGGAGGGAGTAACACTTAATAATCACGTTAATAAGCTACGATAACCACTTTAAATCAGGTGGGCCGTGTGCTTGTATGCCTCCCGACGTATAAAAAAACTAGTGGTCACGTGCGAGTTAATCTTATGCACGTAAATATTTCAGCGCAAAGTGTACATACAAAGTAAATCACCGCGGTCATCATGAAATCTATGGAGAAATATGGCAAAAATAACTTATTTCGTTAACTCAGTGGATGAGAACCAGTCTAGTAATCGCCTGGTCCCTGATTCGAATTCTGGCGTACATATATGTTAATTTATATTTCCTATGATATGAAATCTATATGTTTGTTTATGCGTTTGTCTGTCGCTTTTTTCCGAATATTCGAATTCCTATCTCTTAAGGTACATGGTCAAAATGGCCGACAAATTAAAAAAATAATATTTTGAATTGTTATATAATTGACGAGCCAGGTGTTCCTCTGGCAATGCAAGCTTGCGTATTCTCAACTGGTTTTATTATTACTTCCTCGGCAGTCATTGAAAACCTCTTATTAAGAAAACGTCTGGTTTCCCCTCTGGATTGCGCAGGTCTGATGGCAGTCGCTCAATGCATTAGGCAGCTCCTTGGACTAGGTAGCGGATCCCGCAAATCCTGATGGGTTAGGAAACAAGATAGGAAGAAGAAGCTGCGAAGCGCTGGGAAAAAGTAGACTGTCCCTGCTTTTAAAAAGACAAATGTTGGCTCTACTGCCCATCTGAAGCTACTGAGGAGGTGTTGCATCAGCATTGCGAGTATCAGTATACGCCGTGTTCGGAGGCAACTCACTGTTTAGCATTTCGGCAGCTGCATAAATTTGTTATGCGGCTGGTATAATAATGTTTTTGATTTTAATGTATGATATTAATAAAGAAATAATTTCCTTCATCACCAGTAGAGTAGAATCGTCAATGTATGAATGGAGTGACGTTACAGTTTGATCAATGTTTAGCGTTAAACCGCTTCCCAAGATTACAGTTGGGAAATGATTTGTTTGATGATCGTGAAAAATATTTATTATTTCTTCAATAAACAGGATGATATACGTTTATTGAAAGAAAAATTATCATTTTTCACAAAATTTTGGTAATTTCTTCTCTTCCCATTTGTCATTAAATGTTGCCATTTCTTTCGGCTGCATGAGTGAAATGTGGAAATAATTATTAAAAAATATTAAACTACTTTTAAGAGCAACAACACAATTCTAATATCTATTTAGCGATTGATCATTTTTTTTTATCAATCGGTTGCAAGTCAGACTGGCTGACGTTCTTCTGGCAAAAAGGGATAATGTGACGATGGTTCCATGGGTTTCATATTTTCACAGCGCGGTACGGAACTCTAATCAACGAGAGTTCGTTCAACGTACATTCCATTACATTGACTCGTAATTTAATAGAATAATAAATGTTAACATCCGGATTAAGGGAAGTAGGTACATTGAGACGACAATAGAGACGGCGATAACGTGTATTTACTGTACTGCCGAGTAAAAAACTCTTAAGGCTTTAGTCTACCCTTAAATTTTTTTATTAAATATGGCCATCCGCCTGCTAAGTAAAGGAGGGAAACATCTTCATGTATACATATTGTATTTACATATACCAAACATATTTATCTATATATAACTCCACGCTTAATCCACTGGGTAGGCACAGGGCACGGAACGACAGATGACTCGATCCTTACACGCCTCACTCGCTTCTTTAACATCCATAGCGCTTCTCATGCACGCTCGCCGGTTTTTTCTGACGTCACTCTCTGATAAAACTCGATCAATATTTGACGCATCGTGAAATTAAAAACAAAATGCACTGTCTATATATATCTGTATTTTCACGCCAAGTTCCTTCGGAGTAGACAGAGAGTACCGAACGCACATGACTGCTGTTGCACACCTCTTAACATTCATAGCTCTTTTTATACACGAACAAATGTACTAGTAACTAATTATATGAAAAAAATACCGGATACGTTTATTAAATTCTGCATGAAAATGTTTATTAAAAGTTCTATTATGACGTTTAAAAAGTTTTGTACAGTTTGAAAATCGAATTGGGGTATATTAACTTCAGATGCATTATGGGAGGAGTAAAATTACGAATAACTAAATATTTTTTTTTTCTGTCAAAATATTTAATTTAAAACGCCATTTCAACATCAGCAAACGCGTGACATTATTTTTTTTAGACATATTGATTATGATGGGTGAGTATAATATAATTTTGTAGATTTAAATTCGATGGCATAAAACAATGCTGCCGACCCACCCTCAGTGCAGAGAATCAGTGCCAAACAAGCGTACGATCTGCCTAATGGTAAGTTGTTACCGTAGCCTACGGACGCTTGCAACGCCAGCGGCGTTACTCACGCGTTGAGGACACCTCTTCGAGCCTGTTTTGAAGATACTAATGTGTACAACGAGGAAAACCGCTTATAATCTTGTATACGGTTGATCTGATCCTCGCAAGAATATTTAAAACAAAACCGCATCCAAATCGGTTTATCATTTTGGGAACTATGATGGCACAGACATACACTCGCGGCTAATTCATAGTACTCCCTTTTTTGAAAGTTAAAAAGTTATAAAAGTATTTCTATATGTTATCTACATTATTAATGTAAACTTGTGAAACTTGGCTCCTGGCAACACCATTACTTACATGGTAAAGTCTGATCTAGATTATAATATTTTCGCGAAATGTTCCCGTGCGCAAGGGTTGAATAAAATACTAATACTGCCTTGAATAAAATATTACATTATGTAGTACGGTTGGCAAGCCTATTTAAAATGCGGTGGTATGCTCCTAGGCGTAATCGTGCTATGTTGGTATTCATTAGATTATTATATTAATAAATACAGCAATTATAGTCTAGTGGATAGAGAATCAACTTATTATCTGACATCTGATTCAAATCCTGCTGCGTGCATGTACTCCAGTTCGTGTTTTCAGATTTATGTTCATTGTCACTGGCTCGGCGGTGAAGGACAATACTGTCCTTATACACCTCGCACGCTTCTTTAACATTCGTAACCCTTTTTTACAATTTCGAGATATAACCCTAAATGGGCGATATGTACCGTAAATTTAGAAAAGAAAAAACAATTACTTGAATAATTGTAAATAAAAATAAGTCGGTGAAATGTATTATCTGAAGTTAAAAATATGTATGGTCTCATCGCACGAGTTTGTATGGAGTGTCTATGCTATGTGATCTATGAGGGCGGCAGACAATATCCGACACGATGAGATTGCAAGCGACACGAACATAAAATAATAAAGAGACAATACGAAAATCGAAAAATTCTAATTCTGTGTATCCGCCATTTAATCTTATTAATGAAATAAAATGTAAGGTCTCCATTAGTCTTTTTTCCCCGCCAGTCTCTATACGACAGATTCGTTCCGACGGCGCACAATTAATATTAATTAAGATTTAAATTGGTCTAATTACACAGAGCCGAGCCCATCTTCAGCAAGCTATTCTTTGAGCGGGGGCGAATTATAATAAAATATAGTGTTTACAACTCGCTATACTGTACGTTTATTTAGGGGTTGGAGAATACAGTCGGTGACGTATTTGTGATAGACGGCTATGCAGAGCGGCGCCATTTTGTATGAGCTCGGTGGTCGGTTGGTTAGCTGGCTACTTTAACAACAAAGCCCATGATTTCGATTCCCATACTTAACAAACATATGTGTGCACGAAAACATCTGTAAACCTTAGTCTGGGCATTTTCATTTGTTCTGACCATCAAAGTATCTTAGCAATAATTAGACATTGCGTTATTGAAATATATATTTATATATATAGAATGTCAATGATTTACCTGAAGTATGAATTATCTTTGTTTTGAGACACCGCTCCTTAGATTTCTAAACATCTATATAGACAATAGTCCGGACTACAAACAAACAGAATAAAAGCTTAGGCCCCTTGGATGTCGTTGATAATAGAACAACTATGCAAATAGCAATAATATAATTAAGCCCTTCGCAAAGAAACCGTAAGCATGACGTTCAAGATACAAGTTATAAACTTTAAAAATTTGATACAGAATGAGATAATTATCATTTTTGTTCTTTTACAGGTAAGTCCACATATTCGTACCTGATAACCTACCTGATAATATGGTAAGTAACAAAGATAGATAATGAAGTATGGAAAACATATTCCCGTAATATCGTACCAAAGTACGTCATTGATCCGCTATCTCATCGTTGTACAAAGATGTGTTAGTAGGTACTGACGTTTATCTCGGCATAAAACGGCAAATTTACATATGCCTAAGCGAAGTTTGAAATTAAAAAAAGAAGTTATAATGTGCAGCCAAAAATGCATAGCGGAACAAAATTTGGGGTGCCCGCGGTTGCTAGAAATCGATCCACACCCCGTTTGCAGTAACGATAGGGGTGGTTGTACTTATTTTGCTTTTGTTTAAAATTTCGGCTTATTTGACGGAGGGATAAAATAAAAACCTCCTCGGCGGTGGTTAAAAATCGCAAAGTTTAAATTTCGAAAACGGTATACGTCGCGGAAAGATTCCGATTTTGAATATCGAACAGCTATTCCGTTCCGTGCAAACCGTCACTGTAAACAAACTCAGAACTAAAAACGTTCCATTCCACACTCTCAAGTTTCCCAACGCACGTATTTGTAGAACGTTTCGCGGGCATTGTGGACTCACGAGCAGGACTAGCGCCTCAAATAAATACAAGCTGCTATATGTTAAACGCCTTTCAGATTCCTCGACTTAAGCGCTAACAGCTTCTTTTAGTTTACAGCTCCAAGCTTTTTGTGAACGCAACCGCAATTACCCCTTTCATTTTGTACGTGTGCGGAGCCTTTTATTTTAACCACCCTGTCTGCGCGGTTTTTTATATGCGCACTGCACATGCATATCTAATAACTGCGGATAGAAGCCCGTGTCGCTTTTGATGCGGAGTTTGCGTCAGGTAGAATTATATTCTCACCTTATGTGTTGTCGATTATCTCTTAATTCTGGCGCGTCGCGCATTGCTAGAGCATTGAGAGTCGCTTTGCTGCAGTGTTTAGTGTAATGGGGCGCTAAAATGTTTCGTCGCATGTCGCGTCGTCCCTTTGTCGCGATAATTTGAAGTATCGCGGTGATAATGTCGAATCGCCTCAATCAGACGTTTTAAGGAACTCGGCCGGTCGCAAACTGGTTTTTAATCGAAAATTTTATGAATAGGTGATGCAAAAATAATATTGTAATCGGTCCAACGGGATTAGAGTTTTTGTGAAGTTTTTTCTTCCTAACTGTATCCCGTTTCGTAATCCATTAGGATTGGCGGGGTCTGCTATTTGAATATACGACTACCATATCAGACCTTCACAACTCGGAGAGAAACCATATCTTAGGTTTCTCATGTTACACGTCTTTCGAAATATATGCTCTGAAGTGTGTTCTCGAGCCATTCAAGTGTACGGCCCACCTGATGTAAAGGTATCACCTCAGCCTACCAACTTGCAACACATTTAGTATCACTCGCGTGACTCCACCCCTGCTGCTGGTGAACTCGCTCACTGTGAGCACGACAATACTTCAGGAAAGTGTTATTTCACAGCGGTTTTTTGTGAGGTGATCGTACTTCCTACTTTGATACACCCTACTTAATTTTCCTTCATCGCCGTGATAATTCAAATATGTACATACATCCGATGAGAGCACGATGGCGTCGTTGCGCGTGTCATTGTAACCGAACACTCAGGTTAAACAACGTTGACCGCAGCCATTCTATGGATGGGTTTTCTGCCTCGAGTTTCTCCGTGCTTCGGAGGGCGCGTTAAGCCGTCGATTCCGGTTGTTTACGATAGACAAACAGTCGTTAAGCTAAGCCAGTGGCCGCCGGGCGGCTTGAAAACACTGGCCTCCGCCAATCCGCATTTGAGCAGCGTGGCGGAGTATGCTCTAATCCTTCGGTTGAAGGGAAACCCGTATACCTGCAGTGGGATGAGTAATGGTTGATGTGGTACATAAATCCGAAAATAAGATTTTAGTGGACATACCGATGCCAGTATATGTGGTGCTATAGAGTTTTTGCGAGACTATGACAATTGATGTTTATTGTATATAGATACAATTCAGTATGTATGTACAGCGAGAGCGACATGTAGAGCGGTACTCGTCAGGGTGAGTATTATAGGCGTATTCATAGGGTGCGAGGGCGTGAAGTGTGCTCCACTATGAATGAAACCAAAAACTTAAGTTCCCGCGGACGCGCCAAAGATGTTCGCTTTAGTGCTTTAATTATGGCATTTCAATGTTAATTTACTTTTAATGCTGTGTCTCGCACCCCCGTGAAAAGGCTCTCTCATTAAATTAGTTCGCTGGTTGACGCACTGTGAACGTAACTCGACTTATGCCCTGATTGACACAAGCACGAAACTCGCTCTCTTGCCGCGTTTGTGAATTAGCGGAACATTGCCTGAATACTTTCTATGGAGGCAATAAACGCGGCGGGAAACATTTTTTTGCAATTTGTACGTCTGTGGACTAATTAAATGTATGGGCCATAATTAGTTGCGAGTGCACCGCGTATGTCTTTGCCACCGCGTCCGGTGCATTTTCAAGGGAAAGATATTTTTTTGCGCGGGTAACCATTCAAAATTCTTTTTGTGTCACATTCACTATGTATAAATGTTTGACATGTACTACTGTCGAAATGTTTACGGTTGGCAAAATAATACGTAGCCAAATAACAACTAACTGGAGTGTTATTGTGTTATTGGGAGTGAGTGCGGGTGTACCATTTGTGTTTACAGCAAATTCCTTATGTTACAAGCGTTACAGTACGGTTACGGTAGCCTCTTTACATATCAGGTATGACGTATGCTTTATTATTCTTCCTGTGTTCTATGAAATAAATAGATGTTATATCTTGCTGCTCACCATCAGGCAGACCGTACGCTTGATTGCCACCTTAGTGGTATAAAAAAAAAACAGTGACAGCATATGCATGTTGCGTATGTTTAATGTTACTTAGAATTTATTGTGGGGCCGTACGAGTGATCGATACGTATACGTTTACAAAACTAATTTAAAATTAACAATTTATCGTCTCGACAAACAGACACGGACGAACAAACTTTCCTGATATTAATTTCACGGTAATAACGGAACTCGCATTACAGCCAATTAACTCTAATTAAGGCAACTATCTAAACTAAAGTTAAATGTTATTTTATTAATTAATCTGACGTTAAGCTGACAGCTATAAATATGAATTCAGATACCTAGTTGGTTAAGTATACCTATATGTCATCTAGAACTACAGATATATATCTTCTAAGTATACCTTATCTGACTCTGTCCATATTTCAGATGGTTTCGTTGATTATGAACTTTGTTGCAATGGTACAAGTTTCATAATAATCGAAGCGGGTGCCATTTTGTTACTACTTTTTTACAAGCTATTAGTAGATACATATATACAATGAAAAGGAAACACTTCTAATTTCTTTTATACAACATCGATCAACACATAGTTTGTAATTATCGCTTGCTCGGCGGTAAAGGAAAACCTCGTGAGGAAACCCGTACTCCCAAGAAGTTATATTTCGACCTGTGACCTAACCTAGGATAGGTCTAGTTTAGCCTATGGATTTTGGATGTCTGACGGCAGATAAGTTTTCTTCTTCGGTTGTCCCCTTTTCTAATCCATTAGGGTTGGCGGGATCCAGAGCGACTAATATCAGACCTCTACAACCTTAGAGGGAAAACCAGATATTTCTTATGTTAGGTCACACATCTTTCGAAATATATTTTCTTGAACGTATGCGTTTCCTCGCGATGTTTTTCTTCACCGCCAAGCAAGTGATAAATATGTTCATAAATCCGTAAATACGAATTTAGTGGTACACACCCCCGCCAGGATTCGAAGCTGAGACTATTTGCCCAATAGGTCGGTTCCTTATCCATTGGGCCATCACTGCTCTGAGTTAACGTCAGTATCTTCTCCAAGTCCTGAAGCTTCGGTAGCGGACCCTGCCAATTCTAATGTATTAGGAAACGGGGTAATGCTAAGAAGAAAGCGGGAGGCATATAAGCATACGGCCCACCTGGTGTAAAATTATTAACTTATATAGTTATATTTTTATATACTTTTACCGGGTTGGCAATGCCCGAGTGACATCTCTGCCGTTGCATGAGTAAATAGGCTAGGGTATCTGTGTACCATCAGGTAGGCCGTATGCTTGTTTATCACCTTAGTGGTGAAATAAGTACCTGATCGGTGCGAAGGTGTTTTATTTGTTAATAACGTTTTTTAAGGAAGACACCTGTATAGATACTCGTAAATCAAAAAGCAAAATCTTATGAAATACAAAATTTGATCTAACACGATAGAGCCCTTTTCGTTTTTTTTACAGGTTTTACTTAAAAGTAATAAGATTCATCATCATCATCATCATCTCAGCCTGTAGTCGTCCACTGCTGGACATAGGCCTCCCCTTTAGAGCGCCACTCGTATCGATCCTGTGCCACCTGCATCCAACGACTCCCTGCAAACCTCTCGAGGTCGTTGCTACATCTAGTGGGGGGTCGTCCCACACTACGTGTACCAGTACGGGGAAAAGTGATAAGATTATGAATTCTTGCAATACAGGAAGTATCGTTCGCGATGCTAACACAACAACTCCTCAGGAGTTTACTGATAACCTCCACTCCCAGGAACACAAAAGCCCTCCGGGGAGTAGTTATTCGGCTAGGGTTGTAATCCAATTACAGGAATTAACCATTAGTTAATAACTTCAAGCGTTATGTTGAGGAAGTCAAATTTACAGGCAATTAGAGCTAAATTTTGTGCCATCAATTAGTCCATGCGAACCAGCGCCGGCCGGCACCCATCCATAGTGGATGTATGTTGTCGCTGCCGTGGTTGCTCTGGTAGTCTCTGCCTCGGCTGCTGCGACTGCTCCTCATCTGGAAGGATCCGCATGCACCCGCCACCGTTGCTACCCTGGCTGTTCTAGTGGATGCACACAAAGTACTTAACTATCAGTTATCGCTATTGGTTTAAGTTTCTGATAAGATGCTTAAAACAGTTTTTTATACTATGTCGGGAGGCATACAAGCATACGGCCCACATGATGTAAAGCGGGTACAGTAGCCTATTAACGCTTGAAATATATTAAGTGTCACTCGCGCGATGCCTCCTCTGCTGCTTACACAGCAACTCCTTAAGAGCTTACTGGTGACCTCACTCACACGCAGGAACACAACAACCCTCTAGGGAGTTGTTATTTGGCTGCGGTTGTCTGTGAGGTGTAAGTACTTCCCCAGACGGGCTGCTTTGATGCGCCTTCTCTCTATCTCTTAATTTATCAAGGTTTTATATCTTCGATGGAGCGGACATTGGTAATGGGTTAAAACGGGTATATAGCAAGTAGTACTGGGCTTGCTAGTTGTTTTAAGTAAAACTGCGGGGCGCACCGATGTTTCGAAATAACAACTCCCTGTAGGATTATTGTGTTCCTGAGACTGAGTGAGGTAAACCAGTAAGCTCCTAAGGAGTTGCTATGTTAGCAGCAGAGGTGGCATCGCGCGAGCGATACTTAAAGTATTGCAAGCGTCCATATGCTACGATAATCACTTTATATCTTCTAGCCCGTGTGCTTGTATACCTTTCGACTTTGTGTAAATAAAAATTGGTTTCGCCTACCATTCAGACAAAGGCACGAGTTGAGTTATAGCAAAATCGATGCAGCTAACTTGCAACCCTCAATAAAACAGATTAGTGTGCAAGCTTGAGATAATTATGAAAATGGGGTGTGAGCGAAAATATACGGTAGTGCACTAGTAGGGTTGTTTTTGAACTGTACACCCAGGGTTGCCACCACACTTGTCGCCATTTATAAACCACACGAATGTAACCACGATATTAGGTCTGCCCGTCTGTGCGACTTCGGATGAGTGAATATCCTATTGTAGCAATAATAAGTAGCCTATGTCCTTCTTTAAGTCCCAGATTACCTCCATATTAATTTTTATTATGATTGGGTTGGGGGTTTACCCGCGATGTCTTGACAAATATTGAGGCAAATAGTGTTACGTCCCCAGCCTTTAGCTGCAGGATTTTGAACTTTTTTTAGTACAGACAGTATGTACATAACATAATATATCAAAATTGGTGCATATGACCATTCAGTATTAACAAAACATCTATTATGTAAGAATATTACAGGTGATCTTCTCCTTCCTAGCATTATCCCATTTCCTAATAAATTTGCAATGGAGCCTACCTAAACTAAGAATTTGGCGAATATGCAGATTTTTGGCGGAATCAGATAAAGCAGTTTAGATCTTACTGCATTGCATACAAGATACTGATTTTGATGGATGGAATGACTGTCGTCAGACCATCACGACCCAGAGGGAGAACTAGACTTTTCTTAGGTTACGTTACACGTCTGTCGAAATGTACCATTGTATTTCTTGAACGTGCGGGTTTCCTCTCGTTGTTTGCCTTCGCCGCCGACCAAGTACTAATTATATATCTATTTATCTATAACTTCACGCCAAATCCCTTACGGGGTAGGCAGAGAGAACTAATTATATATACGTACATAAATCCGAAAATGCTAATTAAGGTGTACATGCCGTCACTACGATTCGAACAAGGGACTAATCGGTTAATAAGCTGGTTCTTTATTCACTAGCCTACCACTGCACCTAAAAATATTATAGGTGATATGATAAAACACCCGTATGGATATCACACAGACTAACTCTGAGTGCTGAGCTGAACGTGTATATCATCTACGTTTTTGGTCGTCAGTTTCGTTTTTCTATCAGGGTTTGGCTGGTATGAATATCATACAGTTCGAAACTAAATGATTCATTAGAAGTTTACGGTGTTGTAAGCAAGGGTTTCCGGGTTGTTGCGAGCAAACCAAATTGTAAAAGCTGTTATAAGTTACTGTAACCTCTTTAAGTTAGTCAGCCGTACGTTTCCCAACCAACGTAACAAAAAAAATCTCTTTGAGCGAGCTTTATTTATTTGGAAAACAAATAGGTGCCAACCCTACGCGAGGCCCGCGTGCGCAGGACACTACAATTGGCGGTCTGCGCACGCGGCGAGGTCCTCTGGACCCCTACCAACAGCTGAGTAACACACAATCGATTGTTCGAGCTCGTCCACTGTGTATTTGGGTTAATTGCTTTATGCACTTTATGGGGTTGTCATGGGGATTCTGTTTGGTTCGCATTGATTTTTGAAAAGAAGCTTTGTATTTGCATAATTAATTTCGATTTTGTTATGAATATGATAGTATATTTAGATTGAGTGATGGAAATTGACGGCTTGAGAATATGATTCTTCATATGACGTATTAAAAACAAATGAAAAGTTGTCCATATACTGTTTATTTAACAGGTCAGTCGGCCTATGGTTGACGCTGTTTATATATTTCTATGTACGATTTACGAATAGTATACATTATTGCAAGTGCCTAGACGACCGACGTTTTTTATGTTTTGTTTTGTGTAATATTGTTTTCTTTAGGAAAGACACTTGTAACTTCAGCTTAGAAAGCAAAACGAGTATCTTATTTCTTTTATATCGTAGTTTTCCATTTTCTTTGATAGCATTGACGGATCCCCTTTTATTTATTGTACCCGTGACAAGGAGACCATGTCATGGTAAAGCAAAAAGAAATGTCGAGAATTCAGTCAGAACAGAAGAGAAGTCAATAGCTACGTGTTCTTCAGGGAAGTATTACAGCTCGGCCGGGGTAACTTCAACATTGATATAGGATAGGGTGGGGGTAGGATATGGGATATATAGGCACATCTTGACCGCGTATAATATTTTATTTCGTGTATCCTCAACCATGTCCTACGGTGCTAGTATATAGGTGACCTAGTTTTGTAGTTAATCCAGTCCAGAGGTGGTACGCCAAACAATAGCGAGGTGGAATCTTGCGCGAAGAAATTTGACGTAGAAGTTAAGTTTTGTCAATAGCTGTATTATTTCAAAGTCATATAGCTGAATTGTGATGGCCGATTAAATGTTGGTAGATGAAGGAAAGACCTAGAGTGAAGGCGATGATCTAGTCCAACCGACGACCTCAACTCAACGATCAACAGGAGGTGGTTGGATAGTTGATATTTTTCTGTTATTATTATAGGTATCTACAGTTTAGTCTAACTTTAAATAATTACATATCTACATCAAACATTTACTAAAACACGTGAGGTCATCAATAGACCTGCAGTCATATAAGAGAAATCAAAATCGCATCACAAACTAAAACAAAGACTCAAAAAGGCGGTTTTTGAAATCGCTGTTAATTTGATGAATTATTATTTAGAAAGGTATTCATATTTTTATCAAGTCAGATATTTGTAAATAAGATATCAGATACCTATTCATAAAATTTATATGAGACCCAAGTCGTATCTATCTTAGTATCTATTACCCTTTGAATTATTTAAATTCGTTGAGCAGTTCACGCGAAATCAGCGAATATAGGTACATTAAAAAATGCATACCTACATACGAAATAACAATATCTTCCTTTTCGGAAATCGGTTAAAAATAGTCGTCTACGTTTACGATCCGTGGAATGTAAATGCAAGTTATTTATTATTATCACAACAATGGTTTTAAATTTTACAAACCCTTTTAGGCAAAGTTCCAAAGATGTTGAGATTTATGTAATATTACACTGGCCAACATGGCGGACCAATCTCAATACTTTATCATAATTATGTAAGTTTTATGACAATGTTATTACTAACTACCTACTAAGAGTTAGTGTTATATTAATATTACAAAGAAACTTACCAGTGAACTTGACCTTTCGGAATTTAGAGTGCGGTTTCATCTATGAGCTGGAAGTTAATAGATATTTCATGGAAGCTAGTAACCCTCAAATTAGTGAACTGCTATATCGTGCTATGAATTATATATTAGCTTATATCTGACGATTGGATACCGTCCTTACGCAACCGTCAAATTCGTTTTGTGCCTTCTTGCAGTTCCCGTTACTGGGAATCGTGCCTACCAGTCATATCATTGTACCGGATCGCTCACTGTTCTCCTATACAGTGTCGAATGTACTCATGAAGGACCTATGGAGAGACAATAAGACCGATATTATATAATATCTCAGTTTACTGCTGCGGGCTGGTATTGATTAGTTCGAGGATCAACATCGTGGCATTCATCGAGCTGAGAATCTAGCAAGACGAGTTCGGTGGCGCAGTGGTGAAACGCGTTGTTACGCTACTTTGACACCGACGCTCGTGGGTTCGATTCCCACACAGGACAAACATTTGTGTGCATGAACATGTCTGTTTGTCTTGGTCTGGGGTATTTTCTATGTATAGTAAGTATATATTTACAAAAAAAATAAAAAATGTATTTACGTATGTTTATCAGTTGTCTAGTACCCATAACACAAGCTTCGCTTACTTTGGGGCTAGATGGCGCTGTGTAATTTGTCCAACAATATTTATTTATTTATTTTATTCATCGGCTTATTAGTTAAAATATTCTCCCATTGGTGAGGTCGAATCGATGACATATTAAATTCCTAAAATACAACGATTTTGTAAGCTCGGTGTGCCTTCATGCGCAATCAAGTGGTCTAATGGTTTGTGTGTACGTCTAGCGCAAGCGTTGGAATATATCAAAAAACTGGCCTCATATGAAGACCTGTTACACAAGTCGCAATTCAGACTGCATACGGAGTCGCCATTTTGCCAACGGGGATGGCAACGCTTGCGCAATTCTTCCCGTATTTGTCATAGGCTACGGTAACCACTTTACATCAGGTGCGTCGTATGATTGTGTACCCCTGTCACTGTAAAAAAAAATACTATGGACGTCGAATTACGGCAATGTAATATCGGTCATTGTGTCCGTACACTAATAGCGTATTAAATATTTTCAAATTACCCGCTCATTTCTCCAAAGAAGTTATCCACAACACTAAGGGAATACGAAATGAATGAGCAATAGCATCGCGACTTTTATTCAGCTGTCCTATAATTTGGTTGTTCGAGTGTCTGAATATTAGCCGAAGACCCACCGACTGCAACATGAAAAAAATCTATTCGTAGTAATTTTGTTTTAAATTTCATCAAAAGAACTGCCATGCAATTCTCTAAGCGACTCGTAATGGCTGTGTGCGTCGCTGTGATCACAGATGTCACAGCTTTGACATCGTCTACTGCGATCACGGCTTTTTATTTGGTATTCTATAAGGCTGTAAGCGTACGCGAGGCTGTTTGCCTTGTAGAATTCCAATTCCAAACGCAGCCTTGCGGCGCTAGTGTCGCACAACCATGAAAAGCGACACTAAGGAATTGCAATTTTGTGTTCAAGGCTATTACAGCCGATGTTTCCGAGGATGTAAGGATGTTTGCTCTTACAGAATTGCATGGCTGTTCTTGTGGCGGCACACCTTTCTGAAATACGCGATCGAAGTTTGACGTCAGAACGCTATTTACATTGGTATCGTCGCGTAACATAACAGTACGTAACGTACAGTTCTTTTTGACCTGTGTTAGTCAACCGATTTCCCTTAACAATAAAATATATATTTGAAATCGTAGAAAAATAAGTTGGAAATGTGCAAGTTCGAATCTATGTGTTTTCCTTAAACCTTTAATGGTCGAATTTGGACCAGTGCGGCGAACACTGATACATATAAACACATATTAGGCAGTTTTCAATATTGCCGATTTCCAGTAGGTACTGGCTAGTATGAAAGTGGATATCGTTTATTCTGATTAGAATTTCAAAATCAAATTAATTTTATAATGTAGCAGATATATTGGTAGATGGGTAGGTAAATAAGTGAACGAATGTTTTTTTTTAATCTGTTGTTCAATTGTTTTTATGCACTTCGATATTTTCATACAATAATTTCATATTCATTTCAATTTTATATAACTATCATACTTCCGAATGACGGTACAATTTGAGGATGTCGTGGACCAAATTTTCAGATTCTTTTCATAAACAAAATGTTGTGCTAAAATCGACGTAATCGTACTTTTCAAAATTGTGTCGCCGTGTTTCGAAAATTCTGGAACGGCGTAATAAGTTGTCCCAATAACCCACCCATATTTACTAAAACATCTACATCTTCAAAAATAATATTATAAGCGGCTTCCATTTAGCCAAGTATTAATCGTCTGTCATGTGATTTAACGGACCTTTAGACCACTGATTAGGTTTAACGCTTCATTAGAGAAGATAACAGTCCGTTAAAGCATGGTGGGACACTCAATAAGCTTAACAGTCCGTCAAAACAGATAACAGACTGTTAAAGTAACTAACAGAGTATTTTAAAATTGGGTCTTAACCTATGAAAGTTCTAATTTCTCCTCTGAGTTGTAGAGGTTTGACGGTAGTCGATCCATATTAAAATCAGTACCTTCGCCTAATTCTTAGGCTTATGTAGATGGACCCCGCCAATTCTAAGAGATTAGGACACTGGATAACGTTATGACGAAAAAAGTTATAGTTATATTAGCTTTACACGATTTAAGCAGGTAACATATTTTAAGGTATTTGTTGAAAAACAATGAACTTTGCCCTCTCGATGCTCGATCGGCCGAGATTTCTGCAGCACATTAGCTACCGGAGTTTCCGAGCTTCGAAAGCTTCGTTATTAAAAATAACTCATTACGGTTCCAGCGTAATTGAATAGAACTCTAGAGAAAATTTAAATTATTATCGAAGGCGGAATACTTTAGAAACTGTCGGAAATTCCGAATGTTATCAATTTTGTTCAGTTAGTACCGTGAAGTTTATATGTTAGCAGGCGGAAAACTAACAAACATATAAAGTGTTACACATCTCTCAATCTCTCTCTTTTTTTATTCAGAAGTCAAACGTTTTGTTTCTGTTTCGATATCACTTAAAAAGTAGAAACACTACGTCGTAAGTAGAATCATTAATTTTGGGGTACCCTAAATATCATATTGGGGTATAGGTTTCATTTACTGAAATAGATTGAGATTGTTTGATTCTGAGAACCGAACTTCGTTTTTGTTGATGGTAGGTACTTACTCGTCCTCAGGTCTTTGTATAAACAAACGAGCTTTTATTGCTAAGGTGCTCTTGAAGAACTTATATGTGATACGATATTTTTTTTCAGATTTTATTATACAGCAATTGTATGGGTTGAAATTGATCCCTAAAATTTTCTTAAACGTATATGCAATTCGACTTTAATGCGCGGTAAAATATGGTCATTTACATCTCATATTTAAAAATTGAACAATTATAAAAATGTTGCCCGTTAATAATTTTTCCCATAATAGCATTAACGTGACATTGTGACCTCAAGAATCTGCTTTGTTTCTTGAAACTATTTAAATCGATAAAAATGGTTGTCGTGCTTGATTATCGTAATAAAATTGCCTTTAATGGCACGGCAATCAGTGCGGGATGGGACGGCACTTGTATAAAATGGAAAATAATCTTGGTCACCGCGAAATTCTGAATTATTTATTGAGCTGTTTCACATAATCCAAGATCGATTTTTCCATAATTGAACTGGCAAAATAATAAAAGGGAAGTGCGAGTCGAACTGTACACGGACGTGTATGTTCGCCGACACCATTATTAAGTTTGTTTAGGAAAGTTTGTTAGTCATTAAAAAATGCGATAATCAGAGAAAATATAATCTGAGATGTTTACGTTTATTGCATGTAGGAAAATATCGAGTCGTTGAGGAGAAAATTGGGTACAAATATCACCTTTGTTGTCAAAGCCAACCGGGCTTACACTTGGTGAACTCTAGAAATTTACAAAAGGGGATCTGGCAAAAGAGGTAGGGCGCATCAAAGTACCACAACCAGGGAAGGGCCTCCACTGATGCCTGTACCAAAACTCCTTGAGTTGTTTTGTTTCTGTAAGTAAGTTTACTAATAAGCTCCTATGGAGATACTTCTTTTGTTGCAAGCTAAGGTAAGGTAGCCTAAGTGCAACAATAATGTATTTGTCAGTCCCTGCTGCATTAGGAGGAATATAAAACAAATGACTATAGTTGTATCATGAGCCTTTTACCCGATTCCAAAGGAGGTTTTATTGTATGTGCGTAGAGCACTCAGAAAGTTTTGCGAAAATAAAAAAGTGATCTACAGGTAAATATTTTTTATTAAATCTTTTCAAAGTACTCTCCACCACCCTCTATACAAAGTTTCATGCGTCTGAACTAGTTTTTCGTTAACACTTTTTCCAGCCCGCCGCAGACACCTCATTTACAGCCTGCTCGAACGCTGACAGCGCATCTTCCGGCGACGAAAATTATATCCCTTTGAGCTGATTTTTTTATTTTTGGGAATAAAAAGAAGTCAACCGGTGCTAGGTCAGGGCTGTAAGGGTGACACAGGAGTTTGACCGGCGTACTGTCCAGGAAGTCCCTCGTTTTGAGCGCGGTGTGCGCGGACGCGTTATCGTGGTGGTGGTCGCAAATCCCTGTGTTTGGACGCTTGTTTCTCACAACAAAGAAGACTTTTGCCAAGCATTTGGTAGTATACCATTCGACGTTAAATCAAATTGAAAAGCCTCGCGGTCAAAGTCTTCCCCTCACTTTGGTAGGCGTTGATTCGTTTTGAAACACCCAAACCGTCGGCTGGCGCTTCATTTCTAGATCGTATCGGGACAGGCCCACCACTCATACCCACCAATGTGTCTCCTGTGTAGCCAGAATTAACAGCGGCGACCACAGAAAAGGCAATGAACAGTGAAGTCCATTGCCGTCCCGGGGTCTAGATCGTATCGATAAATCCAGCACTCATCACCTGTACTGATCTCGTACACACGCTAAGACGAGCCTGCTTCAAATTTGTTTATCATATCACGGCACCATTCCACCCGGGCCTACTTCTGAGCAACGGTGAGGTTGTGCGACACGCAGCGTGAAACTATCCTCCTCACGCGAAGTGTAGAATCCCGTGAAGGCTTCCCGTTCCAATCTACAGTATGTACTGAATCTCCTGATAAGTAACTCGTATATTGTCTTGGATTATTTTTTTCACTGCGATAACGTTTTCTTACGTAACAGCCGTCAAAGGGCTACCACTTCTTTCTTCATCCCGCAAAGTTAGTCGACCGCGCTTAAATTCGTTATATCATCGATACACGGTTGCCTTAGTAGCGCCTTCATCCATGAATGCCATTTGAAGTTTATCGTACGATTCGTCCAGTTTCAGGCGACACTTAAAATCGTAAAAAATCATTGCGCGAAAATGTTCACGGCGCAGATCCACTTTTCTATGATACACGATTATTTAAATTATTAGCTCGCAAAAAATGTGGAGGGAAGGTTTGAAATTACCTATTTTTACTTATAAGTGATCATATTTTCAAAAGAGGTTATAACTGTCCAGTTTCTCATACATAAAAACTTTTATTCGCAATACTTTCTGAATAGCCTGGTATTTATATCTATTTCTTTGACACGATTTATAACCTAAACGATTTGACCAATTTCGATGTTTTTATATACTACCCACTGAGGTAGATAAAGCGTATACCTGCCTGGTAGTAAGCAGTTACCGTAGCCTATGGTCATTTGCAACACCAGGGATTACTGTGTTGCCGACCTTGTAAAAACCTCTTCACGGCTTTCTTGAAGAACCCTAGGCTGGTTCCTTAGGAATGTAGGGCTATAAGACTTTTGTTGAAGAAAGAATTTGATTAAACTTACTGCATAAAGTAGTTAGGTTGTGTTTGCCTACACAACCGATATTGGTATTATTTAAAATTAGGGAAAATGGATAACCCAATATGGCAATATCGCGTATTCCACCATCTTAATTCGAACGGCCTTGTACAGGTTAGTTCGCAGATTAAATTAGTTAATGTTTGGAATGGCGCCCGAGCGCGGGAAACGCGTCAAAAAGCGGCTTGCGTAAACCGCTCCTAATGACCATCGTGTGGGCCAGTTCCTCCCGCCACCTTTACTTTGAAGCATTAAATAAGTGCCTGAATGGCTGCATCCGCGCCACAGTTCCTGTCACGACACAAGAAAAACGCTCAAATTGACCAGTTGTAGCGCAAGGTCCATTCGCTATTAACAATTTGTTGTTTAATCGAAACATTATAGCGGTGTTACGCGATCATTTTGGCGTCAGTTTGGTCCATTGCACGAGCGCAGTGATGCCGAATTGTCGATGATTTTAATTCCGAATTTTCAATGATAGTCGGCAATCAATTTAACTGTTGTTTGGGTAATCGATATTGTACTATAGAGTAAAACCTAATTAATAGAATAACTGGTAAACTATAATTAGTCTATTGATAATGATAGAGTTGCATGCATGGGCAAAGGAGGCCTTTCTACTATGCTATTACTTGTGGCAACATTTAAAACATCTCTAGTGATGTGTGTTCTTAATGTAAAACTTTCTAACCTTGCGCTATGGTCCCCGAGATGCTCTCCTGTTATCTGTCAGCTAATGATATACTTAACACGCAATGTGTGGTGCATGAAAGGATGGCTGTATATGCCTTATGCCAATTGCAGCTGTTATGTACGACGCCCTCATTTCAGACGTGTTTTTCTAAAATATTATGATAATGATCAAACAGAAATGCTAAATTTGAAAACTCATAAACTTCAATACCATTTTTGAATATTATATCAATCATTCATTGGACCTACGTGGACGCCTTGAGCTCTTCCTTCGCTCTGATCTGATAAAATCTGACCCTTGAAAGCAGTCAAGAGAAAGAGGTCGAATGAAATTGCTAGTTTTAAATAACAAGTAAATAAATAAAGTAAAAAATCCGACACAGAAAAATAAAAGGTAAACCATATGACATATTGATTTCATATAGGTCTTTGAGACGGCAGAGATGAAGACGAATCTCACGACACTTCACATATCAAAATCGGCCAAGTTATGTAGGCTACAGTAGGCCATAACCAACGGTCATGTATACATACACTCGAAACCATTACTGTCCATTTAGTCAGTTGAATAATATATATATATATATAGTACCGATGCAACTGTTAATCTTTTTATTCCATTCCGTTTTGTTGAAAATCCGTTAAGTAGCTTCGGAGTAATCGCATTGAATAAGTGCTTTAAAAAATAAATCCGTCAAGCCTGAATCGGCCCCGTAAACGTGTTCCGTGCAGCATTACGAGCGAAAAAAATAAACCGCATTGTTCAACAGTTTTCTAATGTTGTATCAATTTGGAGTGTATGGATTCCCATAAGTTTCCATAAAGATATCGACTTCAGTTGGTTATTTACATATTTTTTTTATCGTAATCATCGCAATGTTCTTGAATTCATAAATTATGTGCCACATATCATTTAGCTACAGGATGTTTAAGTATTACTTGTGTGCAAATATTATAATATCTCAGTCGAAAATATGAATTTTAAAACGCTATCCACGGCAGTCACGTATCACTTTCTTTTTAATTCGCCCACCCACCTGCCGCATCGTGTTTATCATAACGTTTATAAACGGTTGTGATACAGGAAGTTATAGTTCACGGCAGCCACCTCTGCTGCTAATACAGCGACTCCCCGGGAGCTTCCTAGCACTTTAGCCTTTTGAGTAATACATGCTGTCTCTTATATAGCATAGCTGTGATTAGGCATCGCTGGGAATGTGGCTGTGCACTGTCTTTGCGTATTAGAGTACTAACGTTAAGTCGTTTGGATATAAGTGGTTTGCATATGTTAATGTTACCCTTTATACTAAGGAAATCCTAAATAATCAATCGAAATTATTCTGATAGACTTTGAATACGGACTCCTAAATTTATTTTCAATATTTCTCTCCCGCCAATCACGAAATAGAAAATAAATACGTGGATTTTTAGGACTGCATAATCATCACGCAAATGTTTAGTTACAACGCCGCCTCGTGTAAAAAGCCTCTGAAAATCGCGCTATTCCCTAACTGAATTTTTGGTCTATTTTCGATGGCCACGCCGAAAATGGGTTTTGGATTTTCGCTTCCGATGAAAAATGTTTTAGCTCGAAAATAAGGGAACAGTCCATTAGGCGCCTCTCAACATAAAAAGTATACTAGCTTAGCTTGACTTTACGGGAATCATAACGCTGCGTGTCCATTAGAGCGCAGAATTAGACTGGGCCGGCTCGCCGAACCACCATTCGGACAAATGGAACGCGGGCTCGCGTATTGATTTAATATGAGTACTCGCACACCCGCGATGGGGGCGAGGCGAAAAATAAAATTAAAAAATATGCATAATAAAAATTTGGTCGATAGCAGTGATGGGTCCCCCGCGTCCGGACAGACTGCTTAACGCGAGGGGAGCGCGATCGATTATTTTTTTAAATAACGCCCCGCATTGCTCGCGATCGTTGATTTATAATTACGCAATATTTTTAACGTAGCCCAATGGAGTATTTTATTCATATACGACTTCAATTTTATTCAAAAAAACGTGTACTATTTTATTATCACGATTATTGTTTCGAAAATTCAAATCCATGGATATATTTTGCGCCTACTACTAATTTCTTGTCATATTTCTCAATCTATTGGTTATATTCTTATTTAACACGAAGAATAATACGCAAAACGGCCCATCAGAAATGCTACCTTATGTGTTAGCCCTGAAGTACTAATTTTCAGGACCATATCCTCATTCTCGATAAAGAAACGTGCGATGAAACCATGTGCCGCCCACGAGCAAATCGTAATTTGATTCTCAACAATCGAGACCGTCATTCGCACGTCTATTGGGTCGAGCCATGATTTAACTATCAGACACCGCTGCGTACGAGCCTGACAAGTGTTTGACGGCTGAAGGCAATTTCGATCAAGGCAGTCGGGGATGCGTTTCTGACAAGCGTCCGGTAACCTTTATTTACGCGGTTGCGTACCGCGCTTTGAACACATTCACGCAGTCACAACTTTGTAGGCTATCAGTCATTCACGATTAAAAAACTGTTTATGAACGACCAACCGCCCTCCAAATAAACCCCTGCATAGCTTGGGTGGTTCGGACCTAATATCTATTTATATTTCACGCCAGGTTCCTTGCTCGGTAGGCAGAGAGAATCGAGCGCCAAAAGACGCGGTCCTTACAGACCTTGCTCGCTTCTTTTATATTCATAGCTCTTTTTTAGTTTTCTCAGGCTGATGTCATCTCCTGATAAAACACGACCAATCTGGTCGTGGTAGGCGAATATTGGTGTTCCTCCACCAAAATTCTACTTTAGACCTAATGTTGTGACTTCATTTTTATTTTATGTATATATATTTTACCAGAAGAAGACCGTGTACAAAAGCCGTCTGCGTGGATAACTCTGTCTAACCTATTTCTACCGCCAAGCAGCTGTATTTATATAGCTGTGTTCTGGTTTGAAGGGTGAGATATGACAGAGAAATTACTGACTACTCTGACGAAACATCCTTAGGTCACAAGATTGGCAGCGCGCGAGTAACATCCCCGTTGCGTTGCGAGCGTCAATAGGCCGCGGTGACCGCTTACCATCTGATGCGGGCCGCATGGTTGTTTACCAATCTAGTTGTATAAAAAAAATATAGTAAAGTCTTAAGAACATGTTTTTATTAACCTACACTCACTGTTAAGAACAACCTCTACTATAAAATATAACTGACTGCGAAATTGGAAAATATCGACTTCTGATCTGATCGAAACATTTGTATGGAAACGCTAATATGTAATAATGTTCAATGCTTTGAAGCTTACATGTCTAAAGTTTGACGGTAGTACGAGTACATTATAGATAGTAGACAACGCCTTTGGTAGAATCGAAAGTATCCTATGGAACACTATATGCAAATACATATTTTTGATACGTACTCACAATTATATTGGTAATATTTTTACTACGACGCCGATGGCCCGCGACCTTATTTTTGTAGAATAGTACTCTCGTGTAATTGAACCCTTGCGAGCACACATTGCGTTCAGACTTTACATATACCTGCCATTCTTTTCTTCCTATTTTAACATTCCCAAAATATTCATTGGTGAATAAGAAAATTCGGGTAAATCTTGGCAATATAATCATATCATACGTTTCTTTTCGAACTGCGTAAGGCCAAAGGTGAGATGATTTTAATGCGTATAGTGCACTGTACGCTGGGCACGAGGGATTATTTAATCTATACTTATATACTATAATATACTATATATACCTACTTTAATATCAGTCGTGTTCTGTCAGAAGGTAATGTCAGGAGCCCTAGAAACCGGCGAGCGTGCATGAAAAGAGCAATTAATGTTAAAGAAGCGAGTGAGGTATGTAAGGATCGAGTCACGTGGCGCTCGGTTCTCTCTGCCTACCCCGTAAGGGATTTGGCGTGAAGTTATAGATAGATAGATAGTAATATTATAAATAGGTAAAGTTTGTGAGGTTGTAAGGGGTAATGTTTGGAACTACTGACGGTTCAGTCGGTATTTAGAAAATTCTTTTACCAATAGAAAGCCACGTTATTTGTGGGTATAAAAGGCTATATATTAACCCGAAAAATTAAAAGACTTTTCGTGGTAGTCGGATTTGCAAAGTAAGTCGGAGAAAAAACGTTTCTTACGAACGCTGCCTTAACGATGAGCGATATATGATTGAGTTCTAGAGAAAAGTTGTAGAGCTTGATAATTCCTACAAAAAAGTCAGCGGCACCATATGTGTAACTTTTATATTTAAATCACAAAAAGTAGTTTTTTATATTAAAAAAATAATTTAAATCGTTAGGTCATGTTTATTAGTCATATTATCAACAATTATGAATTCTTAATTCTTTATCGTGTGTTTAAAACAAACGACTTTTTCCTTTTACTGTATATAATTTTGACGAATGGTTAAAGAGATAATACGACAAAGGTATGGAACCGCGACCGTGTCGTAATCTATTGGGTGAAATTTCTATTAGACGGTTTTTTTTCATATACAACACGTCAATTTATTTATTTAAAAATAAATTGCTTTATCACCAAGGAAATTTTATTTAGATAAAATTCGCTTTTACAGTATATTTTTTGGTTGTATAGTTTAAATACGCGACACAATTTTATTAATGTTAGGCCAACGCGACGTCGCGCGATGGCGTAGCATCGGTCGCTGTGACCTTTTTTGTTTTTCAATAAAACGTTCTTATAAAAACTACTTCCTTCATAACTGTTTCCATCAAAATTTCTAATTGGATCTGCTGTTTGATTGTTTCAAACAATCGGATTGTTCTGAATAAATAACGTCAGTATGCCTAAAAGATAATCACAACTATCACTAACATACATCCCAGACAAGAGCGGCTATAGTACGCCGAATGGGGGAGACTTCCTCTGAGCGTGCACAGCGCCTTGCGAGTGAAAGAGAATACAGATCGCAAGCCCGTGCTAGAGAGTTTAGCACCGAAAGGTCTCAGCGACTGGCTAACCATAGACAGAATATGTCAGAAATACGTGGTAGCGAGTCTAGCACCGAACGTTCGCAGAGGCTTTCTGCTGCGGCACAGAGACAACTAACATCTAGAATACGCAAACAAACTGCACCTCACAATAATAGATCAGCTTTCAATTATGATCCCAACATAATAGAATAGAAGGTACACAGCAGATGTTGAAAGGCGAGTGAGTGCTGGGAATAGTGTGAATGGAGCGTTGGGAAAACTTCTTGGCAGTAAAAATCTGAGCCAGAAGGCACAACTCGCTACACACAATGCAGTGATGGTCCCAACGCTAACTTATGGGAGCGAGAGCTGGGTTCGGCAGAAAGAGCATGATAGTAGAATAAACGCGGTTGAAATGCGAGTGCTGCGCAAAATTTGTGGCGTAAGGCTTGTAGACCGTATTCGCAATGATGATGTTAGAAACAGAGTTGGTCTGAAAGAGAGCGTCGGTGTTAAAATAAGAAGAGGCATGCTCCGTTGGTTCGGACATGTAGAAAGAATGCAGGATAAAAGAATGACGAACCAGATATACAATGCAAAAGTGGAAGGATGTAGGAGTCGAGGAAGGACAAGACTTACCTACCATGACCAAGTTGGTCGTGTTCTATCAGGAGGTGATGTCAGGAGCCTTAGAAACCGGCGAGCATGCACGAGAAGAGCAATGAATGTTAAAGAAGCGAGTGAGATATGTAAGGATCGAGTCACGTGGCGTGCGATTCTCTCTGCCTACCCCTTAAGGGATTTGGCGTGAAGTTATAGATAGATAGATCCACATCGATTATGCTTTGCAGAGCGCAGTAAAAATTGGAGCAATGTGTAAAACCTGTTGTTTTGGCAGTCAGGTAAATAAATAATAGCACTCAGTACTGACCGGACCACACTCATAATTTCATCACAAGTAAAAATGTTTACCGCCCAACGAAGTGGGCACGGGTCAGCTAGTCTCGCATAATATATATATATTATATATATATATATATATATATACATATATATATATATATATATATATATATACATATATATATATATATATTATGAGAGAATAGCAGAACGGAGTTTCATCACAGTAGGATTTTACGTAAGAACAAAATACGCCAGTCGTAAGTCTGGCGGTATTTTCCCCAAGTTTTATAAAAATCGCATTAAAGAGCATATTATAAAGATTTCTTTTATACTACTAAGGTGGCAATCAAGCGTACGGCATGCCTAGTGGTAAGCTGTTACCGTAGGCTATGCAACACCATGATAATACTTGCATTGCCGAACTTGTAAAAACATCTTCACGGCTTTCTTGAAGAACCGGATTTTGCAGTTCCTTAGGAAGGTAAGGCTATAAGATTTTTTAAGTTGATTAAACTTATCGGACGAAACAACGTATGTATTCTAAACATAAAACGCAAATATATAAGAAAATAAATTTCTGCTTGCATGTCAAACGCAATAACATTTCCCAGAATGTAAATTCTAAAAAAATGACAATAACTATATTGAAATCCCGAAAATAAATTAAACCATTATATGGAGACCGGATAGTGATGTCCGATGCGGTTGTATTCGACGTCAATCGAGTCGATATATTAATTGAATTTCCACCTGTGTTTTGTGTCGATCACCGTAGTTTTACTAGGTTTAATACATCATTGACCTGTCAGAATGACACGCGGATGGAGCGATGACATCCAAATTTGGAAGCGTACCTGCTTTCGTCGCGGTCGCTTCCAGCTGGTTTTAATTATTTTTGCATTGTATTTTATTGATGAAATCTTTTATTTTTATTGATTTTTTACTAAATTCGTTAGCACATCCTGTACTCGCTTTTTTGATGAGTTGATGAGCTGACACCGCAGTGGTTAGTGACACTATTTTGACGCCAACGCTCGTTAGTTCAATTCCTACACAGGACTAACATTAGCACTTAACATGTCTGTTTGTCATGGGCTCAGTTTTTTAAGGGGGGTACGGGGCATCAAAACATCCTTTCCTTCCTTCCCACTTGGGGAAGGACATACATCTCACAGAAAGCCGCAGCCAAATAACATCTTTCTGGAGGGTTGTTGTATCCATGCGTTTGAGTGAGGTCACCCGTAAGCTCCTAAACAGCTGCTGTGTTAGCGTCGCGTGATACGTACATAATGTAATGCAAGCGTTCATAAGCTAATCGCTTTACATCTATGATTGTGGGCCATATGCAGGATGCCTTTCGACGTTGTATAATAAAAAAAAATACTTTGATGTAAAGTACGAAGAGGTTTCTTTGTAAAACGCCGCTGCCCACTTCATCAAACCGATTTGGTAGAGAAATATACGAGTGGAGATGTTTGGGAGGGATATCGAAGGCCTTCGTTGTAAATCCTTTGTAACGTGTACACTAAATAACGCAACAAATACATTTTTATGCCACTCAGGAGAAAATCAAGCGTAAGGACTACCTGATAGTATGCAGTTAGTAGTCTATGGACACCATTACCAGGGGCGGCAACACCTATCTATTTATATATATATCTTCACGCGAAGTCACTTGGTAGGGTAAGTAGAGGGAACTGAATGTCATATGAGTCCATCTTTCACATCTCACTCGTTTCTTTAACATTCATAGCGCTTTTTATGCACTCTCGCCGTCCTGATATCACCTTAAATAAAGACATTCATTCATTCATTCGTTCATTCCCTTTCTGATAGGCCAATTTGGAAGTGATTATTCGGCTTTCTCGGCTCTTACATTCTTCTTCTTAGCTAGATAGATAGGACTAATACTGAAGCGGTCGCCATCGTGTTGCTAATTGATAGAAATTTGTTGTTTGTTACTTATTTAATGTGGCATTTTAAAAGTCTGTTTTACTACAATCGGAAGACAAAATAACTACTTATAAATAATTAAATTTTTGGCAACAAGCTTTGAACTATACCTATTTTTATACAATGTTTGGAGGCATACAAGTATAAGGCCCACAGGATGGAAAGTATTTACCCATAGCCTATGAATGCCTGTACTTCAAGAAGTATCGCTCGCGCCTTGTCATACCTGCTGCCAACACTAAACTCCTTAGGAGCTTACTGGTAACTCCACTAACTCGCAGGAATACAACAACCCTTCAGGGAATTTTAATATTTTCTCAGCTTTGATCATATTTGCCTTGGTCTGGGTGTCTTAAAGTGAGGTGCCCTACCTCACTTTAAGACACCCAGACCAAGGCAAATATATGCTCATGTACACAGATGTTTGTGCTGTATGAGAATTGAACCTACTCTGTCACGGGGCTCATCAAAATTTCGTAAATGACCATTGGTGAAGAGGAAATGTCGAAAAATCTTTGCGATATGAGCATTTTTGATGCCACGCATTGTATACGTCTATGGAAATCAGGTACGAGTTGGTTTCGCGCTCCGAAGGTTACATCTGTTCTTTGATTTCCTATTTTCTTTGATTTATACCTTTTATAAGTCACAAGGGGAAACTAGATGATTAAAGAGAAAAGTTATTTCGTCGTTTTTGACATTTAAAACACTAGTACCCGAGCCACCGAGCTTTGCTTCGGCCTTTTTATGTTTTTTTGTGTAAAATCGTGTTTTTAGTGACCGAGCTTTGCTTCGGCCTTTTTTATGTTTTTTTTTGTGCAAAATCGTGTTTTTTTTTCCAATAAAAATACCTATATACATAGATAAACTTAAAAATCAAAACCTTATCTAAATACAAAATTTAAACAAAATCGTAAGAGCTATTTCCCAGAAACATTAAATATATTTATATATATGTATATATATATGTATATGATTTGTAACAAGAATTGCTCGTTTCGAGTAGGTTATAAATAATATGATATTATGGAATAGTTGTGTTTGTGACAAAACAGTTACGAAAGAAGTGTATCAGGCAAGAGTGAATGGAGATATTGATGAATGTGGAAGAAACGAGAGAGGAATGTTTGGATCGGTGCATCTGGCGTTCCATAGTCTCTGCCTAACCCAATGTAGGACAGGGGTGATGATACGTACGTTGTTTTCGGTTTATATATAAAACATTTTCTAAATATATTAATGAAAACTCACTTTTATGCTAGAAGAGCCCTCGACAAGCAATCAAGGCGCTGTGTGTTCAAATTCTATTTAGGCGAGTGTGAATTTTCCATTTCAGTATTTCAAAATGAACACAATGTGAAACAGTAGATACGAGTATGTATTTGAGTAGCAACTCATGAGTAGATTTCCAATGTGACCTTGCCTTGTCCTCTTATATTTGACATGTTTATGCGTCTTCGTTAGGAAGCACCCTATTTTGTTTGCAACACTAACTATTTTGTAGTAACACTCTGATATAGCGAACCGCAGTTGTAGATATAGGAATAAGCTGTGTGCTTGGACAGCGCTTAGCTGTGTTTGTGTAAGGGTACATTGCATGGCAAAACTCGGTTATTTGAGTATTACCTGACATCTGTCGGTTGTTATTGAACTAAGGTTATTGCATCATATATATATATATATTTATTGTCATAAGAATCTATTTCAAACAATCTCAATTTAATTCTAATTCTTCTTCTCTGCGTTATTCAGTTTCTTAAGCCATTAGGATTGGCAATGTCCGCTACCTAAGCCTTAGGATTTGGCGAAGACACTGATTTTTAGATGCGACTGCCGTCAGACCTCTACAATCTAGAGGGAAAACTAGATCTTTCTTGGGTTAGATCACACGTCTTTTGAAATATATTCTCTTGCCTCACGATGTTTTCCTTGACCGCGTGTGATAAATATGTACATACAACATAAATCCGAAAACACGAATTTAGTGGTATATGCCCCCAGGATTCGAACCGGGGACCATTTGCTCAAGACCTTACCCACTGGGCTGCCACTGCTGACTTTTATTTTAATTTGAAATAAATTAATGTTATATTATAATAATGTTATCGATATTTTAAACTCATAAAAGCCTCCTCTCCCTATCGTTATTTCGTTTTCTAATCCATTATGATTGGCTTGGTCTGCTACCTACACTGCAGTATTTGGCGAAGATACTGATTTTGAAATGGAGCGACTGCCGCCAGACTTCCACACCCGAGAGGGAAAAACCAGACCTTTTTGAGGTTAGGTCACACACTTTCTTCTTCTTCTTTCGGTTCTTTGTCTTTCCAAATATTAAACTATTTCGCCTATTGACATTTATTGTATAACTAGCTGCTGCCCTCGGCTTCGCCCGCGTCGAGTCAAATAACGTAGCCTATGTGTTAATCCAGATCATAATCTATCTACGTGCCAAATTTCATTCAAATCCGTTCGGCTGTTTAAGCGTGAAAGAGCAACAAACATCCATCCATACATACAAACTTTCGCATTTATAATATTAGTAGGATATGTCATAACTCCCTTGCACATGCGAACATTTTGGGTTTGCAGTCATCCAAAGGATAGTGTAACATTTATATAACCACGTATACGTAGTATAAAAAGGAAATATAAAATACGAAATGTTGATTGAAAACATTAAAAGACTTTCAATTCTTACCAATTGTTAGAAAATTTACGAATTTCCGCCGAACTCGCGCCGTACGTTGCATTGCCTACTTTATTGCCCATTCTTGACGGCATTGATGGAATAATAAATGTAACAAACAGTAAGTAAAGACGTATTATCTTAATTATCCACTGTACGATTATTAAATCTTTATTTGGCAACTAAATTTTATCCCATCAAAAGTTGAATTATAATTTTCCTGCTAACTGTACTAGAATCAGTTTGAACAAACGTACGAAAGAGAAAATAGAATGTATCTCAAATGTTGAACATGTTGTGCTCACAGCTGTACATAACACAGGATTTTAAATAGGAACAATAGTATGCTTAAAATTAATCGTGTAGATAAAAAGGCTGCCTTTACTGAAGATGGATGTGGACCATGTCCCCTCAAACGATTTCAGTATTTGACGTCGCGAATATTTGAATAGTTTTATGTATCCTATTGTTAATGAATTGCTATTTAGTTGGGACACTGTATTCTATTATCATATGATATTATTATTATATTAGTATATGCTTATTCTGCATATCCGATAGAAAAAAAAATTATGAACTTCCCGCAGTACTTCCTCGTCAGGATCTTAGTGGAACTTTTCCAATGTTTTGTATAAGGTCATAGTAAATACCCAGTTCTCTCACCTATAGAAATAGCTTTTGCTAACGGGCAGAATGCTCCATTTCTTAGTGTTTAAGGGCTTTGAAATTTCAAATAAAAAATGAAATTGAAAACGAACGAATATTTTTGGTGGTGAACAAAAAAAAAAATTAGAGAACCTGACGCAAATATATCCATAGATAGCGCCATAAAAATCAAATTATGCATCACTGCCTGCTTAAAAAAATATTTAAAATGGTTGAAATCTTTCACGATGTCATTTTAGGACCTATGCTTTTCCATCAATTCAATTGAGAAGAAATCTATAAAATCATCTTATTTTAAATCTGGTGCCTACATTAATTTTAACATGCAGCTACATTTTAGCCTATTTACGAGTAGTTCGCATCACCAATGTGTAGTTAAATGTTGATTATTCCAAAACCAATACTGCCACCGTGCGACCTGCCAACGCAGATAATGCAACACAAAATCTGTGAACGTAAAAAGCGTTTAATTGGTCGCGGGACACCGGATCATTCCCAATCACAACTGACCCGATACGCGCTCTAGTGATGGGAATTCATCGTCTATTAATTGCGTATATATTTTTATATGCTATTGGGATAAAAAATCCAATAATATGTATATATTGTATATATAGGTATATAGAACAATATCCGTACCAACACATTTAGGGGTGTAATGACCTACTATCTACCACAGAACCGATCATTTCGATCTGTTCTGGGTTACGTTACCTATAACCCCCACTGTAAAAAAAATCTATCGCTTTAGCAATTTTGGAGAAATTTAACGTTACATACCCACGAACATACATATACAGTGACGTAGCAATCTTCTCGAAAATGCTATAGAACGATTCATCAGGCCCTAAAATGTTACCATGTCATCGAAATTGGAATTCCACTTTTGGAACAAATTACAATATGTTTTAAACGAGGAATTAATAAATATTTTTTTATCTTTTTTATTTTTTAAAACCACCTTCTCGTCCACATAGTGCGTTATGTCAATGATGAAATGAAACGAGGCTTTCGGAAAGCTTTTGAATGAACATACAATATATTTTTATTACTTCCTACTTAAACGTGTATGAAATTGCAATTCACTGAAAATTACTACTTAACCTTAAACTTAAAAAATAACATAAATTGTATGTGTTTTATTTATATCCGCATCATTGGATATATTACAACGAAAATTAAGTATGTTTAGAAGACTCCGTTTAATGTCTTTTACACATCAGTAAACCTTAATGCATAAAATGATCATTAATAACATGTTTAGACGGTATTTTTGGCATTTTGGTTACAAATCAGCATTTGATTTACCTGATGTACAGTAGTTTCGATTCACATTCGTTCATATTAGCACTTTCAACGTATAGAGTATGGATTGCACTTTTTCGCCAATCACTGTTAACGCAGTTTAAAAAACGTTCAGGGTATTCTTATTAAACTGCGGTCTTCGGTAAGGTGAAGGTAGTGTCTCAATCAGTGTAAAATCCAAAAAATAATTAATTTGAAAGAAATGATATTTTTAATTAACTGCCCATTTTAGGGTAAATGGCCCGAAATTATATATTAAACTCTTGTTCGTATGTTTATATGGTAAAATAAGGTCAATTTTATCTAATACCTTTTTACTTTGACACTGACCATGCAGTTGATCTATTTGGGTCGTCATCTAATCAAGAACTTCTAAAGCAATTGTGCTGATATATTGACACCAGCTGTCTTCTTCCTCTTTGCGTTATCCCGTTTCCTAATCCATTAGGTTGGCGGGGTCCGCTACCTAAGCTTAAGTATTTGGCAAAGACACTGTTTTTTTACATGGAGCGACTGCCCCCAGACTTCACTTCACCCAAGTCCTCCACACTTCACTCGATTCCAGACAACCCTGTTTCTTTCGTGGTCGAGTTTTCGTGGACAGTTTTTTTCAATAGGCCGGTTCCTGATCTACTGCGCTGTGACTACTTAATTTTGACACCAGCTGTATCTTTAGATAACTTGTAAACCTGGTTAGTTCCTAGTTTTTTTTTAAATGTACGATTTTTCTTTAATGGGAAGTGGTTACAATACTTGGCAAAAGGCAACATGCTACCACTACAACTAGTTTTAATTTGGATACGGCAGATGTATTGTATGCATCTGTTTACTGTGTAAGAACAGGTGACCAATCTATGGACCAACCAGTACATCAAGAAGAACATTTAACTAACCTTTCGTTGAAATACTCACTCAATATATGGGATGTAGTCAAAAATTAATCGTAATTTCGTCAAGTGCATCTATTTTTCTTTTATAAGAACATAATAAAAAAAATGCGCGGTTTCTTAAATTTTAAGTTAAAATAAAATGCAAATCGATTGAAATAAAATTCAATTCGAAGTATGCCAGGCGATGTGTGAGAGATCACGATATAGTTGTTTCGATTAAATAGCATTTAAATTCGATTTCCGAGATATAACACTCTAATGATATTATTAAAATTTTAAAAATCCCGCCCGTATTATGATTATTATGAAACATTATTGAATTTAAGAGAATCGAATAAAGGAAATGTCCGACATTTGTTCTATTTTTACTCTGCATTTGGACATCGCCATGACATTATTAGCATTCATTTCATGTCCAACGTATCTAAATTAATATTTCTTTTTATTTACTAGCCTTTGACGTCGAAAAGACCGCTTTATTAACGTAATAATAGCCTGGCGTAAAATGCTCTTTGTACATGAACATGATATTGACAATAATCTCTCCGAGGAGAAACAACATATTATCGTGACGTACGAAAGAAAGAAGAAACAAAAATAATTGTTTCATTCAAACAAAAAAAAAATTGCGATTTCTGTTAAAAAGTAAGTTTTGTCAAAAACCCTGTAATAACTGTCATACACTACTTACATTAACAAGTGTCACCGTATCCGATTTATAGTGTTCGTAGAGAAAAAAAACTAACTTTAAAAACCGACTCTACTCAAATGAATCTTGAAATGATTAAAGATCATGTATACAGTTGAATATTTATAATGTAAAAATGTCAATAACGAGGCCATTTCATTTAATTAAAAATTAAAAAGAAACGAACTGTATGCAAATAAAATAACCTTTGAAAAGGGGATCGACCGCGAACATTGTTGCGGGGGATTGTGGACGCACAACAGGTGACTAGTGTCACATCACTAGGCTTTGAGCGCGGGACGCGTAAAAATAGTGCGAAATCTACCAACCTGTTACTGTGGGATGACAGTGGTCGGACGGCCCGTGGTCAGATCGTCCCCACACGCACGCGCTTACCTACGCCAACACAACTTTCAACGGGAAACTTTAACCCTCTCGCCGCGATTAATGTCACATTTGAGCCACGTGTGAGATTGCAATATATGTTACGGTAGCGATTCAAGATTGTATTCTTATTTGTCGCTTTCAAATGGAATTTGGGTGGGTATACAGGCAATGGATTTTATTATACCGGGGTTATTATTTTTACTCTAAAGCATTTAATTCTAACCGGGATATTATTTAGTATAGCTAAATGACTTAATTAATTGTAGGGTATTATTTATTATTGTAAAGACAATGAAATTATTTAATTCCGGGACATTATTTCTTATTTTATAAACATTATTTATTTATAATTTAAATTAGAAAATAAAAATATATATTTTTTGTGTTGTGACGTATATATTTTAGTTTATTGGTGCAAAGTTTATTGGGAGATACCTATAATTCATTAAATTAGTCAATTTTAAATTTACGCGCTATAGATTAGTGCCGTATTAAAATGATCTTTAAGTTCCATTTCAACTCATGGTAACAGTTCTTCATCTGATTTTTATCAATGCATGCAATGACCTTGTCATTATATGCACGAATAAAAATTAAAGCGGCCTTGGAACTCACAAATAATTTAATTAATATGAGTAGAATGTATGGTAACATATAGTATTTAAAACTTCCTTTCCCATGTGATGTGAGAGTTCACAATATGATACAAAAGGCATCAATAACTTAAAGAGAGGGCTAGTCAAACAAAGCTTGATTGGCGAGCATCGCGCTTCAATCCTATGCTTGTTAGTTGACTTTTGAATTCTTAATTATTACTTAAATTTAATAGTTTATGTGGAAATGTAGTTTTTAAATATCCAGAAGGTTTACCACCTTACAAGGTTTACTACAAACGTACGATTCATAAACTGTGAGTACAGTAGCGTTAAACTCAAACGGTTTATTAACCTTAAGTTTAGGACGAAGTATTTTTATTTCTCAAGTACCTACAATAATTCACTTCCTGAGAAATAATATCACACACATTTAGAGAGACCCCGAAAGCTGTATGAATGAATGGATACCGTTACATGAGTACGAGCGAGCGCTACATGACTCGCTCCTTAAGAGTCTTACTCGCTTACTTTAGCTCTCGCCGGTTTAAGGACTCCTGACATTATATCTAGCCAAATAACAACTCCCTGGAGCGTTTTTGTGTTTCTACCAGTGAGTGGTGTATCACTAAGCTGAGCATGAGATGTGTTAGCAGTAGAGGTGGCAACGCGCGAGTGATACTTTCTGAATATAGCTTTCCGAGGCAATGTGAATAACCCCACATGTGGGGCCTACCGCCTAAGCCGTAGACGATAGAGGTTCCTTTTTTGTTTTCGAATATAGCTCACTATAGAAAATGTTCTCTTGTTCAGTCGGCAGAACTACAGGATCTCTGTCCCCTTAGCTGCAGACGATTACCTCTAACTTACCGGAGTTCGATTTTCGGCATAAAAAATCCGATCTGAACCGTCTTCAAGTTATGGCGTACGTACGGGCGCACTCAGTCACACCACGATCTTAATGGCTTACGATCTCCTATGGTATGGTATAAATAAAAGACCAACGTACGTTGATCCGACTTGGCTAGCGTACAGTGTACATGTGTAGAGGTCATGCTGAAAATATGTAATTCCCTTCTAACTACACCGCACGGAGAGCCTCAGCAGAGCGAGCCTCGAGGAATTCGATTACGTCCGTTGGCCATGTCAATGACTTGAATTTCAATTAGAACAAATTATCAAGGGATCGCCACTGCAAACTTGATTTGTTAGCGCAAGCGCAGTGCACTGTCCGCCGGCGTTGAGCTCCGAATTAGTTAGTCTACATTTTGGAGCTGTGCACTACCCTAACACGAAGAGTACCCCGCTAATTCGCTTTTCGTCTGGCCAAAATGTCAAAATATCAATTTTGCGCCTTCTTGTTTATCAATCTAACACTTATTCATCGCCGTCTGATGATACGGAACATGAATATATTTATAATCACTCTTTGTAATCTTTCGGTTTACAAATGTAGATTTATTTAATATATTGTACAGTTGTTGTTGCTCTATATATGTCTACGTCCAATCTTGCCGAAGTACGAAGAACAACTAGATACAAATGTAACGACAGAAATAGCAGTCCATTGTAATAAGAACTATACATTAAAAAATATAAATAACTACGCGATCCATAGTTCGCTGTTATATTAAATGTCTACTTCTAAATTTCGTTCAAAACTGGCTTAAAAATTGTCATTTTTTTTTAAACTGCATGGAACCTAGAATGGTCATTTTACGTATCGGACAATGTGCGAATAAGATACATATTACAGCATAAAATGACATTGCGTGACGAAGTGTTTGTACGAAACAATACGTCAATAACTTTTTATTGTTTTTAGAAGAAAATTAAAAAGGAGTTACACAAAGTAAACAGATCAAACTCCACCTAAACAATGACAAATAATTACACTTTACATATTCTGCAAGTGACCATTATAAATACTTCCTCATTATTGAACGTAAATAGCATTCATATATATCTGGGAGCTGGGAGTATGAACCATGGACAGAGTGACGAAGCGAAACGTTCTTGAGAAATGTAGGAAATAGGATTCTTTATCCTAGGTGCTCGGTCTTTACTTCAAGATTTGTTATCATACTTGATACTTGAATCATCTCATCCAGTTTTGTGAGTTAGGCTGTGACTGCTTGAGATATCTCGAAGCTGGACATAGCCGCGGTGGTGAATAAACAAATAACTAATTTTATGTGGTGATTGAATTAAATTATTTTAGATTTTTACAGGAAACGAAATAACAGAAGTTTTTCGATGTTCATCTATTATGACCGAATTAGTCAGGAATCCACTAAATTTGCGATCACGCAAGGAAAGAGAATGTAAACAAGCTAGTAAGGTAAGGCGTGGCGCTCGAAATTCTCTCTGCCTACGGCGTACGGGATTTGTCGTTAAGTTTACAGATTTTAGAAGAAGTAGAAGTTTACAGACAGCAATATTCATACAGAAATTTGCTTACCAATTACATCCTAAAAAAAAGCATAATCACAAAAAAACCTATCTAGGCTCTATCATTCCGGCTTTGAACAAATAAGTAACATTAAAAGAAACCAAAGTAACATTAAAAGGAACCAAAAGTAACATTAAAAGGAACGAAAAGTAATATTAAAAGAAACCAAAAGTAACATTAAAAGGAACCAAAAGTAACATTAAAAGGAGCCAAAGTAACATAACAAGAAAGCCAATATAATTTCCAACAATTGTATCTACATGAAACTAGGCAATCGAGCGTAGTTCAGACGAAAATGCAATAATGTGAATGTCTGAAGACGGAGACCGGAGGTGGCCACGGGGACTCCTCAATAGTCAACAGTAACTTCATCTAATTTCGGTTTGGTTAACTCGAGTTAGTGAGCCGTTTGTTAATACAGCTTGTGTCTAGTTTTTAGAGTTCCATATCGTTAAGGAAAAAACATAAAGAAAGGTCTGGTTTTATCCTTTGGGTCAGGGATGGGAAATTAGTACCTTCACCAAATACTTAGTCTTAGGTAGCGAACCCCACCGATGGTAATAGATTAGGAAACGGTACAGCGCTAAGAAGATGAGAATTCTATATTGTCAAAGGACTCACTAATTCAGGTCTACCAAACCTGAATTAAATAAATTGTCATATTCAGACATACATTATATTGAATTGTCATCTGTACTACACTATTGGCAAGTATAATAATGATTTAATAGTTTAAAATGGCTGATGTCTGTTTATTTGTAAAGCTTTTCTTGCCGCGTTTAATGGCGCTTAAAATAGCGTTTTTAATAAAAGGTAAATTTATACAGCCCTGATACGTTTTTATTATTTTTAATTTTAATTTTCAGTCAACTTAAAATACACATGTTAAAAGACGCGCATAATTCACTTTTTAATAACTAAATAACAAATATACAGAATTTGTATATTTGTTTCTGCGTAACATTACCTACTAGGTGAGATTTGAATACACGTCATATTTGATATAGTGCTCATCATTCTAGTTTTGAATGCTTTGTCATTAAGTGTATGGTAAATCATTTTCACTGCTGATTCGTAAATAATTTTCTTTCAAGTTTCTTTCGCTGAACAAAATATGATCACGAACATAAACACAGTCGTCGGCTTCCTCTTTATAACACTTCATTATTGGTCGAAAATTAAAAACACATCTTGCGGGGAAGGTAGAAGGTATCCAGCGTGTTAACACTCAATACTTACATACATATTCTCACTTGTTTGTTTTTAGGGTTCCGTATCCAACGGGTAAAACGGAACCCTATTACTGAGACTTCGCTGTCCGTCCGTCTGTCACCAGGCTGTATCTGACGAACCGTGATAGTTAGATAGTTGAAATTTTCACAGATGATGTATTTCTGTTGCCGCTATAACAACAAGTACTAAAAAATAGAATAACATAAATATTTAAGGGGGCTCCCATACAACAAACGTGACTTTTTTGCCGTTTTCATAGATAATGGTACGGAACCCTTCGTGCGCGAGTCCGACTCGCACTTGGCCAATTTTTTAAATTGTATTCTTTTCAAACACGCTCGCCGATTTTTACACCTGACTTCGCCTTTTGATAAAACATGACCAATTTGGTCACGATAGGTGATACTTGCCTCCTACATCATTCAACTTTTCCGTCGTGTAACCGTTTTGTCAGAAGTGGAGAAGTACCTCCTTCTTACAGAAAACTGCAGCCAAATAACAACTCCTTGAATGGTTATTGTGTTCGTGTGCTTGAGTGAGGGTATTAGTAAGCTCTTGAGAAGTTGCTTTGGTCGCAGCGGGAGTGGCACCATGGAAACGATACTTCTTGTATTGCAACCCATGTGGTTCAATCCAGCCAGCTGGGTCGTACACTTGATTGTCTCCCATCGGCGTTGTAAGAAAAATATCTCTGACCAACTATAACTATCTCATTATCATGAGTTTATCTATGTCTACTTCTATAATTTATATGTAACGAGATAATATGAAGTTTAGTTCAGAACAGAATATTTTCCTCTTTTTTCCTCTGTTTTTCACCAGATTCCCTTTTTTTTCTTCAGTAGCTAGATCGATCTTTAGTTATCAATAAAGAAACTACAAAATTTAATTAAATAACTTTTTCCACTTTCGATGTAAATATGTAGCCTTTATCAAGTGGTCTATTCATAAATCTAAAATTTTCATTAATTATTATGACCAGTAGGCGACTAGAGTTAAATAATTGCCACATCCAAAAACGTAGTGTGAATACATGTGATGTGGTCTTCCGCTAGGTTGGTTCGATCCCATAACGGTGGGTTGCCACCTATTAGGGACGTGTCCGACGTTCATTTACCATCCCGGCCTACTCCATCGAGATATTAAAACAATCGATACATCGGAAATCACTGCTCATTCGATATAATTGACTCGCTCATACGCTACTGCGGTGTGTACTGACGCTACGTCTTTATGCCTGCGTGACATAATTAATTATCGATAATGAACATGTTCGATATACGATATTTCACAACTTAGATGTAGCTTTTTCGTAATTCCTTGACGCATTTGAAAAATATTTTGCAAGCAGTGATAGCCTAGTGGATGATGACGGATCAATTATCTGACGGTCCCTGGTTCAAATGCTGGCGTGGGCATGTACTACTAAGTTCGTATTTTCGGCTTTATGTATATATTTGTAATTATCACTTGCACGGCGGTGAAAGGACAAAATGTAAGGAAACCCATGAAATTATATTACGAAAGATGTGTGCCCTAACTTTTGTAACTTTGCCCACAGGACAGACTTAGCCTTGTGTGGGAACTAAGGTAAATGTTAGTAAACGTTTTTGAATAAGTAATTTATTATTATTAATCTAAGATAGGTCCGGTTTTCCCTCTGGGTTGTGGAGGTATAATGGCAGTCGCTCTCTGTAAAAATCAGTATCATCGCCAAATCCGGCGCGCTAGCTAGCCATAGCAGATTCAGCTCTTCCTAATGGATTAGTAAACGAGATAATGCTAAGTAGAAAAAGCATTATATAAATATTTTGAGTAGCCTTAACATTATGGGATGTTTAAGAAACTTTCCAAGAGAGTGATGATCCAATAATTAAAAGCATCTTGACTCGGGGAGTAGCTCCACTTTGGCCTTTTATTGCTTGTCTAAAATACATACGTATAAACCCTTTATTTCCTTTACATACATTGATAACTAAAAGCTTATGTGATTTTTATTAGATATTGAAAGAAATATCTATATTTTCACGCCAGTTATGTAAAGAGCGCGTCATACAGCGCTTGGGTTTCTTTGCCTACCCCGCAAAGGAACTGACGTGAAAAAATATCTATCTATATATTTCTTCATGTCAAGGTTTTTGCAGGGTAGGCAGAGAGAACCGAGCGCCACATGAATCGATGCTTACATACCTCACTCGCTTCTTTAACATTCTTATAGCTACAATAGTTATTTTCATTCACGCTCGTCGGTTCCTAGGATTCCTTACCTGGAAGAAATAATTTATGCCATAGGTATATGCAATACTGTAGTACTATCTATCTATCTAGAACTCCACGCCAAATCCCTTGCGGGGTAGGCAGAGAGAACCGAGCACCAGGTAGGTGACTTGATCCTTACAAACCTCACTCGTTTCTTTAACTTTCATTGCTCTTCTTACATATGCTCGGTTTCTAAGGCTCCTGACGTCACCTTCTGATATAACACGATCAATTTGGTCATGGTGGGGTAATTCTTGGCCTCCTTTACTAAATAAAGTGCGCGCGTAAAAATGCGTTAAAAATATATAAATAGGTAATTTAAAAGCAAGTACTGACCAAACAACTTTTTTCTTTGTACGTAGATCGATAGGTACAGTCGATAGCGTACATAATAACTCGGCAAATGTAATATGCAGTTCCCCTTCCGTTGCATGTTCCTTCATACATCTTGTCCGATCTATATAATTGATCCTCGGTCATGTTGGCTAAGTGACCGGGATATCGAATTAATGTCAATCTGACAGATGGATGTTGTACAGTCGGCATCACAAGTAACATTGCGTATGAACATTTCATAAATAATTTAACATCTATGGGCAGTACTTTTAAAAATAAGTTTATTATGAAATTACTAAAATGAAATGAATTCTATTCTTAAATACTTAAGTGTTTGGGAAATATCTTGTTAAAAGTGTTGATAAGTCATAGAATTTTCACGACGAAATTAACATGAAATTGGTATTTCTTTGACGTTTTATTATTTATTTGTCAAATATTATCTAAATTCCGAAAACAAATCGCGATGTTGTAAAGTCCCTTCTGGAGAGTACATTATCGATAAAATAAATGCTGCTCCTGCATAGATATCCGAATTCTATACATTTTAGAATTGTTCATTTTTATACTTATTCTATCACCATAGATATTATGGCAACCCTTATTAGTTTATTAAAGAATTATTTGAATGAGTAATCTAAACATGTTTTTGTCGCGCTCTATAAAATGCATGGATACGATTTAGAGACGCTTTCCTTCCCGCGTCTTAAATTTATATATTGCTATTTTTGTTATGTTAAATATATTAACTATAACTGTTATGTAATATTGTTCTGTTTACATATTGACCATTTTTTGACTGTTATTCAGGTTTCGTCTAAAACAGGGGTTAACGGTGCTGCGCGTTTGTTATAACTTAATTTAAATTACATATTCTAAATGAAATGGAAGGTACTCATCGTAACACTAGCAGTGTTAATATCAGCATAAAGACAAGTGCCATGCATAGCTTTGTGCTCTCTTGACGCCTAACCTACTTTTTAACCTTTTAATTTGAATTCCGGCTCACATTAGCGACTATATTTATAAATGACATAGAACGTAAGGTACATAATTAAACAAATATCTACTATTTGGTAGATGGAATACATGAATAAATTACACGTCAGTCCGATATTAAATTATGGCAACATCGAATTAATAGAAACATTGCCCACAGCGATACATCGTAATTAATAGAGTATTCAATTCGGAACGATCATCCCGTTGATTCTCTATCAATTCTAAACAAGAGCCAAAGACTCATTCATCCGGACCAGCCGTACACTAAGTGCAACATAGATCTGAATTGCAAAATGCACCCAGAACTAACCACCTCCATGTGTGGTCTCTGTGTGTGTATCTATAAACCTCCTTTCAATGTACTGTATTTGTAGGGTTGTCATTGGGGCACACATTTGGACTTTTAGATGGATAAAATTTGTAATGTCTGATTTTTAATGTGCTTATATCTATATATTATTATCTACTAGCAGAAGCCCGCGGCTTCGCACGCATGACATTTGGGCTTTTAGTAGCCTTTATTTCTCTGTAGACATGAAATTGTTTCTGTTTAAAAAAAAGAGTTCGGTGTCGTTGATTCAACCATAGAGCAATTCAATTTTCGTACAGCGCCATCTATTGACCTTTACAGGAGGCAACGTATATGTATTTTATTTCTATTACATAAAAAATGCGTAGTTATTTTATGTTACAAAAAATACATATTCTAGGAAAATAATAAAAACAAAATTGCAAAGTCCCCCGAAGGGGAAGATTTTTCCCCCTAATTTAAGCAGTTTTTCATTTTTTACGCAGGAACCCTAAATTTTTGTACGATATGTATACGTGTCGTCCACTGTGTCGGTTATTAGTACCGACGACCCAGACTCCAGTTTATAGATTAACTAAAAATGTTCAGATGGGATAGTTCAATAAAGACAACTTTCTGTTCACGAAACAAACCGAGTATATTGTCCAACCTTACTACTAATTTAAGCTCACAAAATATTAACGCGGAATACAATGAGCCAGATATGCGCGAGGCGTGCGCGTGCGATGGTAAGCGAAACCGGTGGCGACTGGCGCTCGCCTGCGCGAACAGCGATTTGCTGAGTTGCTATTCTGTTATCTATATGTGTGTACCCCTACATATTTACGGGATAAAAAGTACCCTACATTCTGCTCTGAACAGTGCTCTACCTACCAGTGAAAGTCCCGTTAAAATCGGTTCAGCCATTTCGAAGATTAGCACGGACAAAAAAGTTAAAAATGCGTATTTAGGCTTTGTTAACGTGAAAATAATAATATGAGCTTAAGATAAAGGCTTTATTTTGAAATCACAGACAGACACTTTTATTTATATGTATGTATAGATATATATAAAAATGAATGTTTGCCTGTATGTCCTCTATGGACTCAAAACAGCTAGGCAGATTTTGATGAAATTTTCAATGAATCTTCAGGTTAGCCCAGCAAGTGATCCTGTGAAGTTTGGTAGCGATCATATCACCCGTGCGAAGCCGGGGCGGATAGCTAGTTTGATTATGAATATTGTAGCCCGTGCTTACGCACTGCTGGATATAGGTCTCCCCTGAAGACCAATACACTGATTGCGAACGCGTAGACCTCAAGTAACGCGCGTAGATGTTTTGACGAGCTCGGTGGCGCAGTGGTTTAACACGACTTTCCCACCGATGCTTGTGGGTTCGATTCCCACACAAGACAAATATTTGTGGGCGTGAACCGTTTCTCTCGGTCTGGGTGTTTTAAGACAGGTAGAGAGCATCGAGGCAGCCAAGTAACAGCTCTCTGGAGGGTTGTTGTGTTCCTGTGTGTGAGTCACGTCACAGAGGTGGCATCGCGCGGGTGATACTTAATGTTTTACAAGCTTGCAAACGCCACGTAATTGTCTAATACATTACGTACAAGTGCACGTAACGTTAGCTCGCGAATGTGCCGTGTCTCAAAGAGTTCATAGTGTTACGTACCTTGAAGTTTTATGCGTCCGTATGTGTTTTGGCATTTATTCTTTCCACCGTATACGATCCCCAATTTTCCAAATTCAACCTTTTCCTCATTTTTACTCATTCGTCCGTCTTGGGGGGGAGATCCATAGCTTTGTAGACCCATACGCGATCTCCATTCTAGAACTTGTGACTTACTCCATCTGCCCTCACTTACTCCATTATGGCCGCCTCAACTGTTTCATATGTTTGCAGAATTTGAGGGCTGTGTCGACGACTGTTTTTCCCGAACGGATTTCTATTACTAGGTATGTATGTATGTATGTATATCTTCACGTCAGGTCCCTTGCGGGGTAGGCAGAGAGAATCTGAAAAAAAAACCTGAAAAGCCTGAACTTCTTACTAGATACTTAATAATTAAGTGTAGTACTGATAACCGAAATATGATACTATCGTGCTGTTTGGTGTAGGCAGTTATTTTATTTATATAGTAAATTTTATGTAACTGGAACCCTAAGCCTTTCTAATTATATGTATTTTTCTTGGTTCTCTCCATTCTATCTATACGTCATCCCTATTATCGTCGTTTTCTCCTTTATGTTCTACCCTCTCTTTTAGTTTTTAACCTCTCCTTTTCACGTTGTATAGAAAATTCATGTTACTCTCTTAAATTTTAATGAGCTGGGCTGCGTTAATTACGAGTATTGTACAGTTATGAGCACATCCTGTTTACCACTAGTATTACGATTTTAACACCATTAAGTAAGATATAAAAAGGGTATAAACGTCTATCTATTTTTTTTTATTTTTATTGTCGGACAAATTACACAGCGCCACCTAGCCCCAAAGTAAGCGAAGCTTGTGTTATGGGTACTAGACAACTGAAAAACATACGTAAATACATTTTTTTTTTGTAAATACATACTTATTATACATAGAGAATACCCATACATACTTATTATACATAGAGAATACCCAGACCAATACAAACAAACATGTTCATGCACACAAATGTTTGTACTGTGTGGGAATCGAACCCACGAGCGTTGGTGTTAAAGTAGCGTAACAGCGCGTTCCACCACTGAGCCACCGAGCTCGTCTATCTATCATACCTACCATAATATTCAGTACTCTAACAAATAAATGAATTTATCTATCTATAACTTCACGCCAAGTTCCTTGCGGGGTAGGCAGAGACAACCGAGCCGTACATGACTCGGTCCTTACACCTCATCCACTACTTTAATATTCATAGTTACTAGAAGTGGAGGACATCCCTCCGGCTATACGGATTGGAAGCAACTTCCTAAACCTCGAGCTTATGGCAACCCTGCCTAAGCCCATTTACGAAGTCTGCACTCTACTTCAAAGACGCATAATACGCAGGCCATTTTCATTGGCTTGAGATAAGTCGACCAACAAGGCGAATTTCTACTTATACTTTACTTTATAAATTGAGTGCCTTTTAAAACTTTAAGTTACACGCTAGTAATGTCCTAATGATAATTTGATAATCTAATGAAAGTAACTGAATCGATATGCAGTATGAAGGTTTTTATACCAAATTTTATAATTCTAGGACAATCAAAAATTTCCTATATATTTGATGATGAGTTCCTTTACATTATAAGCCAAAGTACATATATATTTCTTACAGTTATTACTTAATAAAGAACGCAGTAGTTGCTAATAGTTATAAAATATAATAATACGAAAACATAGCTACAATACAATTAAAAAAATATAAAATAATAGTAATTCAATACAACATGATAATAATTTCTCGCACAAACTGTAATGAAGAGCATCATAATCATATTGATATAAACTTACCTCAGTCTACGACGGTGGGGTACACGTTTAATTTGGATTTAGTGTAATTATTCCAGTGTCCTGTTCAAATCTCATAAAGCGATTGCGAAAGAGAATGGGAAATATGATGGGTCTGAACGGCAATTTAGAAATGTATGGTCCAATTTCAATGGGAGTTTTGTCATAATCTTCTTGTGTAGATTCCAATTTATGAGTGTGATTGATGTTATAGTTGATTACAGCGTTAGTCAAAGGACGAGAAAAAATACCTAGCTCATCTCTATTCGCATTTGGATTTCTCTGTAATAGGTTTATGTTTTTGTTCAAGTCTATATGTAAAGGTAGTGATATTTTTTCATCATAATTGAATAGATTTTAATAATAGCATAACAGTAAATATTGCGATTATAAAATGCGGCTTTGTTAATCTTTTTCGGTTGTTGCTAGTTACACGATAAGACGATTTTGTAGAATAACGGTGATTATATATTAGGGCAGTCTATTTAACTACAACAACTATTTAACTATAACAAAGCAAATTTTTTTTTATACCACTAAGGTGGCAATCAAGCATACGGCCTGCCTGATGTTAAACAGTCACCGTAGCCTATGGACATTTGCAACACCAGAGGCGTCACTCATGCGTTGCCGACCCTCTAAAAACCTCTTCAAATATTATTGATTTATCTATGTATCTATATCATCGCGCAAAGTATATAGGGCTCCTGACATCACCTTCAACACTACTTCTAACCATTATTTAAATATTTTTCTATTTTTGTTTACACAAGATGTTATTAAAAGAACCGGGTTATTAACCTTATTAGTCATCATAAGAACCTTATTATTTTTAGTATATTTGTATGTGTATATCTTCACACCATTTCAGTTGTGGGGAAGGCAGAGAGATTTAGTGAAATATTTTAGTGTAGTGTTTTAATCAAACAAAAGATAGCATTGAAATGTACATAATCAGCAATGTACACTGTACTGCTTTTTCGAATATTAGAATTTTGACTTCAGATTCGGATTCAGCATAAAAAGTAGAATAGGAATGTTCAAAAACACCGTTCCTATCTCTTAAGGAAAATTTTTTGAATTGTTACGAGTATATAATTGACGAGCAAGGTGTTCCTCTGGCAATGCAAGCTTGTGCATTCTCAACTGGTTTTATATTAGATTAAAACACGTTACTACTTTTGACATTTTTACTGCCAACTCACGTCAACAATTGCTAGATATTTACATAAAAACAATTTTTAAGTTAAACTTAAAAAGTCTCCATAATGAATTAATCCAAAATAATACAAGCATGTAGAAAAATAACTATGGTTCTACAATGTAAGGTCAAAAATAAATAAACAAATAAAAATAAATAAATAATTAAAAAATAAATTCAAAGCCATCGTGTGACAGTTTGTCCATGTTATTGCAAAAATAATCTATCTACGAGTAAAGTAAATTGCTACCCTCAAAAAACCAAAAGCACTCTTTCCAGCGCAAATCCAACTCCCATCTAAATGACACGCTCGCACACTCCGAAAAACATATATTGTAAAGATTTTAGCAAAGTTCGTTTCCGAAATATTGGTTGATTAAGAAAAATTAAAATACGGGAAATGAAAACATACAAATTAGATTTTATTATATGTGTCTAAGTGCCCGTGAAGGCCCAATGGCAAATATAGAACTTGCCGGATATAATGATGGTTCGTAAATGTTTTGATGTAAGATTGCGTAAAAATACATTCAGACAAAATTTGTCTTGTTTGTACATTAACTGAAAGTACAAAGTCCTATTTTTAGGGTTTTTCTATTCTTGTTCTAAAGGGATCTTTCTTCGCGTTTACTGAGCATAAGTAAACTGCATAATGTTATGATTTTATTCAATGCGTTTGATCATGATTTCTTAAAAACACAACGGATATATGTACAAAATGTAAATTTTAAACGTAATTTCGTATCTGTATTGCCAAAGTTTGTGATTCTAGGTCAACCAGAGGTAAGTTTTAATTTGTGATTTCTTCGTATACAGACGGACAGATAGACAATAAAATGATCCTAAAAGGGTTCCTTTTTGCCTTTTGTGATACGCCACCGCAAACGTATAAGTAATGAAAAATGTATTTGTTAAAATAGCCAAAAGGAAAAACATGGTGTCAACATTGAACTAAATCCGACGGTTCAACACCTTTTACTATTCACTCAAACTAAATGAAAACAAATCGGCTGACCGCAGGCATTTGCCTGTAGTTATAACCAGCTGAAATCAATTTCAGTGTTTGTATACATATGTGACATAAACAGTGTTTTGAGCATCGTAAATTGAAGACGGCCTTTCCGATGTGGTCTGAAATGTTTCAAAAATTGCGGTCGTCATGCAGCGAGCTTTAGTTAACTCCACCATCTTGTCGTATTATTGTACGTACTTACCTTAACTTCGCCTATCGTGTGAATCAAAAAGTATATAAATAAATTCTAAGATAAATATGTTCGTCATTAAGAATCTCCATTACGCGTGTAAGTGAAGGTTATTATTGTCACTTTTACAATTCGAGAGTACATTACTAATGGTTTGTTGTAAAATTTGTGCATTGACACTCTAAAAAGGGCGTTTTTGGTTTTACGATTTCTATCCAAAAAAAAAACCTACCATGACCAAATTGGTCGTGTTTTATCAGAAGTCAGGAGCCTTAGGAACCGGCGAGCGTGCATGAAAAGGGCTATGAATGTGAATGAAGCGAGTGAAGTGTGTAAAGACCTCGTCTTATGGCGCTCGGTTCCCTCAGCCTACCCCGCAAGGGTCCTGGCGTGAAGATACATATCCAAAAAAATATTTTAGAAGTAACTTGGAAAGAATAAATAACCAGGGTGTGTGGTGTGTACTTTAGTTTTCCTCAAGAGACATAACGAGAAGCTTTGACTTAGGCGCAAAAGAACCAAGGCAGCAAAGAAGTGGCAACTCGAGACGATGAAGCCAGATTAGACGACAGCACTGTAAAATCGATCAAATAGAATCGTGACCCTCCCTAAGCTCTTTTTTTGCAGTCATTTTAACACAAGTAGATCGAAATTCGTATAAACAAACATTTCCTTTCACAACAAACCTCTTATCATCACTGACAGTTCCAACAAATTAAATATAAATTGGCCATTCCACGGTTTAAATTTAGTATCCCGGCGACCGAATTTAACGTTGTTTACGATTTTTTTTTTCATATAATATGCCTATACAAATAAAATTAAAAACAAATCTTATCTAGTATTGTCTTAGGTTTTCGCGATTGTTACACATTGAAATTAAACTATTTTTAACGGAAGTATCGCGTGTTTTATTTATTTTGTTGAAACCTGACGTTTTTTTTCTTATCTAAATACAAAATATGATGAATATCTTATACTCGAAATATATTGAAATACTACTAGTTATAAAAGCATTTTAGTATTATTATTTTTTAGACCAAGTTGAATATATATATATCTTCACGCCAGGTCCCTTGCGGGATAGGCAGAGAGAACCGAGCGCCATAAGACGCGGTCCTTACACACGTCACTCGCTTCTTTCACATTCATAGCTCTTTTCATGCACCAAGTTGAAATAGAGACAATTAAGTTTTCGATGTGACGTACACTTCGAAATTACACTTTCTGTTCTAATAGTAGTTTCTATTAATAGAAAAAATTGAAGTAGAGAGGATTCGTGCAAATAAAGGATTTCTTCCTATGTGGTGTTACAGTTTATTGTAAATTCAAAATATGATTTAAAAAAAAAAACCACCGTAATGATAACAGATAAAGAAATAAAGTCATTTTCATTTTCAACACAAGTCAAAACTGCGTAGATCTCTGACGTGTATTGACGTCTTTAATATTAACAACCTCACAAATGCATCATGCACGCTAGAGAAAGAAAACTTTAACATTGACGGTTTTTTATAATCGACAAAATGGGCCGTGATTCAATTTGGTCTGCTCACACCTCATAATGAGACACGCCTTAACTCGCGGTCTGTCTTGTAATGTCTCGACGTCGAATGTTACACCAGCCCCAATTTGAAGACACTTGGTTTTATACAAACGTCTTTTGCTTCGCCGGCTGTATACATTTGTCGAGACAAACGCGTTTATAAACCCAAAATGGAGTGTCCAGGTTTCAGTTCGACAACTGTATTAGTGTCTAATTTTCGCTTGTTAGACTAGAACACATGTAGATCCTCGCGAATAATTTAATATTCCAATAACAGCTGGGATTGAACGCAAATACGCGTGTGTTGGACGGGAATGTTTGCCGGTATCTGCGAGCGTGTGCTAATCAAGAGTTGGAATCATGATTCGTGCTTTATAACCTATAGGTGGGGGCGTGCCTTTAGGCTTCGTGCCCATTCAAATTGCATAGTATAACATGACGAATCGTCATCATTTACAAAGATTCTAGTTGAAATTATACATTCTTGCAATTGGTCAATGTAGTTCCTTTTTGACATTAACGCACTAGGTTATTAGTACCGCAGTCGAAAAGAAACTGACCATAAGACTCATTTATGGATCTGTCTTATCATCGACGTTTACTATCTTTACTATCTGTCCAGCTGTCTATTTGTCTGTCACATACTTACACTAAATTTAGTTTGATTATACCATACCTTACTGAAAATTTTGCACTTAAAAAATCGTTTGCCTGTTATTTTTACCAAAATTTGAGTTTTTGCGCTTTTTATCTGCGAGATTGCTTTGTTTATCTTCAAAACGCTTTTATGAGGGAAGCTCTTCATTTGAGTACCGTGAAGTTGTTGGTACGCTGAATTTGAGAGTGGTCTTGTTTCACTGAATGACGACATTTGTGAAGGTCAGTCTTCAACTACGGCCACTGAGAAAAAATGAAATTTTTCTCAGTGGCCGTAGTTGAAAAAAGGTAATTTTTCTTTTATAAATTCTATAGACTGAAACAAAATTGTTTTTATACTATATTTCCGGATGTAATAATATTTACACTTGGTTAGTATAATGATCTCTCTTCTCTCGTTGATGAGATCAGGTCCTCGAATGGCGTCCTCGTACTGGTACAGGCAGTGAGCATTGGGGACTCCATCCTCATCAGATGGAGCGTCGACCTCAAAAGGTTTGGAGCGAGTCAATGAATGCAGATGACACAGGATCGAGGCGAATGGCTGTCTGGAGTTTAGCTATGTTCAGCAGTCCACGAATATGGGCTGAAATGATGATGAGGATATTGACCACGATGTTGTTCAAGGTAGAAATGCAAGGTTAGGAATGCTTCAAAACATATTTTTTGTCTAATACTGAACGATAATGTGTTCTCCACTATACTCCACAACGTAACGATATAACTCATTCAATCAGAAGTGTTACAATTATATGATATTATAATGTTATCTAGTTTATAATGTACGATATTCCTTCCGATGCAAGGAAGCTGAGTTTGTACAGCTACCAATAGTAAGATTTGCCAATTTATATGCAAGTAACTGTCTGCGCTCTGTGTTTCAATAATTGATTGTTCTAAGGCAGCTGTTCTCGCGGAACGTAGGTAGGGCTTAGTTTGCTCACTTGTTTGGGAAATGTTTGCGTGTAACAGTTCTAGGTTTGATAGCTAGGCTTTATCCATAGCTGGCCATTGTGAAGCTGGGATTCAATGGTTTAGCAACATGTTCTGCAACATTTAGTGTTGTAGATGCAGAGTACTTGCGACAACGTTTCGAGATATAAGTGTTTTTAAACTGAAAATACAAATTTAGCTATTATTAATTTAAATAAAAATTACGAATAATATTGCGCTTCCACCGATAACATAGCTTACAGAACTTTGTTACTTAACAAGATCTTACTGAGAATCTCAGGATTAGGTACTCATTAGTTTTCAATGAACGCCTTTAGATTTTTACAAATAGTAGTACCTCATCTTTAGATAGCGGAGAACTGGTGACGTTAGATTTGGTGTTATAGGTGACGGAGAATTCTTGCACAGCTGACGTTCATTTATATACTACTCGATGTTCTACATTCACCTAAAATATCTGTAACATTCGCGGTACGAAGCTATCATTAGATCCTTTTCAAAATACAGTCTCGTCCAAGCATCTATCACCCCGAGACATTTCGGTAAAAACGTGAACCGTAATAAACGGCTATTTACAATAGGTATCGTTCAGAATGGACATCAACAGTCATTGTTGCCTGCGTTTATGCGAAGTTCCCTTTGTCATCGCGTGCAAAGTTTGAACCATCGACAACCCGATAGCGAGTGACGTGAACGTTTGTTCAAAGGACCCCGCTGACGTAGAATTGATCGGACTAATGTTCCCTGCGTCAAATGGCGTTCTGTCCAGCAGGTCTTGGTCGGCTTCCTGTCCATTGTTGGTAGCTTTAGATTACTATGTCATTTCAGTGAGGAGTAAGATTAATATAGATATGGCGTTACAATTTGTCAATAAACTGGATCGTTCCAGGTGCATATTGAGAATTTGATAAAAATGATGTTTAAACATCAGTTTCATATCACATCAGTTGTGTTGTTTTAAATTATAAATACAATAACAAAGTAAAAAATATTTTGAAGCAGTTATCTTCATCTGCAAGAGCATAATCGGACTGTTTCATATCTCTCTTTCTGTATCAAAACTCCAATACATCTGTACACAAATTGAAACATGTATATATATCATTACATACCCACTACACACAACCACACTCATTTATTATGTATCCCAAGACACTAACACAGCTACCTTCAGATTATCCCACGAGTAGGGTCACAACCACAGATCGCGTCATTCGTAACGTGACATAACTTATGTAGGGGCCTTGTCCGTTCGAACTCCCAATTTCTTATTCATCAATTTCTAATTTTGGGGTGTTAGTGGAGCCACTTACACCCCAAAATTAGAAATGTATTGCTGTCATCTGTAGATTTAAATCTAACCTCACCTACATGTGTTGTGGCCTGTTGAATAACAAGCAAATCAGGCGTGGGAGATGTAGATATCAGAGATATTTACTACGTCGCGCGGCAAAGAAGTACCTTCACCTTGAGGAAAACACAGCTGTCTCTATAGGATTGCTGTATATGTGCAAGTTAGCAAGGACACCAGTACGTGAATGATTCTTCTTTTATTGGAAATGTTCATAGGCTATGGAAACAGATTCACAATAATAGTACTGACGTCATATAAATAATTCTTTCATGTTTTAATAGTCTAATAAATATTTCTCATACAAATATCTCGCAACCTGCTCGTTGTACATGTTTGTCACCCAACTGGTATGCCAGTTAGATGAAAGAGCATACTGTTTCTCACCAAAATTTACTTTTTTGGAGACATTTCAGAAGCTACTGTAGCCCTCGCTCTCAGTAAAAAAATGACAAATGTTGCTTACTTGCGATGTGCAGTCTTCGAGGAGATCATTTCCCATCAAAAAAAATCTCGCTGCAGCCTCAGGTTCTCGCCCAACCTCATGCTCTACGTGTCTTGAACTGCAAAGACTTGAGAGAGAGATTCAACTCATATGGTATCTATTTTTCCGACTTTTCTTAGTTTTATAATGCTTTTCAAATAATTTAACGAATCAATATTTGACCATGACTTCATCTTAGTACCTGTTTCAATTTCATCAATACGGAACAATTGATCAGCGAGTAGAAACGTTTCATATTGGGAATGTTATGTCACATTTGTGGTACCTAGCATTCTTTTAATATACTGTCAATTCATTTGATGAAAACTTTGAGTAAGTAGTGATAAGTCACCATGTTGTCAATGATTTATCATGAAAGCATCATTAAGCAAAGCAATATAGCAAGACCGAATCAGGATCCCATGAAAAACCTATACAGGGAGTTCATTACGCAACTTAAGAGTTCTCGGTGGGATACTTCTCTGGAACCACTCATTAAGCTACCATTCCGGTTTCAATGTGCAAGGGTGAATTTCCTTTTTACACCCCTACTTTTGTTCTTTTGCTTCCTGATACTGCCAAAATGACAGACGTCAACCGCAATGCAAAAATCACGTGAATATTCTCATCAATGCAAACACAATTACAACAAACGAGGCATGCTCATTAATAATAGAAGCGTGCTGTATTCGTATACACTTCAGATTATCCGACGACTAGGAGCACCGATGTGACATAACTTATGTATGGATGTTTGTCTGTCCGAACTGGAGGGCCTCGTACACCTGAAATCCTCATTAATGTTTAATGAAAATTGCAATACATATAACGTCTCTGTTTAAATATTCAGAGGCGTAGTTTTCCTCGCGAAGATCCCGGAGTCTGTTCTGCGTAATGGTGTCTGTGAATTATTTATTTGAATTTTATGTTCGTCTCGCTCTCCCCTCTTAGAAATAATACTTTTGATTTCGAAGGCGCCAGTTCACGGTTTACGTTGCATCGTCAAATTCTTGCAACTGCGCATGTGAGCCAATAAAACTTTTGAAATTAAAAATGTTAAGGCGAATTCTTTGTGTTCTATATACATAGATAGATAAGAACTTTATTTGTATCAGCTTAAACAGATACACACACTCAATAAATGAAATGAACATATTGAGTGTAAAAGATCATGCGTGCGTATGCCGCAGTGATAATAACGAGCAATATCTCAATGTGATGTTTACTCAGAGGAGTACATATTTTACATACATACATATCATCATGCCTGTCTCCCATTGGTGGTGGTTTGTATATCTTGGATGCGCTTTCAGCAGGGATGGAAAGTACACCGCATATGTGAAAAGACGAGTGAGAGCTGGGAATAGTGTGAATGGAGCGTTGGGTAAACTTCTTGGCAGTAAAAACTTGAGCCAGAAGGCACAACTCGCTATACACAATGCAGAGCTGGTCCCAACGCTAACTTATGGAAGCGAGAGCTGGGTATGGCAGAATTTGTGGCGTAAGGCTTGTGACCGTATTCGCAATGATGATGTTAGAAACAAAATTGGTCTGAAAGAGAGCGTCGGTGTTAAAATAAGAAGAGGCATGCTCCGTTGGTTCGGACATGTAGAATGAATGCAGGATGAAAGAATGACGAAGCAGATATACAATGCAAAAGTGGAAGGATGTAGGAGCCGGGGAAGGCCAAGACTTACATACCATGATCATATCGGATAGAAATCGGCGAGCGTGCATGAGAAGAGCAATGAATGTTAAAGAAGCGAGTGAGATATGTAAAGATCGACTGGCGTGGCGCTCGGTTCTCTCTGCCTACCCCGCAAGGGATTTGGCGTGAAGTTATAGATAGATATATTTCTATAAAAGGTAGTACTAGGGATTAGTATTGAGCTTAGTAGTAGTATGCTAACAGTGGCGTAACAGTTTTCTAAACTTGATTGACACAATACTGTGTGATTAGATCAGTTTACCCTACTCTTGGTTAAACCGTTTCTGGAAACCCTAAACATTCAGGATGAAGATAGTACCTATATTAATTTTCTTGAAGTCGTTTATCAAATAGCAAATGTACTTTTTTAATACTGAGCAATTTTTAAAACAGGCATACGTTATGTCTCGTGGTAAGGTAAAGATCTACATTGGTTTCTTTCGCCATTTCTTCTACGCCAATGTTCATTTTCGAAATGAAAAACGATAACGTATAACACATGTCCCTTCATCTTAAGCAGTTACGTAGGCTACAAAGACATGCAAAGTCAAGGGTGTCTCTCATGCGTTCCCGACCCTCCAAAAACTTCATCACGCCTTTTTAAAGAATCTCATGCAGTAGTAAAATAACGAAACTAATCTATGCAGATAAATAAAATTGGAGTGTCTGTTTCTAAAATTAAAATAACCGCTTTTTACTAAATGCATATGGATGTATACACGGTACATATACCAAAATGAATATTTTTACAATTTTTCTGTCTGTTGGCTAATCTCTGAAACGGCCGATTTTGACGGGACTTTCACTGGCAGATAACTGATGTAATAAGGAGTAACTTACTAGGCTACTTTTATTGTAGCAATTTTATTTATTTTTATTAATATAAATAAATAATAAAAAAATAACTCTACCGCGCGGACGAAGTACATAATACATATCTATTTTACTGTTCGATATTTTACTCTGCTTATTAGTAACTTATCGTAAACTCTGCGAACTGAACAATAACTTTTTGTTAAATTCCAAGCAGAAGAAGTCGCGGGCACAACTAGTATAATAAGTAGACAAGAATAAATTTATTAGAAAATTCATTCCGTAATTTTTCTCTAGTTACGGGGGATCGAAATGAAAACTTGATTAAAATCCGTTCGGCACTTATTGAGATTAGCGCTTTCACAGAGACAACACGGTGCGTCGGGTTGAGTTTATACTCTGTACTTACGAATAAACATAACAAGTTAAAGATTAATTTTATAAATCGTTAGGAGCCATAGAGACATAGACACTTGATGTAAAGCGGTTGCCGTAGACTGGCGTCTCAGAGCGAGCGAGATGTATAAGAACTGCATCTTATGGCGCTAGGTTCTCTCTGCTTACCCCACAAGGGACTTGGCGCGACGATATATACATACAATATGTAAATCAGGGTCTACAAATTTCTATCACTTCTATCTATGAATAAAATCATGCCGGGTCCTTGGCAATAAACAACACACCTACACGTAGTGCATCCTGCTAGTTGAGAAACGAAGCTCTGGAGAAAGAGGAGTAGGGCACGTCAGAGCAGTCCGACTGGGGAAGTACTTCCACTTCATATGTGGTTGTACTATCCTGTATGAGGGTTGTTAAAGTGCAAGTGAGTGACGTTACCATTAAGCTCATGTGGAATTGCTCTGCTAGCAGCGGGCGTGGCAATACGCGACGCTCCTTTTATTTTAAGTGTTCACAGGTCACTTTACAACAGGTGGATCGTATATTTGCAAGGCTCGCGAGACATTATATAAAAAACGAGTGTGCTTTAGACCACACGACTGAAGTAAAACTTACAGACAATAGACAATATATAACTCTTCTTCTTCTTGTTCATCACACTTTTTGTAACGCTTTCGTCACGCATTCCCCAGCTTACTCACCGTCAAGCGTGCGTGTTCGCCTCGCCCGATCACACTTTTCGTAACGCTCTCCGTTCGCCTCGCCGGATCACACTTTTCATACGTAAATACATTTTTTTTTGTAAATACATACTTATTATACATAGAAAATACCCAGACCAATACAAACAGACATGTTCATGCACACAAATGTTTGTGCTGTGTGGGAATCGAACTTACGAGCGTTGGTGTCAAAGTAGCGTAACAACGCGTTTCACCACTGAGCCACCGAGCTCGTCAAGGTATGTAAATTGTTATTCGTAGAATGTATAATTACCCACGTGTGAACACACGACTTGTGATACATGCCCTCACCACGACTGGTCCCCGGTCCAACCCTGGTGGAGGCGTGTACCACTAAATTCGCGTTTTCGGATGTATGTAGGTACAAATTTCTAATTATCACTTCCTCGGTGGTGAAGGAAAAGATGCCCCTTACATACCAGAAACTATGTTTTGAAAGACGTAACCTAAGAAAGATCTGATTTCCCTCTGGGTTGTGGAGGACTGACGGCAATTGCCTTATGTAAAAACATGTATCTTCGCCAAATTCCATAGGCTTAGGTAGCGTACACGGCCAATTCTAATGGATTAGTAAACGAGATAACGTTAGGCCACAAGCTTAATGTTCCAAAATCGCTGCAAACTCAACAACAAAACCGCTACATTAGATAAATTTCACATGAAGTGGGCGTGGCGGTACTTCCATCTGAGGAATGAGATAAAAATGCTATTTACTTCATTTTATGATCGGTAAACAATTGGAAAAATATCGTGTGAATTTCCGTGGAAATAATGACAAGAGTGTTATTACGTTGAAATCGGGCGTGAATGGCGTAAACTACCGACAACATACTATAGTTTCATTTTTTGTAATCCCTTGCTGTTTGATACAGTCGAGTATATGTCGCGCTTTAGAATATTGAATACTTTAGTACTTGTCACATGAGTATTGTGACATGATTTTTTAAATTCCCACGGTATATATAATAACATAGGTGTACTTTCGTTTTATACACTCATCTTTATTGTACATACTAGTTACAGTACATAATTACTATTCGAAAATATCATCCGCCACGACCCTTCCGTTATGTTTTGTCGTTCAACTTGTGTATAATATTGCGACCATATATAGAACTAGAAGCCCACGCAACTTTGTCCGTTGGAATTGGCATTTGGTTCATAATTTAATGGCTTTTGTTTTGCGCTGCAGAACCCTAATTCTTTTTCTAAAATAAAAGTAAGTCACATCAGGTATCTGCCAGATGATGTCAGGAGCCCTAGAAACCGGCGAGCGTGCATGAAAAGAGCAATGAATGTGAAAGAAGCGAGTGAGGTATGTAAGGATCGAGTCGCGTTGCGCTCGGTTCTCTCTGCCTACCCCGTAAGGGATTTGGCGTGAAGTTATAGATAGATAGACTTAGTTAAGATACCGTGTATACATTCACATGCATAGAGTAAAAAGCTATCATTTTGACATTACAAAGAGACACTTTAACGTTATTTATTTTTATAGATGCAGAAATGACCTCTTCAAAAAGTGAATAAAAAGAGTAAAGTCACCAGGGGTTTCATATTGGCTTGTGACCTGTATCTTACACAGTAAAAAGTAAAGCTACTTAATGAAAATTAGCTGTGGTAATCATGGTTCCGTACCACCTCGACTTCCTATTTCGAAGTTTCATAAGTAAATGTTAAGTAAAAATAGCTTGTAACACTCAGGGATTAGCTTCTTATTAGTGTAATAGTGATTCGGTAGTTTTAGAGATACATACAAGCAAACAAAAAAAAACTTTTTTATAGTATTGGTGTACAGAGCCTTGGTTGATAATGGACCCTTGTCTATTACTAACCGAGGCCCTGTCGAAAGTACACTTGCGTACAAAATGCTCCATGAGCCAACGACAAAAGTAAAGTTAATAAATAAATCAATCCGTATACAAAGCAGAACCTCTTCTCAAGTATCACCTCCTTAGAACCAATACCTATCATTGAATTATTGAACTTTCGAATGCATGTCACAGAGATGCGTTTCAATCATGCTTTTCAAAATGATTTCTAATTAATGTAAAGTGGTTGCCACTTTACTAATTAGAAACCTAGGCATTCCACTTCGCAAATTGGAAACCTAGGCGTCAGGAAATCAAAGTAAAACGGGCAAGGGAACGCAAGCGATAGATGGTGCTGTTAATTATCGACATCAATGGGAGTGTATCGCGGTGGGTGTACGGGATGTGGGAATCGGGTCCGGCTCTAATGACAGCGGGAAGGTCGCAGATATTCTTTGTGTGACAGCCCGCAGGTAAACCACGTAATGACGACTACATAGTCGTCAAGGATAACAAAAGGAGATCATTAAAGGAAATATAATTTAGCAACGTTGTAAGTACTTTATTAATTCCATAGCGTGGGATTCAGATCGGAGGCACAAAGGACAACATCTTTTACTTTCTTTTTGTTTTGTCGGACAAATTACACAAGAGTCATCTACCGAGGGAAGCGAAGTTTGTGTTATGGGTACTAGACAACTGGTAAACATCTGTAAACACATTTTTTTTTTGATAATACATATTTATGAAATATAGAAAACACCCAGACCAAACAAACAGACATGTTCGTGCACACAAATATTTATCGTGTGTGGAATCAAACCCACGAGTTTTAGTGTCAAAGTAGCGTTGCTAACCACTGCTCTACCGAGCTCGTTCTTTACTGTTAATTTCAATCGATGTCAAAAAATATCTCAACTTTTTAAAGCAGGTAACATGTTGCTATGAGCGGTCTCTCTCCTCTCCGTTGCTGTGTGGTTGTCGTAGAAAGAATCGACCACGCTTGTCAATTTTTATTTCTAAAACTTCCTTAATTTGTCGTAAATTATAACATTAATACTTAATATTTAGATGTCAATGGTGGGTAGTATTTCCATGTGTACGCACACACTCCCACCATAGTGTAAAAAATACTTCTCGTTGCTAAACTCCCACCAAATGTGAAATCTGGAACTATTATAATACTAATGTATTGAAGTAAAAACTGAATATGCTAGAATACATTTATTGTTTTATTAAATAAATCAACGTAAAAGAAGGTGCGATTAGCGAAGGTTGAATTTGATTGCATTATCAGTTAGTAGCGCGCAGTGACAGGACAAACAATTCGGAATTATATAAAGATTAAATACGGTTATTTTCTCACGCTAACAGTTGGGCCTTCGCCTTATGAGCCGAAATGCTATGAAAAAGCTGTGAATAAATAATAGTATTAATTATTGTTAAAATTTCTAGAATACTCCAAAGCTAACTCACTTGCACAGCCTTCGCGAACACAGAGAAAATATCATGATAATGGATGCGAGAGTGTTTCGGGTCACGGGTGATGATTTTCTTGCGTTTTAGAATGCTCGTGTGGAGTTTCCACCAGAACTCTGTAATTGCATAATTGCAACGGCCATGTTACTGCATCAACACGACCGTGCCTTTAGGGTGGGAGGGGGGAGGGAGCCGGGTTTGTCGAACAAATGCGCCTGATTAGCCCCGCTTTGTCGCTCGGACCCCGTCCGCGTTGCCTGCGTTAGTGATTCGGCCCGGTATCGATGATTGTATTGGCGATTTCTTAGCTATTGTTGAAAATACAACATCGAAGTGAATTGTCAAAAGTTTACAATATCGACTTGTATTATTAAGTTACCGGATTTGAACATGCCTTAAATCTAGTTTGTCGCGCGGAACTAAACGGCAGGTTTTTATTACGACCATAAAAATCATTTGACACGTTTTTTAGGTCGTCCTGCATGCGAACGGGAAATAAAATATATAAAAACAAATTTCAACCATTTTTAGTTCAGCTAAGTGCACGTCACGGTTGACACTTTAAACTTTGCACCGTCCTTATTTCGTACGTGATAAGAGTTAAAATCGCACTTCGATATTAAGTGTGATCTGTTCTTGGCTGAGCCATCATGAAACTTAGCAATTGTGTGCACTGCTGACAATACACGCTATATCATACTGCTAATAATGCGGTAATATTGAGCAGGATTGGAGATTTTTTTTACGACGGCAAGCGTCTAGCATGCGACCCACCTGATTTAAATTGGCTGCTGTAGCCTGTGAGTGCTTACAATAGGAAGTATCATTTGCGCTTTACTACCCGTACTATACTAATACAGCAACGAGTTGTTATTTGGCTGCTGTTTTCTGTGTGACTTTCCCAATCGCGCTGCTTTGATACGGTCCACCTCTCTTAAAGATGAACGTCGGGGTATATGGACACGTCATTAATTACAAGTCCGTTTAACATGGGGCATTTTAATGTCTTAAATTGAACCTTATACACCTCACTCTTCTGTAACATCCGTACTCGTAGCGTTTTGCTAGCGTAGTATGCGCGCTCGTCGGTTTTATATCTTGTGATATCACCTGACATTTTCTTTTTATATTTTAACGATGATATTAAAAATAATAAGCGACAAGTCATGTTTATTGCATATATGTTTTTTATTTCTTAGAATTTATTTTTTTTACATTTTTTCCGTCCAATTATTGGCACTTTAAGAATAAAATTGCTCCTTAAAGTCTTGAAATAATTAAAAATATTTAATGTCTAATAAGATTAAAATCGCTTATAATAATCAGTCTTAATACTTAGTTAAAATAAAAAAAAAGATTTAGGGTATCCACATATTAAAAGCCAATTATTCGCGCATTCTATCGAAAGTATTGACAACCTATTATTTGTCTATAAATATAAGGATGGCAATAATCGGGTGGGTGACAAATTTTGGACGGATTATGGTAATTAGTAACATTATAAACAAAGCATATGTATATGATATTTATATAATTTATGACGTGGGATTTTACATTAAAAATAATAAGACCAACCCCAATTGCAACAGCACCAGCTAGATCTTTAAGCTTCATCGTGATTTTAATAATATAAATTATTTAAATCATATTATTTGTTACAGGTACGTACTACACATCATTCGTAATTATAACGGTAAGAAATATTGAATCGGAACCATCAAAAACGACGTACATGTCAACTTATCTCGTTAAATCAAACTAGTAACGTAGAACTGAGCCACATGTCTCGATCCTTACTTCCTTACACGCTCACTCGCTTCTTTAATATTCATAGTTCTTTTTATGCACGCTCGCCGATTACTTAGTCTTGTGATAAAGCACGAACAATTTAGTTTGATAGATTAGTCTCGGCATTACTGTTTGGGTCATTTTGTTTTATGTTTCTCTTATAAAACAATCAAATCAATTTCATGGAATTCTAGTAGTCATTAAAACAACGATGTGAGTAGGCGTAATGAATTCAATAAAGCGGTTTTTTTTTATTTTTTGTTATTTCTAATTTTATAGTCTTTTTCGTCAAAAGCTTCAATAAATCTTTCTCAAATTATCGATATATCGTCAGAGGAGGACTCCTTGTCGGTGCAGGAATTTCGTCGTCGTTAAGCTAAGTCAGTGATCTTCGGCGCCTTAAAATGTTGGCTTCCTGCTTCCGCAGCCGAGCTGTGTCGCGGATACATCTTTGGAGGCCAGTATGTAGCAGTGAGATGAGTATGGATCGGTGTGGCCAGCGTCACTAAGAAGTTATAAATTGATATTAAGTGACTTCGCTTGTTATTTAAAATACTACATTTGGTAGTACTCAACTCTCACAATATAGGTAGACAGCGACCCTGCAGTATCAAGTCTGTGATACTGCGGGGTCGCTGTCTACCTATATTGTGAAGCTATATTCAGTGATAAAGTTACCTAAAACATTACATTAAAATCAGCTTAGATCTATGAAGAGAATATCAGGAAAATAAGGTAGGCAGTAGGCAATGCAGCATTAGAATTTAACGGTCATTGATAGAAATTATCAAAAGCACGTCACGGCGGCTAAATATCCGCCTAGTATCATTGGCAAAATTTGTAATAAATATTCATTCTAAAGGTAAAAACGTTGTATAAAAAAATACATAAGAAGTTAGAGTAAATAAACCCGTTTAAGAAAAGTGTCATCATCTGTGCTGGCCCTTTTCATTTGTGTATTTGCAACTATATACCGTTTTTATTAAAATAAAAATCCATAAATAAACATTGCACCTACGTACGACAATGAAGCTCCTGTAGGGATACAGGGAACCTATTAATTCAGTTAGCAGCTCATTTAATCGGGGACTATAAAATCAATGCATTATTTCCGAGGAGGAATCTCAATTATTGAGCACTATATCGTGGTAAGCTGCGACAGGTGCGGGCCCAGACTTGTCTAATTCACTTTTAGCCAGCACTAGTGCACCATGCGGTAATCGGATGCATGCGGGGAGCCGATAACATCGTTAGCATATCCCCATTACTTGCCTATATTTTGGTGTTATATTCTGATGGATAATCAAGTCAAACATATGTATGTTCAGTGAGGTAGGGCGCATGAAAGCAACCCGTCTAGGGAAGTATCTCCACCTCGCAGAAAATCGCAGCCAAATAAAAACTCTCTTGAGGCTTGTTGTGTTCCTGCGTGTGTTTAAAGTCACTAGTAATGTCCTAAGGAGTTATGTTCGCTTTACATCAGGGACTATATGCATGTGTGCCTCCCGGCATAGTATTTAAGGAAGAGAAAAACAAATGTTGTCGCCGGCAAACCACATGATGTCGGAACCGACAAGAAAACGGTACCGGATAATTGTAAAAAGCAAAATACGAAACTTGAAAATTCAGATGAACCTGTACTTTAGTCCCGATGCAGAGGTCTAAATATTTTTAACTATATTTTTATGAATTAGACTGAAATTTTATGTAGTAGTGGTCGCTTTATCCCTGGTCAATGTTTATACTAGGTTTTATTTCTGAAATATTTGACATTGGTGAGTAAAACTTGAGTCAAATGTGCAGCATGCAGTAGTTAATAATAGTTGTTTAAGTAATATTCTGTAGCGTTCTGACTGCAAGTAGGTTTGAAGTAGATCTCGTAGCTCGTAGATACGTCTACGACCGTAGCTTCGCGTCGTAGCTTTATGTAACTTGTTCGCTCAATCAACGCGGCATGTTGTTCGAGATTTCGGGTTGTTCATATCATTCGAGAATGAATATATCTCGAACGCAACCGCTTGTAAGTATGCTTGAAAGTAATAAATGCATTTATTTATTATTTACTAGCGAATCCCTGCGACTTCGTTCGCATGGATTTAAACATTCTTCACAATTTCGTGGGATTTTTTTCCTCGCGGTTCCCTAATTGTATTTATAAATAAATGTAACCTATGTTACTCTTTATATCATCTACTAGTGAAAGCCTCTTTAAAATCGATCCAGCCGTCTCGGAGTTTAGCCGGAACAAACAGACAGATGGGCAATAATTAAAAACATATCTCTTTGGTATAAATACCATGTGCAATTGCTAAAAGCTGTTATTTTCATATTCCATTTGAGTATCCCTGGTTTAGATTCAAATTGGGATCGGTAGGTGGCGCTGCAGTCAGTTTAGATTTCTTTTTGTGCAGGATAATGTCATTCGGAACCGCTAGTTTTAATACAAATATAGTTTTAATATAAATATATAAATAAGTAATAGATCAGCTAAACCATTCCCAAGGACCAGACACGCCCCCCTTTAATTTGATTTGTTTAAGTACCTCTAGTACATTGATTGTGTCTGATGTGATTGTGTCTCTTTCGAATTCAGGCGTTCTCAATCACGATAGCATTTCTTTTTTATTTCATTTAACGGATAGAGAAGTATATTATTTAACTGTATTTTCGATGCATGTAGATTACGCCATATTTTCAAAATACTTTTATTTTATTACAAGTACAAAACGCCGGAGGTATGCCTACATTAAATCAGTTTAGGTGTTTAAGCATTTTTAATCACGTGCAGTAGATATCTCTACTCTGCAAAGTCCTTTCCTGCAAGTAAATGTAACAATGTCAGAGACCTAAACCGCAGAAAATCTAGAATTTTACAAAGTCTTGCATATTGTAACGTTACTAATATTTCGACTTCTAAAATCTCGTTACAATAGAAGAAGTTCATTTTGTGCACATCCCCTAACGGTAAAAATATTTGTAGAGAACATAACTACGATGGTAAATTATGCCAATTAAGGTGATACAGATAGATAGACGCGGGCTATGACTATGTAAGTGGGGGATATTGCATATATTGACCAGAATCGTCGATATCCGCTGCAGTAGACCTATATCCGCCATTGCAATTGTATTAATGAACGAGATGCTTTCAGTGGCAACCGCCGAGCGTCTGAAATAGCTTCGTTGAGAGTTCGTCAGTAGTAAATTTGCCATAATCAAAATTGATAACGATATTCCTGTTTAATTTTGCTGAAGTCTAATTTACGGCCAATACAATTTGTGTATTTTAGCTACCAGTATCGTATGCACACGATAGATGCAAGCGGCAGCGTTGATGCTACGAGTATCTGGAACAAATGATATGTAAACAACAAAGTATTTTTTCATATCATCATGTTTGCCTACAAGCAAAATATTTTTATTTGTCGTTGAATTTTAGTCACATTAGAGAGGTATAACCGTGGGTTCACTTATGACTTTTTCGACATAATTATCAAGTTTTGCGTAAGGTAGGAAATTCAGCGGTCGTACTCATTTTATGCGCGAGTAGCTGTTTCAACATACCCGCCGCCACTCATATGACTGCGAACTCTGTTTGCAATCGTTTACCTGCACATTTTGTGCGAGTGCGATGATATACGAAATTTATTGGTTTTAAGTAAACGAATTATTTGGTATTAAAATAGTCATTGCTAACTACTCCGCTAATGGGTACGTCAAAATTCGGTATTCAATTTCATAAAATAAAAAAATAGTTTTGTTATTTATGCGTAACATTTAAATAAATTACCATGATAATTTTGTACATCCCTAACGCGGCATATACCTAATAAATGTTTGTATAATATAGTGCCGCATAACTCAGAGTCGGAGCACCGTTATGCCGCAATAAACAATTAACCGAAGCGTAGATGCCTTTTATCTAACGAAACTGCATACATGCGTAAACCGCACCGTTCTAATCACGTTTGGACTCATGAATTTGGATTCACCGAGCGACGTGCATCGACGCTAGGGTTGAGCGAATACTGTCTGAATCACATTGTATTTTTCATTAGAGCGATTCTATTTTTGTGCATTTTTTACCCGCTGCGTGACAGCAATAACAGCGATATGTTTCCTTCTGTATATACGTGGCATTTTTTATACTTTTTTACATTTGTTTTATACAATTTCAGAAGGCATACAAGCATGGGGCCTACCTGATGTCCTATTACCGTAGTCTTTAAACGCTTGTAATACATCACCCGCGTGATGCCACCTCTGTGCTAACATAGCAACTCCTTAGGAGCGTTACGTTATGTTTTCCACCTTTCGTCATTCTTTCCTCTTGCATTACACAATTATAAGTAATTATTTATTTATTTAATTGCGTTATTCATTTTACCTTCCAAATATATCGTTTCAAATATATTTTATATTTCAAATATATAGTTGATAAACATTAAATGTCACTATTAAATACATTGTTGGTTTTTGATTTTACGATTTATGCATGACAAGCTCAATACAAGTGAAATACAGAATCCCAGTTCTCCTTTCATTCAACATTCGCAACAATAACTAATTGCGCATTGTATATTGATATTTTGCAAAAAAAAAAAAATATTAGAAATATGTTTGCGGTTAGCAATTCTTCGGTGTATTCAAAACCATAATATCATAAATATTTTGCGGTTTTTATTAAAAGAAATGCCCTACAGTAACATTTTTAACGATAGTCCAATATCATAGTCGCAATATCGGGATTAATTTTCTAGGGAAATTTTGTTTGGAGAAATCCTGACCGACTAACTGACGTACAACGCCAGCCGAACCACTAGTGACAGAAACATGTTGTAAAATAAACATACTCAATTTTTCTTTCCTAAGCGCATGTCTCATATTTATTCATTACTAAATTATACCGTATGAATCTGGGCCGGGCCGCTAGTAGATATGATTATCTCATTATCGACTATCTTATTAAAATTTTTTAATTAAAAAATTTTGAATAACAGTGAGTTACAATAAGAATGTAGTTTTCTGAAAAGCCAGCATTCTTTCGAGATTAATTTCTGTCGTAGTCGTATTTTTTTTTATACAACGTTAGAAGGCATACAAGCATAGACCTGATGTAAATCGGTTACGGTAGCCATTACAGTGTAGTACATTAAGTATCACTCGCGCGATGCCTCCTCTGCTAATACAGCAACTCCTTAGGAGCTTAATGGTGACCTCACTCACACGCAGGAACACAACAACCCTCTAGGGAGTTGTTATTTGGCTGCGGTTTTCGCTGAGGTGGAGCCGTACTTCCTGACGTGACGGGATGCTTTGATGCGCCCTACCTCTCTTAGAATTCTTCTCGTATTCCATCAGACTCGGCATTGATGGTCATTAAGACACGACTTTTCATGTTCGGAAAACCTGTGCATGCAGGCACCCTGCACTCATGAAAAGTTTGTTTAAGCGCCTAAATATCAACGATTAGAGCTTTCTGACCAATGGTAGACTATTTTAACCAATAATCCGATAAGTGTCGCAACGTTGATCCGCGAAGTAGCCAATAAGAACTGCGCGTTCTACTTTACCCGTAGCGGTAATTGAGTTACTACGTAATATCGAACTCATCTTCCCTCCATAGGTTATTTTCGTCATGGGCAGTGCGAACATACGAGACTAATATGACGGTAATCCCCTAAAGCTTGTTAGAGTTTAATTATTTATGTGCGAAAAATTTTTTGTCGAATTATTTTTTCTTCCGAGAACTCTCAAGCTGTGGAATGAACTCCCAGCCGAGATCTTTTCAAGGGACTGCAGCACGGGGTTCTTCAAGAAATGCGCGAAGAGGTTTCGAGAGGGTCGGCAACGCATGAGTGACACCCCTGGTGTTGCAAATGTGCATAGGCTACGGTGATGTTTTACCGTCAAGCAGACCACATTAGTGGTATAAAAAAAGAGCTCATTTTTATTGAGGGAATGAGTGACAATGTCCGAGAATAGTAGCGAAGATAATTTGATGCCGTCAGATATATTTGGCGATACAGTGGAGGGACTATTTATACGGCGAATGATTCAACGCATACAAAACGCCTGCTGTCGGTTTTGCTTTGATGTTCCGCCACGAAGTCATGTATCGCCATTTATTAATAAGGCTACTATGCTTAATATGGAATGACGTAGACGGTTACATCTCGCAACACTCATGTTTGACTTAATAAAATTTACAAAGCCTACACTAAATTGAATTTTAGCACCTTTCAAAGTAGATATGGATCGGGGGTTCTCAGGTCCGTTCGAGCTCCGTTGACTACTCATGCATAGGAGTGCGACATTTAATGGTAGTTTCCGCTACCGGGCGACTAAGCGTTGGAACAATATCCCCCAATCTTTTAAAAAACAACTCAAATCTGCTTTGCTGAGCTCACAATCACTAGGATTTCCATCTTCGTCGCCCTATTACCTTTGGACCTTTCCTTTCTGTACTAGCCGATTGTAAATAAAGACTTAACATAGGTATTTTGAACTAAAATTTCAGTTGCTTTGTCTACAATTTAGTTTAAGAATAGACTAATTAATTTTTCGCTATTGAATGTACTTTATCGTATATTGTTTTTTTTATGTACATTGTTTATTGTATTTATGCATATTTAAACAGTTATTTTAAAAGATTATGTAACAATATACTTATGTAGCTATATTAAAATAATGCTTAGTTTATCCAGTACATGGTACAAGCTTTGCTTGGTTTGGAGCTGGATGGCGCTGTGTATCTTTGTGCTAATTATTAATTGGCACAAAAAATATCCTTAATGTTGTACGAGTGGTTGCAGCTGAAAATCAGTGTTTGCTCCTCGAACAGATAACCCACTGAGCTGCTGCCTGTTTGTATCACTGCGACACACATGCTTGAACATTACTGTACATTGTAGTATATGTATTTTGTCCATTTGATAATAGTTTTTGTAAGTTTTTTTTTGTAATCTAGGCAGTATAGCACTCTGTAAAAAACTCAATCTCATTGTTTTACGTGTGTGTTTTTTGATACAATTTTTTTTTATCTATCTAACTATTTATGAAATATAAGTGTGATTTATTTTATTAAACTACTTGTATGTGAGTATACATAAAATAGTATATGTTACTGTACATAACAAGCGGTAGTAGCCCATTGAGCAACTCACCAGTCCCCGGTCCAAATATTGGCATGTACCACTAAATTCATATTTTCGAATTTATGCACATATTTGTAATTATTACTTTTGCTTGTGAAAGAAAACATCACATCGTGAGGTAAGCCGCATGTCCAAGAAATTATATTTCGAAAGACGTGTGGCTTAACCTAAGATAAGGTATGATTTTCCCTCTGGGTTGTGGAGGTATGATGGCAGTCGCTCTTATGTAAAAACTGGTGCTGGTGTTGCAAATGTCCATAGGCCACGGTGACTGTTTACCATCAGGCATGCCGTATGCTTGATTGCCACCTTAGTGATAAAAAAAAATATGTAAAAATCAGTATCTTTGCCAAATCTTTAATTTTTCTTGATGCATTTTTATTTAATTTATTAATATATAAAATTCACATTTTTATTATATAATATCGAGTATCTACATAACAATGGTTATTAATTATTTATTATAGTATCGCAACATCGAAAATATGTTAAAGACACAAAAAGAGTTTGTACGCTTGCATTTTTCCTTGTAAAGGATATTTCAAATAGTCTTTAAATTACTATAATTTAAAGACTATTTGAAATATCCTTGATCCAATTCAACCGCTAAAAAGCCATTTGCTCTTCAATATCGGATCACGCCATACATTATCGCCAAGTGGATTCAGATTATTGGCGCAGAGATCTAACTGCATTGTCCAGTTTCGAACTCAATTGGAGAAGAAATTTTAGCACTGGCTTTATTTTGAACTTGGCCAAGGATGCTGTTGTTAATTTTTGTCGGGATCACCTTGGTAACAAGGTGGGCTTTATGACTTGATGTACAAACGAACTCTGAGGATAATAGCCCAGGCTCAGATGATATTTAGTCTTCGCTCCGAAGCATTGTTACAGAAATCGAACAATAGACACTCTAAACGTCCTGAGAAACTCTACTGTACTCTAACTGAGAAAAAAAATGGTTTCTTAGCTTTGAAATTGAAATGTAAAGTACCTATGGATAAAATGTGATATAATGAAATTAAAAAAAAGCCCTTATGATTTGGGCATAATTATTTATTAACCAATTAAATAATCGGAGGTTCTGATAAAAGAAAGGCATAGTCGTAAGTAAGCGGTCTTACAGATAAAGTATTTCTAACTTACTGAAAATCGCACCCAAATGAATACTCCTTGGAGAGTAGTTGTGTTCTAAGTTAGTTACCAGTTAGCTTTAACTTTTAACGGAGGTGTGGCAATGCGGTCATTACGGTGTTTTACCATAGCTTCATAGCTAGGCGTGTGCTTGATTGCCACCTGACGCAGTGTAGAAAAAAATCTTTGCCAAATTTCCACATGAGGCATTAAGCTTCTCTGTTAACTTTCATTTTGGATGAGATATATTTTTGTACGTAGCGTACAATGTATAAAGGGGTGAACTTAGCTCAGTTTGACATCTGTTTTGTATTGATTATTTTGATGTCGATTTTCATCGTATCCGGATTAAGGGGTTGATCGTACGTTTTTTTTCGTCATACCTCAATCGCGTGGGGTTGACGTGAAGTGTTTACTGCTAATATTTTTGTGGTATTTTCAGTCTGTTTGTGAGTTATGTAATTACATATTAATTAAATTGAATTGTTTTATTCATGATTATCAGTTGTGAAATAATATCTCGTGGAATTCATTATTTTTGTTCAAATACTCCATTATCTACTTGTCAAGTATTTTAAATATTCCATATCTACTTGCACTTGTCAATTGATAAGTATTTTAATATTTATATGAATTAAAGATATCAAAGAATTATTTTTAATTCTGATTCGATTCGAATACACATGCAAAGATGCAACACTAAGCTCAAGCTTGCTGCTTGTGTGCATTAGCGGAGATGTCAACAATGCGGTACGGTAACCGCTCTACATCAAGCATGCTTTTTTTGGCCACACGATTTATTTATTATCTCAACGAAGGCAACGAAGTGCCGTTTAGGGTTCTGTACCCCAAACGCAAAAACAACAGTCTTATGAAATCACTCGCTTATCAGCCTGTTTGTCTCCCATGGAATTTAATATACACAAATATCTGGGATTATATATATAGGATTGCAATTAGACCCAGTTGCATAGCAAACTGACCTTCACGTGGTATTCATGAAAAATAATGTCAAAAGGAGTCAAAAAGTGAAGTTTGTTTTTTTTTAGTAAAAATAGTCAACGTGGTGTTAAATATTATAAAAAATACCCAAATGAATACAATCTTTTTATTTTAATACGCGTTAGTTTTAGTGTTATATTACAAAATGTTACAAATATGAACGTTCGGGATGGCTCTTATTTCCGAAGTTTGAAATTTATAAATGAATCCACACCTTACAGGAAAGATATGGTATCAAACGTATTTCTATAAATCTCAATAAAAATATATACACTCTAAAGAAGGTAAGAAATCACAAAAATCTTTCAGAACGCCTGAAGCGCGAGTTCGACTCGCACTTGATCCTATTTTTGAATACTATAATCAAATTATTAAAATTAAGTATTGATCACCCATTAAAAAATTACCCATTTATATAAATAAGTTAACCGAATTGTAAAATGAGTTAGTAGGTGCGACTACCTAGATGACCGTGTTTTGATTGGGTGTTTTTGTTATGGTGGGTGAAATCGTTTTTTATTCAAGAAAGACACATAAATAAACTGAAAAAGCAAATTGATCTTAATCGATAGAGCCGTTTCCGAGATACGCTATATATACAGGAATTAGTTAATAGATTCAGGCGTTACTTTGCGAAAGTCAAATCTATATGCAACTCCGGTAGTGACGGACGACCGCAGCAGCCGAGGCAGAGACTACCGGAGCAGCCATGGCAGCGTCGGCATGTACCAAGTACTAACAGTAGTGGGTGGGTGCCGGCCGGCGCTAGGCCGCATGAACTAATTGGTGGCGGAAGCACGCAAAGCAGGTTAGATCAAATTGCATATACAGGAATTGCTTGCAAAGTAATAAGATTGGCGAATTCTACGAGAAATGACAATTTTCAAAAACGCATCGTCATGTTTATATTACATTCCTTTAGTATTGAATGACGAATCTATTTATTTATGATAACAAACAATGTAGAAAGAGTTTATTATAAACTTGTATTTATAACAAACGAAAACTTTAATAAATGCACAACCAACCAACGTTGTTCGCAAAATTAATGAACAAAACTGCGGAATATAGAACTAGCCTAACGTATTTTAACAAGCGTTAATTTCGTACCATGACGCTAACTCGCGTAATAAAATAAGCAAGGCTATAAAACTGGGAACAGAACATAAGGTTAAACCTTAACAATAACATAAAGTCTATAGTTTTACGATCGAAGATATTCACTTCTAATTTGTCACTGTGTAGGGATTCCACACAGCAGCGGCATATTCCAGTGGTGATATGATCAGTGCAGCAAATATGAACAGGATTCTTAAAAAAAGTACATATAAGTAAATCTGGCAACATAGCATCTAAAAAGGTCGAGATTTGAGTCTGGATATAGTCTAAAGTATGTAATCAGATTCACCCCTGACAATGCGTTTACTGAGTAAATAACATGATGAAATACATAATTTTTTTTTATTTACGCTTATCTAATTGTAAGGTGCAGTTTATTCTCAAAACATTATGTGGAGACGTGATTCAGATCTTCCGATAGTATATTGCAGTCATGTGGGAACTTTTATAATTTTTTTTAAATAGGTAACATACAGAATATTTACATTGATTGTTATTATTAATCAGAAGACATATATATATATATATATATATATATATAAGACAAAAAAACAAATGGCACAAAATAGGAGCCTAGACTGCACCTGAAGTAAAAACTGTCCATTAGAAAATAAATCATTCAGAACAACTGTGTTATATAATTACCTTAATAACTTAAACCAGTGCAATGACTTTCCCCGTATGCCATTAAATGCAATATTTCTCGACAGCATTGAGTGATCCACTTTATCGAAAGCTTTGCATAAATCGTTTCGAACAGACAGTATAAAGCAATCGATTGGTTACAGTCAATGTATCGTTTATAAATCCGTGAGACTCGAGAACTATATATATATATTTAATGTGGCCTGTCAAAATGTCTCTATCGCACCTGATGGAAAGCGTCTATGAGAACCAGATGTGAGAACAGCCACCACAGTGATTAACGCTGTGCTGGCTGTTCTGTTTAGGTGTGGATAAATTACTTGGTACACTAAGCGTTCGTATCTTTTACATCATTGAAGGTGATATGGGACAGTGGTTAGTACCACAGACATGACAGACCTTTCTCGGTCTCCAATAATGTCGTAGTTAAATTAAGTTATATTGTTATATTATCACAATCACATTTATTTTTCATATCTGTGAATAAAATACTAGTTTTGCTCAGGCGAAAATACGACGGTCTATTACTTATAGTTTTCTTATAGGCGGGACTCCTTACAAATGATAATTCAGGTCGATTACTAAAAACAGTGTCTAGATTAAAATTTCACCATCTTTGAGATATCGAATAATTATTAAATATATATAGTCCTAGAAACCGGCGAGGGTGGATGAAAAGAGCAATTAATGTTAAAGAAGCGAGTGAGATATGTAAGGATCGAGTCACGTGGCGCTCGGTTCTCTCTACCTACCCCGTAAATATATACATCAAATCATTTATATATTCAATCTTCAAGTATTTAGTAAAATCTTGACTCACTCAAATCAGATTCGAGATGCATACTTTTTGATGAATAAAATTTTATTTCCGCTAATCGCTGTTTTCTTATTTACAGTTTTAATATATTGTGTAAAAAATGTATTTCTAAAAGTTACTATTTTGAATGAGCTACTACGAAACTCGGATTACTCCATGGTTACTGTAGCAGTAAATCCAGAGGGATTTCAAAATAAAATTAGAAAAGAAACGCATTGATGTGGTCGGAATTTCGTACTTATATTGGGTTGGACAAAGCCAGATTATCTAGACATGTTATAGAGGGAATGGTTCGTTTCAAAGGCTTCACCGTACTGAGCAAAACGAATTATTCCTATTGGAACCACTGATATGTAACCAACGTTGAACGATTGATGAAAATTGAAATTGCCAAAGCAAATTTATTGTACAAAATACATAGATTCTATTGAATTTGACTGAGACGATTAAGACCGCTTCAGTAATGACGTTTAATAAAAAAATTGTAGTCACTTACGACTTCAATTAATAAGGACTCCAAAATCTTACTAAAACCATTCTGCGACGAGGGTCCGGTGGTCCAGGCTACCTATGGCTGCATCAAGATTTTGATTCCCATACAACTTTATACATTTTGTGTGCATGAACATTTATGTTCGCCTTGATCTGGTGGTTTCTAAGTATTATAAGTATGCGATGGCATGCATCTACTAATGGTAGTGGGTGGGTGGCGGCCGGCGCTAGTCCGTATGGACTAATCGGTAGCGGAAACACACGAAGTAGTTTAAATCAAATTGGCTGTAAATTTGGCATTCGCCAAATAACGTTTGAACCTATTAACTAATATTATAAGCATATTTAAAAAAAAACGTTTTTTTAGGTGCCTAGAATAGGTAGGACTATTTTCCATGGCATGTAGCGTAAGTAGAGCTTCCGAACGATACCTAAGGGTGTCAGTAAAGTCCCTTTTAGAGGATCTGTTGAATTGGTATTAATACTTTGTCTACAACTAGTTGTTACCCTTAGAAATGACTCCACGTTCTTATTAGAATTTGAAGCCAAACAACAATCGAGCTTCTTTGATATTAACAGAAACAGAACAAACCCCGGATGATGTCTTTATCACAATCGTTAATAAATGTTAAGCCATAGTGATTGAGCTTGCAATATATAAATACATATAAATTGTATCCAGATGTTTAGCTGAACGTTGCATAGCGCCATCCCTAACATATGTCCAGCGAGGCGTGGTTGACAAAATGAATCGGTCAAATAATTAATTCAAGCTTGTTTAGTTTCTTCATGCTACAATTGCATTGGTTGTTTATCGAGAGCTTTAGGCTAATTGTTACACCTATTTCATACATAACGGCGCAGTGTGTTTGTTATTATCTATTAATTTACCTGCCTGAGATTTTAAGGATAAATCTAGTTATTGTATATATTCCAGGCTATTTCTTTTTTGTTAATATAGTATTGTGGAATTAAGAGATCTTGATTCATTAACTTATATCTTTTTCGAATTAGTAAAACCGCCTCTCGTAATAGAAGTTCAACATTAATACGTAAGAAAAAGAATTAAAAAAGCACAAAAAATGGAGAGGGTTCTCCATTTTTTGTGCTTTTTTAATTCTTTTTTGGGAACACTAAAGCTTTTTATAGCTACCACATAAGAAAAAAAGGATTTTCAGTTTACAAACCGAAGCGAAGAATGCACTTAACTGTTTATCATCATTATTTAAGCTTAAGGCTCTATCGCTGTGGAAGTCTAAGAGGGAGGCATATCTTGGATATCTTCATCCACTGCTGAAGATAAGCCTAATAAAACTTGCATTCATCGGCTCCACTAGGTATTTCTTTCTTAAAGAAGAAGTTCAACATATAGAGTTCGTATTTCTCCATGAAGTCGGCTAACACTGTCCCCTTTGATTACGCTGTCCCGCTCCAAATTGCCTCACTTTTTGCTCTGGCCTGGCCTTGCGTTGAAATGGCCGATAAAAACCGTACAGTACGTTATGAAGGCATGTATGCCTTTAGAGATATTCTCATACATTGCCTCCACCTCCTCATTACGATATGTAGGTCGGCGCGTAGACCTGGATCTCCTTTAGCGAGTGTCGCTTGGTGATTTTAAGTATTAGGTATGGGGTTACCTTAGTCGACACACGCCCGATCGACATGGTGTTGTTACGGAGGGAACCCAACACCAACTTGGGACTGACTGTTCTGCCTCTATATGTTTAACGAGAGCGCGAAATTTGGCTTAGTAAATCTGTTATGCGCCTACGTTCATTTTACTATACGTATCTGTTTAAATCATAGCGTCTGGTCGCAATACTTAACCGATCTTGATAAATGTTATTTTTTAATATTATTGAAAAACCGCTACAATAGCACTCTATTGAATTATAAAAAATAGTGGCATATTTGTTTTGCATGGCTAAAGAACCTTTAAATTGCACAAAGTATTTTGGATTTTTTTGAATAAAAGCATATTGCTAGTGAAGAAAAACCGTGTTGAAGTCCGACCACGCCTTTGGGAGCTACAAACTACACTCTGATATACACAGACTTATACAAACTATGGACTTAAAACTATAACTTCATATAACTGTAACTTCTAAAAATATTATAACGAATTTTCATCCATTTTCATACACTTTGAATATTTGTCCAAGCGCTGAATCAATGGGACTTGTTTTTAGTTTGTCCGAACATTAGTGTTTATTGTCGGACAAATTACACAGCGCCATCTAGCTCCAAAGTAAGCGAAGCTTGTTTTATGGGTACTAGACAACTCCTGATAAACATACGTAAATACATTTTTTTTGTAAATACATACTTATTATACATAGAAAACATCCAGACCAGGACAAACAGACGTGTTCATGCACACAAATGTTTGTACTGTGTGGGAATCGAACCCACGAGCGTTGGTGTCAAAGTAGCGTAACAACGCGTTTCACCACTGCGCCACCGAGCTCGTTATAAAAAGTTTGTGCTAATATTGTCGCTTCCTGCTCTTTATGTTATGAATTATATACGCGCGTACTAGTTTTCACAAAGGTTTAGTCCGATTTTTGCATCATTATAATTCTGGTAATTTTTAAATCGCTGGTAAAATCAAAAGTGCACATCCCGCAAACTTATATACACTATTATATCCTGTAATAGTATTAAATTATTTAGGAATACATTGTGTATACATATCGGGGGGGGTGCACCATGTCAGGGACACTATTTCACTCAATCCCACTCGTCTTTCTAGAGTTATCCCTTTCCCTAATTATCCATTAGGATTGGCGGTGAACTAAGCATAATTGTCCGTGCAAAGATTCTGATTTAGACATCGAGTCCAGACCAGCAAACAGACCTTCACATTCCATAGGGATAACCACCTTTCCTTAGGTTAAGTCATACGTCTTACGAAATATAATTTCTTGGACGTGCAAGTTTGATTGTGATAGTTTTCAATCGATAAAATGAAAATTGAAATTTGGTTAAAAAAGCGTGTAGCTTTGTTGCCATTCTTCATTGGTTTTGTGTTTGTCCCTGGGGCCTACACTATGAGGTTTTATAGGATCGGTAATGCATGTGACACACTTGGTGTTGCAAGTGTCCATATACTACGGTAACTCGTTACCGACTTATAAATCGCAGACAGTCTGACAAGGGGCACTTCTATTTCCTATATTGCAACAGTAACCAAAATGTGAATGACGACTATTACTAAACTTCTAAATCCCTAATCCTAATGTTTTTTTTTATTATTTCTAAACATATTTAAATTTTACAGGATTAATTAATAATAAAATAGGTATAACTTTAATTGTTTATGTTATTATAAATATATGTCGTATATATATCTTCAGTCTGCACAGTATATGATCCGCAATATTGTTTTTTTCATGTCATCACATAGCTTTGGTTACCCGGGATCACGAAAGGATTTTCCGCGATATGTCACGCATCATGCTATTGAAAGGAACTAACAAACATATATATGTGTGTAGGATTTTTGTGAGTAAATGGTATACGCACATCATTAAGATAAATTTAATTAATTTGAATATAAACCATCTTAAAAGTAATCTAATCTCTATCCGCCGGCTCTCATGACTTGTAATCGGTCTCACGGGTTCTGAATCTATTTTCAATACAACCATCAATAGAAGGGAAATTGACGAAAGCCTTTGGAGCACTGTATGTAACTCTGCTAACACAAGGTTCGTGGGCACTTGGTGTGTGGCCCATTATTACTGCTGATTAGATGTCTGGAAATGTTTGATCCAATTAGTAATGATATATTATGTAAGTGATTCATTTATTACATATAGTGATGGATTGATTAGTCATGTGGCGCTCGGTTCTCACTGCATACCCTACAGGGTATTTGGCGTGAAGTTATAGATAGATAGAATGATTTAGTACAAATTTTCTTCTTACTGTTAACCCGTTTCCTAATCCATTAGGATTGGCGGGGTCCTATATCTAATACTAAGGATATGGCAAAGATTTTGACATGGAACGGCTACCGTCAATCCGAAGTCAGATCTTTCTTAAGTTGGATCACATGTCTTTCGAAATGTAGTTTTTTGGACGTGCCGGTTTCCTTACGACGTTTTCGTTCACCGCCGATAATAATTATATGATAATTACAAATATGTATATAAATCCGAAAATACGAATTCAAAGATGTATGCTCACTTCGGGATTCCAACTAGGGATCGTAAGATAATGTGCCGGTTCTTTATCTACTGAGTCTCAATTCGCCTAAACAATTATCAAGACAGATTGTTTAAGGAATCCGTGAAAACACTAACAATATACACATCATCAGTTTCGCTCTTGGAGAAGTACTCACCGTTTGTATACTATCATGTTACATATCAACAATACCGAAACAAAGAGCAGTTTACATTTTTACAGAAAATCACAGTATGCTACATACTGATTATGGGTATCGTTTTAATAAACAAAAGCATAGGTATAATCAACACCTACCGAGAACTCACCACCGTTTTCTAAATAACATTGTCTGGTAACTTGTAACACAAACAATAGATTTTATATGTCATTTACGTATTATGTTACATACCTTGTATATGTATCATACGGGGGTCGCAATGATACTTTACGCGAATCATGTCATGATTCATTTGGTATATACTACCGGTTTTAATAGACATGTCGCTCTTTAGATGTAATTATAATGCGCTATGTTTTATCATCGGCCGGATTATACTTATTGAATCATTTATGATCGACGGGGATTCTGTTTTTTAAGTATTAGATTATGAGCACTATTAGCAATGTATGTGGAAAGTTAGACTAACCTGAAGTTGGTAGGTTGTTGTCGTGGATGAACTTATTTTTTTAAACTGCGGCTGCTAAATTGGAAAACGATAGCAAAATGCAAATAGGCCTGAAAGTAAAATGGGCATGTAAGGTTTTTGAACAGTAAACAAAAACCTAATCAGTCCTTACTCATCCCACTGCAGGAATACAGGTTCTGCCTAGAGCCTACAAAATTTAGTGTACACTTCGGCATGCTCAGTTACAGATAGGCGAAAGCTACTAACTAAGCTCAACAAATGTCATCTTTCAACAACAGCCAGAGCCGACGGTTTGACGCACCCTCTCAAGTACAGAGAAATTAGATGTACATAAACGCACCCGTCCATGGATGGGTATTGCGTTTGATGTCCTGAACCTACCTGTTCGACTACATGACCCACACAGCAACCCTATCGAGCATTTCAACAAAAACCTTTATGAAAGATCGTCACCTACTAAGAAGGAAAATTAAATAGATGGCGCCAAACTTAGTAATGTACGGTAAAATTTCTTTTGAATATAAATAATCGTTTCCAATTTGAAATATCATTTGGCTATATTTGTGCTTACTGGCCGTGTTCGCAATTATGTAAGAAAGAGAGTAGGTCTGAAAGAGTGTCGGTGTTAAGGTAAGAAAAGGCATGCTCCGTTGGTTCGGCTCCATTTAGAAATAATGCAGGATGTAAGAATGACGAAACAGATATGCAATACGAAAGTGGAAAGATGTAGGAGAGAGGAAGACTAAGTCTCGTCTCGTCTATCACGACCAAATTGGTCATGTTTTATTAGAAGGATGTCGGAGTCCTAGGTTGAAAAGAACTATGAGTGTTAAAGATCGGTTCTCTCTGCCTACCCCGCAAGGGACTTGGCGTGAAGATATACATACATACATTAATTTTGTTAAAATATATATGTTGCCCCTGCGTTACACTGATATTTCATCGTTGTGTACCAACTTAAACCTTCATCAGACCTGTCATGCTTGAAAACACAAGTACTGTAGACGTCCCATCTAATGCAAGTAGCAAGGAGCCGCTAGACTCTAACAGCTTTTAATGGAGCATAAACGTCAAAATGTTACTTGCAATTTCAAGCCAACAAGTCTAAATAAGTACTCCAGGTAAAGCTGGTGTTAGAATATATTTCTCCAGCAACGAACGCATGTTAACGCCAACAAAAAGTAGTTTTACTGTAACTGCTAAAAGAACATGGCCTCTATTTGGATAGACGCGTAATTGGTGTGCTCCAGTGAATGACTCCCCATACTACAACGTAGGCGCTTTGTTATCAAACAGTAGCTAAACTGCGAATAAATGGACTGTATTTTAGTATACTTTGACAGTATATCCAACCTCTCGGGTAATGTCTCATCTCCGTCAAGTCTTTGATCCGCCCAATCTAACATCGCTTTGTTAAAACCATGCAATATAAACATGTAAACGAATACGATTAAGTAATATCCGTGCAGAGTGGAATTATAAGCAATGTCTCCTAATTTCCAGCATAGTTTGTATGCATTACGCACGTTTACAAACTTGATCTTTTGATGTTATGTTATAGTTTGTATAAATATATAAAGTATACTTAACGCTTTATATATTTATAAATATGTCCTGTTTTAAGTTTTTTTTATACTACGTCGGGAGGCATACAAGCATATAGCCTACCTGATGTAAAGCGGGTACCGTAGCTTATTAACGCTTGCGATATATTAACTATCACATGCAGGTACACAACAACCGCCTAGGGAGTTGTAATTCGGCTGCAGTTTTCTGTGAGGTGGAGGTACTTCCTCAGACGGGCTGCTTTGATGCACCCTACCTCTCTTAAAGGTAGTGGTAGGTACTCACCGTTAATGTCACTAATAAAATAAGATAAAATACTATATACTTCTACATTTTTTAAGGAAACATTGTTTACGTGAAGTCTCTAGGTTAGAGTTAGAGAGAAACCGAGTACCCATTCAGTACTAAATCTTTTGGATAGTTAATAGGTTTTGATTTTATTTTACGGAATTCTAATTTATTTTATATATCAAAACTTTACGTGCTCTTCTTTACGTGACGCTACACATTTGAAAGAGAATATTCATATCCTAGGGGGCGCTCTAATGAGAGATAATTTAACATCCCTAAAGGGGTGGCAAAGTCTGTATGAAAAATATTATTCAGGTTTTGAAATGATTGCGTCAAAACTTGGGGATATTTACTCTATTTCAACTTTAACTAAAACTATTTCGAACTGTTTTAGATTTATTCCATGAAAGGGTGAAATTATGACATTTAGTGACAGAGAATAACGTATAAGGGGAGGGGTGAGTACAAAACAGAAGTGAAGGAGAGATAGCAGAAAGAACGCCAGCAAAGAGAGTAACAATACGTTAATTTGTGATATATAAAATTTTATGTATTTAGTATCTTAAATGATCGAGGTGACACCAATATTTATGTATTTAGTATCTTAAATGATCGAGGTGACACCAATATTTATGTATTTAGTATCTTAAATGATCGAGGTGACACCAATATTTATGTATTTAGTATCTTAAATGATCGAGGTGACACCAATATTTATGTATTTAGTATCTTAAATGATCGAGGTGACACCAATAATTATGTATTTAGTATCTTAAATGATCGAGGTGACACCAATAATTATGTATTTAGTATCTTAAATGATCGAGGTGACACCAATAATTATGTATTTAGTATCTTAAATGATCGAGGTGACACCAATATTAATGTATTTAATATCTTAAGTGATCGAGGTGACACCAATAATTAATAGATAAACTATGAGTAGAACAGAAAAGGGAATTACGGACAGAAGAGAAAGATAGACATAATAATGGATAGACAGAGAGAACAGGAAGCTGATGAATGGTAGTCTGAGAGGAAGATTTACAATTGTTAGTATCTTAATGTAGTTCTTGTATCGACTAAAAGGACTAGATTTTAGAAATATAGGAAAGGGCCATGATGTACATGATTTCAATATTTTATTCACACATGGGAGTTACCATAGTACTATAAATATAGCATATAAGAGTTATTTTGCTGTAAAATTGAAACAAATGCATTGTGCAATGAGTGCAATGAACATACATGTATAATAATTCATTCATTAAACACTTGTAATGGAAATGAGAGTGAGATACCAGAGAAAGGAAATGAAACAAGAATAGGAAATACTTAAATTCCACAAAAAGTACTAAATATTGTTCAGTGGTTTAGTTCCTCCAAATTGCAATTTAAGCTCGCCGGAGGCACTGAGTTGTGAAGAAGCTCAGCAAATTGTGTACATATCGCACTAGAATGTGTTGACATGTTTCGGCAACGTATATTTTATTACATGCAATTTGATCTAACCTGCTTTGTTTGCTTTCGCCACTAATTAGTCCATGCGGCCTAGCGCCGGCCGGCACCCACCCACTACCTACCTCGGCTGCAGCCGAGGCGGTGACTACCGGAGCAGCCATGACAGCGTCGGCATGTTGCACTTACTAACAGTAATGGGTGGGTGCCGGCCGGCGCTAGGCCGCATGAACTAATTGGTGGCGGAAGCACACAAAGCAGGTTAGATCAAATTGCATGTTAATTTGACTGTCGCAAAATAACGCCTGAATCTATTAAGTATATTTTATTAGTCTTTGCATAATCTTGTTCTATTGACTATTTACTTGTTAAAGTAAGCAACGTATGCAAGAGAAAAGAATATCGAAGGAGTACAACGCAAAAGCAGAAGGATTTAGGAGCCAATGAAGACGCACCTACTGCGACTAAATTGGTGGTGTTTTATTACAATGCGGTGTCAGGAGCCCTAGGAAGTGGCGTGAGCTTGTATGAAAAGAGCTATGAATGTTAAAAAAACGATTGATGCGAGTATAGACCGAAAGAGAGAGAGTTCTCACTGCCTACTTCGCAAGGGACTTGGCGTGAAAATGTATATTATGATATATAGAGTATGTATTGTAAGCAACAACTATCTGTCAAATGTGATTATAAAATACTATTTAATTGCCGCTGTTTCCTTACTTGTTGGAGACTTTGACAGAAGTGTTAACGTGTAACCAGCTATCACAGTATTTATGTATTTAGTATCTTAAATGTAACTTTATAAACTTAGTTTTAAATACCAGTATGTACGAGTAGGTATATCTTCACGTCATGTCTCTTGCTGGGTAAGTAGAGAGAACCGAGCGGCATAGTACACGGTCCTTACACACCTCACTTTTTTCTTAAACATTCATAGCTCCTGAGAACACCTTCTGATAAAACACAACCGATTTGATCATGGTGAGACTTGGTCTTCCTCGGCTCCTACATCCTTTCACATCATACATCTGTTTCGTGATTCTTTCGTCCTGCATTCTTTCTGCATGTCCGAACCAATTAAGTATCAGTAATTCTTTTAAATTCGAATATTTTTTTCCTCGTGAATCTCGGCTTGATTAAATCTGGATGTGGAGAATTTAGAAACTTTTAGACATACGTGTGTAAAGTTTACAATTTAACAAGTATTTTAAATATTTTATTAACAATTAAATGACGAGAAATTTTAAAATAACATACCAAAACTAATGCATTTTAATATGAAAGTAAATAGATAACTCGCGTGGAACAAATACTATTAATTTAAAAATTTAATTAGAAACAAACTTTGTGAAAATAGCTAAATAATTACTACTAAATATAATGCTTTCAGCAATGAAACAGATCTTAGCATTCTTTGCACAAATAGCATTAATATAAAGTGAAATTAACAGTTGCGAATGAAATATACAATAATTGGTCTACTAATCAAAACTACTTGAACGATAGCTTTTTGACTAGATTGATAGTACAGTTTGCACAAATAATTTTTGTATAAGCTAGAAACAACCATTGTCAATAAACATTGTCTAATCACAGTTGCAAAGGAATATTTTTGCATGCTATATACAAATAGATTTACTTACACGAAACAAACGGAATGCTTTTATATATTAGAAAACATATAGCATTATTTACATAAATAGCTTTAATATAAATAAGAATCAGCCTTTGTAAACAAAAATAATATGATAATTTGGCATGTAATTACAACCACAAGAAAAAAGATGTTTGATTAGATAGTGCAGTTTGCACAAAATATTTTTATATACACTAAAATCGACCATTGAGACGAAAAAAATACAAAAAAGGGACTTCTAATCACACTTACTAAAACTAGTGTTTCAAGTATCCGAGTAGATACATAGTGAGGTTTGCTCAATTACTCGTAGCGTTAATTAATTGACCGTTCTAAAAAAAAGGGGCAAAAAATGTCTGTCTAATCACAGCTACCAAAAATAATGCGTTTAGGTATTAGAGTAGACAGATAGCACGGTTTGCACAAATAGCATTAATATAAACTAGAATCGAACGTTGTGCGCTATCGATTAGGAAGCGGCGCTCACTACAATTAATGACCTGCATGTCCCAAGCCCGACAAAACAAATAGATGCCGCCGCGCCTCCCCGACGCACAGTATGATTTTTAATATCGCCACAATATTTTAATAAAGCAATAATATGCGCTCATATTTGTCATATATTTTATTCAGGCCTTTTGTTGGCCAATTACTTAGTAGTAATTCGTTAATGGTGGAATGTGAAAGTAACACTGTCTATTTGTTATCTTTTTACGACTCAACTAAAGTAATTGAGTTTGATAAAGAGGTAGCCTGGGGATTATCGAAACCGTGGGCAGAGGCTAAGAAATTTCTAATTGAAGAAATCAACGTTACTTTTTTGCAATTTAAACTCGAAATAATTCCTATTTTTGAATTGGTTTAAATTTGAATTGAAAAACTAAATGACGCTAATATCGATTATTTTGATGCTACAAAATTAAATTAAACTTAAATATAAATGTGTTCGATAGTCATGATTTTAAAGTATGCATTTTTTTTATATAGCAATAATATGATATTAATACATATTGATACAGGACTATTTTGCGGACGTCAAATATAAATAACCTATATAGTTGAGAGCAAATTGCCAATACATATTGCATTACCTTATAAATGTTCCGTTTCGATCAACAATTTCTATTGAAATTCAAGTAAAAGTCTGCGGAGTAAAGGTCATGCTGAAAATAGAGTCGAGTTCAACACTTATTTGTTTTTTTTCAAAGTTATAGAAAAAGAAATAAGATAGCTTCGACTCGCCGGCAACAGCGCGTCTGCTGTATGATTTTAATATCGCTCCAATATTCTCGGCCTTTTCGGCTCCTAAAAGCTAGTATTTGATAGCTAACGATATTGAAATTTTCTTCATACTTTGATAGACGTATGTAGAACATTTTATGAACATTGACCAGTTTTGTGAAAATTGAAATCTTAATATTGACCACATAATGCTCATTTTCACGAAGCATACGTGTTTTTCGCGTATTTTCAACATGTTTTTGTTTTGGATTTTGTCGATTATCACAAATACATTGTTAAAATGTACTATATTACTGTAATTAATTTCTAAAATGCAAAATGTTCTATTTATAAGTTGTATATAGTTTATATAAGATAACTTTTTGCGAACGTTTTGTGATAAACACAATAATTCGTAAAATTACAAATAGTATTTAATTACATATAATTACACATTTAACTTACATATTACATATGTAATTACATGTTTAACGTCATAAATATCTGTATGCTTTACAGGTTTGTAAGGTTAACAGCTATGAAGCTATGAACATGTAATTTACGCAGGATATATTAAAGAGCGGTTGAACAATCGAGTTTTGCTGACGGCCTTATCTCGATTAATCGAATTACCCCTGAAATAACACGTTACATATATATGTTTTATTTCCTACAAGTAGTAACCTCTAAATTGAAAATAAAAACTCATATAAATCAATAGGAATCACAGAACCATAATCACAAAGCATAATTTTATGTAATGTAATGTAACAGTTATCTATTTATCTATTAATTTATACAACAGACAAATATTTTTCGCCAATCTTAACTAAGTTAGAAGAGAGTAATGAGTTTTAGTATACTCCTTAGAATAATTACAATAGAAACATTAATAATAACGGTGTGCACAAACAAATAAAAAGCAAGTATTGTTGAAAAATATCTCGCAAATCTTCATGAACATATGAGACCTAAAAGGAAGTACATCGAGAAATAATGATTCTGTAAATTAGTTTAATTACCACGGAGTATGAACGAACAAATACAGAAGAATGTACAGAAATTCAATTGAGAACGTATTCATCTTTTGCGAATGAATCAAAAACAAAACTAAATAAGTTTTTTTGCATATTTTATGTCACTGAATATTGTATACACTCCTTAAAAACTCAAATTTCAAATAGATATAGAGGACTTTAGTATTCACGGTAAACACATCAAATATACAAGAGCGTGAATTGTAAAGAATACTTCTAAGTCGCACCCTGTATATTGGAGTTTTAGGGGTGCTACAGACGAGTGTGCGTGGTGTGGGTGTGTGCGAGCTTAGGGGTGTCGGCGTTCGATGCTTAGACAATTTCACTATTATATATATCGCAAAATAATATATGGGTGCTTCATATCGTATGCATGGGCTCTCTTGTTTGTACTGCGCGTTGTATGGAGCTGGCTTTTTGTTTTCTGGTGTGTGCAAAGTGGAGTGACATTGTGATACAAACATGTACTCTTGTTTTCAACGTCTAGGTCTTTTATTATTTAATACTAGCTCTCGCGAATGACATACTAACTAATATAAATGCGGATGTTTGTATATATATATTTATTTAAGTGATTGTATGTCTTTTTGCAGAGAAATAAACGGTAGAGTGATACGTAGGTTAGTGTAATTTTATAAATACGTGAATAGTGATAAAATCACCAGCTTGTTTTATTTGAATTGAATTGTTTCAACTTATTTTGACGAAGTAATTTGTAGAGGCGATGTCAATTCATGCACTGGTTTCTGTAGTTGTAAATTGTAGCCTATATTAGTAAAAATAGCTTCTACCCATGGTGTTTGCGTGACGACACAGTTTATGGGATAATAAGTACCTAACATTGACCATGTCACAGATAACTACTTTTTATTTCTCTTTTATCATTCGTTCAGGCGTTTGAAACTTCGGCTGCATTGTAATCGTCGGTTGCTCGTATTTACGCTCGTTTGTCAACCGTTATAAAGACATAACATATATACATGACATGCGTTACTTTTCCATTTATAATATTCGGGGCGAGTGAAGTTCCAATGATGAAATTCGTCGTCTGAAAGTGAAAGTTATTGCGATTTTTCCCGCACAATTTGCGTATTCCAGTTAAATACTTTGACGGTCACGTCTGTCAAAATATTTAACTGGAATAAATAACATTGTTTTAAAATTTAAATAATAATGTTAGTTTTTGACCAATATAATTACGATTATAATTTCTAGATCATTTTGTTTGTCCAACGTTCATCGGTCGGCGATAGCTTTGTAAATGAATAATGAAATGACATGCACTACCCGGTAATGGGGATTTTGAGCTGGATATTTAATCAAGAACGGAGTCTGACTCACGCACTGAGGGTTCCGCACCTACTTATGCATTTATGTTAGGATAACCGAACATAAGACATAGCAATACATTGCAGATAGATTTTAATCAATCATCAATAATTATAAATCTACAATGCGACATAATAATTTCTGGTTTTAGAGGTAAACGCAATATGCGTTAAGTTATAGACTATTCTTACTCCTAGCATCCTCCCGTTTCCTAAACTATTGGGTTGTTCCCCTACCTAAGCCTTAGGATTTGGCAAAAGTGATTTTGACATGCCCGACCAAAACCAGACTCCTAAGTAAGGTCACGCGACTTTCGAAATATAATTTTTGATATTCGGGTTTCCTTTTGTGTTACAGACTTTTAACGACAATACAATACGTTATTAATACAAATACGATAAGCATTGTTTAAGTTTAGTTTATAAAAATAGTATGCAATTATAAAATTGGCAACATTATATTTTTAAATATTATTGATTTTTTTGATAAACGTAGTGAATACATCTGTTGATTTCGATATCCAATGCAAACATCTATCTTTTTTTTATACCACTAAGGTGGCAAACAAGCGTACGGCCTGCCTGATGGTAAGCAGTTACCGTAGCCTATGGGCATTTGCAACACCAGGGGTCACTCTTGCGTTGCCGACCCTGTAAGAACCTCTTCACGCCTTTCTTGAAGAACCCCATACTGTAGTCCCTTGGGAAAACCTCGGCAGGGAGCTTATTCCACAACATAATAGTTCTCGGTAGAAAACTTCTCGTGAAGCGCACAGTGCGCGACCATTGCGGGGTTCCAGTGTGTGCGGATGAACTCCCAGCCGCCGGCGAGCTGTGCGATTGTAAAACGAGGCTGTTGGTATAATGTCGAACAACTCCTCAGAACACAACTCATTATACAGCCGGTAGAACACGCAAAGGGAAGCAAAATCTCTTAATTATTATCTAGATTTATCAAATAAAAAGAGAGAACGTGTGAGAAGCGGATCGAATTAATCTGGCATAAAACATAATTAAACCTTAAAAAAAATACAAAAAGTGACTTGGAGTACTCGCAGGTATATTAAAAGGGCGTACTTGCACTGCTATGTTCCATAGATATATTCATTTTGTATAATTAAGTTTGGTCGTGAAGGAAGTTTCAGGTTTAATGGAGCTTTTAAAAAACTGTTGGCAAAAAAATGTGGCGTTACGCTTGTAGGCCGTATTCGCAATGATGATGTTAGAAACAGAGTTGGTCTGAAAGAGAGAGTCGGTGTTAAAATAAGAAGAGGCATGCTCCGTTGGTTCGGACATGTAGAAAGAATGGCGAAACAGATATACCTACCTACAATGCAAAAGTAGAAAGATGTAGGAGCCGAGGAAGACCGAGTCTAACCTACCATGACCAAATTGGTCGTGTTTTATCGGAAGGTGATGTCACGAGCCCCAGGAACCGGCGAGCGTGCACGAAATGAGCTATGAATGTTAGAGAAGCGAGTGAAGTATGTAAGGATCGCGTCTCATGGCGCTCGGTTCTCTCTGCCTACCCCGAAAGGGACCTGGCGTGAAGATATCCATACATATACTATGTAACGGTGTAGTAATTGTGCAAGCTTTGCATTTACCGGCATTATTTTCCGCATGTTTATTGACTTATTGTATCTTTTTTATACCATGGAGGTGGCAAACAAGCGTACGCCCTGGCTGATGGTAAGAAGTTAGTTAGTTTAGGGTGTCACTCGCGTATTGTACCGATGTAGTATGTATGTTTATTTATCTTCACGCCAGGTTCGTTGCGGAGTTGGCAGAGAGAACCGAGCGCCATGAGGTCCTTTACACAGCTCACTAACTTCTTTAACATTCATAGCTCTTTTTATACATGGTTGACGGTGCATTTTTGAGAAAGCTTCCCTAAAATCTTACATTATTGATTGAGGATTATGTAGAAAACTGTACCCATAAATATTTACAATATTCCTGTTATTAAGTTCTTGATTGTGTGCTGTATGACATGCTAGAAATTATTTTGTTGTGTTAATTTATGGAGTAGCTGTGGAGATCTCAACAGCCTCAAGAAAGTTCGGAGTCCTGAACAGGGTGCGCCGGTTCTTCACGCCGGACCAACTTTGTCTGCTTTATAAGACACAAGTTCGGGCCTGCGTGGAGTATTGCTCGCATCTTTGGGACGGCTCCGCACAGTATCTTCTTGAGGCTCACGATAGGTTGCAGTGACGGGCTATCCGTATAATTGACGACGAAGAGGTCACCAAAAACCTGGAACCTCTTCAACTCCGTAGGGACATAGGCTCTCTAAGCGTATTTTACCGCCTTTACCATGGCGAGTGCTCCGAAGAACTGTTTTCCCTTATCCCACCCTCACCCTTCCGTCATAGAACCACACGTGCGGGCTTGCGATGTCATAGTTCCACGGTTGAGAATATCTCTTCGCGTACCAAAAAGTTCGGCAACTCCTATCTTTGTCGTACCATTAAAAAGTGAAACGCCTTGCCTGCACATGTGTTCCCTCCTTCCGACAATATGGGATCCTTCAAACGAAGCGTGAAGAAGCATTTTGCGGGTCAGCATGGCAGCGTCAACTGACAGGATGTAGTACGTTGTCAGTTGCAGTTGCGATTTGGGCTCCTCTTTCGCTTACCATCAGGCAAAGAGGGGCCACTATGCTGAACTAATAAAAAAAAAAAAAAAAAAAGTGATATCCCTTGTATTGTAGGCGTTTATAGGCTACGGTACTTACGCAGGCGGACTGCTTGAAGATGCTTATTTGGCACCCTATATTAAATAAAAAATCTTAATGTACCATATTGCCATAGTTTGCTTGTGTCTCTCACATAATCTTACAAAGAACATCCGTTTAGTCTGACCGCAGACCATCTACCAAATACTAGCTAAGCCATTCTATGTCGCACGCACGAGCATCGTGATAGACGCGTCATTTCCGTTGCACGTTCGCATCGGCCCTAACGGACGCCAGTCACTCAGTACGCGCATTGGTGAAATAAAGCCGCTTGTACGCTTTTGTTCGATATAGATTGAAGATTGGCTTTCTAATGGTAACAACGATGACGTTTTTGAAGCCATTTTGTTTTATTTTGGATTTGTCCCCCTGTCTCTGTTTTTGTTTAGGAGTTGAATACCTATGATCTATTGTGTTTGATATTTTTACCTTTAAAAATGTAATTTTGTCTTATATCAAACAAACATATGACTAGCCTATGAAAGCAGTTAACGTAGCCTAATAAAGTGCGTGTCCAGCATGTAAAGCTCATGCTGTAGTCTCTTGTACGGGCCACTGTATTCAGTTCGCATTACTTATTCTAATCCTGTGACTCCATGACTGTTTGTCTGTGTGTCTGTGCCGTACAGTCGTATAAGGGTATAAATATTTCTTAGAAAGAACATGAATTATAAATATTGTGTAAAAAATGTTGACCCAAAACTAATATTTAATATATAAATTTTGAGGTCGGTTTCATACATGAATGAATGTTAAAGAAACGAGTGAAGTGTGTTAAAACTGAGTCATGTAACGTTCTCTCTACCTATCCCGCGAGAGATGTGGCGCGACGTTATAGATAGATAGGTTTCATATTCAAAATGTAGTCTGTCTAAATATAGAGCTTATGTATGCACTTAAGTGTACACAAACTTTTAATGTATCAACTACTCATTATGTCCATGCCTTTCTAATCGAGAGGTTACAGAAATTTATTAGAAATCTCTTTCAAAATTGTTATAAATAACAAATTCTCCTTCGCATCTAGAAACATGAGTTGTTTCATCAGGCAGCATCTGAATACTTAGCATCAATTGTTGATATAACTTCACGTTTCCAAGTTTTAACAGAACAAAATACCAATTATTTCTCTCAAGCGCATGGCTCCCGACGACCTGCTGCAAAAACCAAAAGATCCAGCAAAAGGAAATATTACGCTGAAACGGTAGAGAAATAATATTGAAAAATTAAATTTAATGTTGCATTTATAAAGTTTTCACTCCATGAAATTTGTTGTTTCATTTTTATTTGTTATTTGTACAAGTCAGAAGTGGAGTTTTTTATTTGCAATCCTCATTTGAAAGCAATGCTGCAGTAAGAACTAACGATCGGTTTTACGTAAAACGTGCCGTTTGCAAAGATTTTTCTCGTTTTCAATCAAAATTCTTTTTGATGCCGCTACTCACGGATATGGGGAAAAATGTAAGGATAAACATAACGTTGGGAAATAACTAGTATCGGTTTGCTAAACAACTACCAAGCTGATTGGTTCATTCGTTGCAAAAGATAACTTCTGGTGTACAGTGGTTGATAGGTTTAGTCATGTTCTATTTCTCTCTCTCTCTCTCAGTACTCCGTTTGTACAAATATCTACTTTGTGGTATTTGTGCAAATGGAGCCTACCTATCTACTTGTGTGAATGTTCCTATAAAAGAACTAATGCCATTTTGAACTATTAATGTCTTCTTCTTTTTCTCAGCGTGGTCAAGTTTCCAATCCTTAGGATTGGCGAGATCCGCTACCTATCTAATTCTAATTATTTGAGGAAGGTACTGATTTTTACATACAGCGACTGTTTGTTCAATTCCAAAACTTCCTACTCCTACAAATTTCTTCTGATTAAATTCGTTGTGAGTTCCAAGGCAGCTGTAGTTTAACCCCCGGGGCAGCAATGAACTTCAATGTTCATTGCCTTTTTGTTGGTCGCCGCTGTTAATTCTGGCTATCAGGAGACACAGTGGTGGGCCTGTCCCGAAAAAAAAAATACAGCGACCTCCACAATCCTGAACGAAAACCAGACATTTCTTAGGTCAGGTCATACGTCTTTCGAAATATAATTTCTGGTATGTGCGGGTTTCCTCACGATTTTAAATCCAGAAACTAGGATTTAGCGGTACGTGCCCAAACAAGATTCGAACCGGGTACAAGATGGTTAACAGGCCGGTTCTTTACTTGCAGGCATTAACCACCGAACTATTAAATGTGTATCGAATAAACCTTGTATATAAAAAATATTTCTAATACTTTTAAAATTAAAAAAGAATGGGAAAATATTCTTATAAGGTAAAATAGCAAACAACCATACGACCCATGCTGCTCACTCGCGGGAGCTCATCAACCCTCCAAGGAATGGCTATTTGACTGCAATCTTTAAGGTTGAGGTACGTTCCCAGTGGGTTCCAAATTAAACGGTGCTAGGTCTATAACTATAATAGGGCATAAAGCTATCTAAGTCTATTAGTTACGTGCCAAGGTGTATTTCGTAAGCCACTCGTTAGCCAATAGTAAAATATAAATAAATAGAGTAGATACCTACTTTGCCTACTGGCAAGTTACAGTTCAGTCTCTTTCTATTTTAATCGATTATTTATCTATTTATAACGTCACGCCAAATCCCTTACAAACTCCACGTAACTCAGTTTTTGCTAGTCACTCGGATCTTTAACATTTATAGATTTTTAACTGATTTCAAAAAAAAAAAGGAGGAGGTTCTTAATTCGACTGTATGTTTTTTTTTTTGTTTGTTACGCGATTATTCCGCCAATTATGAATTGATTTTGATCATTCTTTTTGTGTTTGGTAGGTTATACTTCAGAGAGACCACCATATAAATTTTATCGAAATTGATTCAGCGCTTTTTGAGAAAATCAACAAAAACAAAAATATATGCACAAATAATGTTTTGGTTTGTGGTTCGCTTCAGCAAAAGTTTATGATGAGGACTTTCAATCTCTGTTTTTTTTATTTACACCACTAAAAAACATAAAATAAATTATTTTTAAATAATAAAAACTGCCTTCATAAAACACCCAGGAACTAAAAAGCGAAAAATAAATGGTTACAATTACTTACGATTTTTGGAGTCGGTGCCAGCATAATATCAATTAATAATATAATATCAGTGTATAATATCAGTAATTGTGACCAATTATTTTCAGTTTTTAGTTCGTGGGTGTTTTTCGAATGCGGTTTTTTTTATTATTTAAAAATAATCTATCTCCTGCACGCTCGCTGGTTTCTAGGGCTCTTTACATCACTTTCTGATAAAACACGATCAGTTTGGTCATGGTAGGTAAGTCTTCCCCTTCCTCGGCTCCTACGTCCTTTTACGTTCGCGTTGTATATCTATTTCGTAATTATTTCTTTCTACAAGTCCGATCCAACGGAGGTTAATAACCAAAGAGTTTATAATTTCCCATTTTCTGAACCATTAAAAACTTCTGATTATATTAAGCTGAAAATGAAAGCACGACAAGATATATTCGTCTTAAGAACATCAGCTTACTGCCTTCATCGCAAAGTCATTATCAAAATAGGCTTCCTCTCGAAATGTTATCGAACGACTTAGATGATCTTAATGGGTAAACATGTAAACTAAGTTAACATGTAAATTTGAATTTTAGATAATTAGAGTAACGTATTAATGGTAATTTAAAAATGCTTAATAAAAATTATTGATGTAATTAACACTAAAACATGGTCCCATGAGCTGTATTTTGATAAAGAATAAAGAAAAACCATAATGTCCCAACTGCCATGCTCACGTGAATATAACTAATAAAGGAACACGCAACTTATAATTATTGTCGGTCTGTTTCCTACAATTATTATATTGAACCATCTTTTCGCAACTAACTATTGTATAAGGTTAAAAAACTATATGGCATTCTATTTCGTACGTAATTTATAATTGTAACGTTGATTGAACATTTGTTACAATATAATTATAGGTGTATAATGTATTGCATCGTTTATTATACGCTAGCTGTCGATTAGATTTATTTGAGGCATATAATAACAAAATTTTAGGCTTAGGTTTGTAATTTAATTGAATACTTATATCTGAATTGTTCTGTTTCGGATTTATATTATTCGCTAGTCTATCAATAATATATTTGAGGCATATAATAATTATTTGATTTATTTAAGGCATGTAATGTCATTATTTAATTATATACTTATGTCTATATTCCAATTCTATGGATAAGGTTATTTTGAGGCTTATAATAAATAAATTTAACTTAATGTTTGTAAATAGAAATTCTTTGAAGTAGGTAGATCGAATCGATAGCCACATAACACTCGCTGTTAACACAGCAACCCCTTACGACCTAACTGGTAACCCTGGCAAGAGTACAACAATCCGCCAGCGATTATTATTTTTCTACGGTTTTCTGTGTGAAATGGAGGTACCTACTTAGCCAGGCTACGAATTTCAACCGAACTATGAAATATTAGTAACGACGAAACGTGAAATTTAATGGCCTTTCGGGAATCTTTAAAGTCAAGCACTAATTTGTAACTCGCGGATTATTATAATTTGGTACTTATACTAAAATAATCTAATATGCAACCTCATTTTTGAAGTCTGTGGAATATATGGTATTCATCCATGTTGAAATTTCAAAAACTGAACATGATATACCGTCTAATCAATTGGTCTGGAAATTAATGGCGCCGACGTTCGGATGCCGCGCGTTCGTTCCAAACCAGCACAAATTCAAATTTCGAAAGCTGGACCGACGGGATTCTTAACAAGGCCTCGGGCCGTCCGGGGGTTGAAAATCTCGAAAATCCCGCCGCAGATCGCACGAGAATCGGAATATGCTATAAGGCATTTAGCAAAATGGTGAATTTGTGAGGTAGCTCCCCTTGCTGTGAGTTGACTTGCGGAATACCTCCTCGCATCACTGGAGCGTGTAGTCCAAACGAGCCTTTAAATTCTTATGGGCGTAAATCCTCAAAACAAATGTAGACCTTAATGAAAGTCATCCAGACTTTCATTAAGGTAAATTACATTTATTTGAACAATTACTTCTATTTGACAAGAAGTCAGCTTTGCTACATTACAACGGCCTATGCACTATCCCAAATTTAAAACTCGTGTTGTCGGGTAGTGGCAAAAATCTATTTTATCACTAGATTTCAGTAGACATATTCACGTTTAGCAGCAAATTAGCATATGTGATACGGTACTTAATAGATGCCTAGCAATATATAGCTTGTACTCGTATCTTAGCTACTGCTTTAGCGGGCGAAACAGTTTTAAGGCGCTACCCTGCACCCTCGCGAATTCGCACGAATACATCTCTTTTAACTGTTGCTATTTGGCTGTGGCATTGTAAAGATATATGATAGAAAAACTTTATAAACAAAGATATGCCGTAAATTATGACACATACGAAATCCCTCGCAATTCCAAGCGTGGAGCTCATATAATGGGACTTAAAAAGTCGCTGAATGCAGAAGTTTTAGTTTTCAGTTCGTAAATATCTAAGTGTTGACCAACACTAAGTGAAGACGACTTAGGTGCTACATTGTAACCCACAAACATTTGTAATAGACCGGGGTATCACTCTTGCGTTACCAACGCTGTGAATCTTCGCCTATAGTTAACTTAATATCTATCTGCACTATGACTGTGGGTTCCTGTGAGGTGGCGATATACCCCCATTTTTTTATTATAGGTCTTTGGAGACTGAACATTACTTCTGTCGCCTGAGACTTTGAGGGGCTCTGCCTGAGCGGAAGCAGGCGTGATTAGCTATGCTAAATCTAAAAAATAATGCAATGTTAACTCGGATTCTGGGCGCAAGGTTCCCCAAGTGATTTCACAAACATTTCTACCATAAATGATTCTGTAGAAATTGGGTTAATATATTATTTAAAACTAGTGAGATTTGTCAATATGTATATGCACTTGTGAAATACTTTTTAGACATACGTAAATAAAAATGCGTAAATTATAATGCTTTTTTTTATTAAAAAACGTACCTCACCACTGTGTGAATAACTTTCAGCACAATAAACAAGCCTAACAGATTTTTTTAAATACGCTGCCAAAGTTATAAAAATTTGCCGCATATTCGTATAAATCCCACAATAGCGTATCATTCGCTACTCGGCTCACTCGGTTGTTTGTAAATATCGCTCATTCGCACAATAACCTCCAATTGTTGTGTTCGCTTTTTGTTATTAATGACGTTAATTCATTTTTTTTTGTTTCAGGTAAGTTGGACAATAAATTTCAAGTTTAGAATTCCGATGTTATATCGGACCAGTAAACAATGGTAAGCACATTATGTGTATATACTATGTGCAGAGTGTTCGTTTTGTATAGGTTGTCCACACACTTAGGGATTCCACAGACTGCAGACTTTTCTTGGCGGATATAGTCGCCGGGTATGTTTATTCCTGGACTTGCTGCTGCTCGCAGCTCCACCCGCGTATAGTTCGGCTATTCAAATACAGGCACCTGAAATAAACACATTCACTAATAGAATAAATTTTCGTTATCGGATTTTACAATATGTACTTGATTACACGTCACTTAGACGAGATGAACCCTGTAGATTAGCAAACGGGTCTAGTGAAAGAGGCACAATTATCACCCAATTGGGGAAGTTACTCCGTGTTCCAGCAGACCGTAGCGAAATAATAATATATGTCGTCAAGGAGGAGTTGCTTAGATAGAACGGTTGCAACGCATCGCGCGTTTTGTGTTAATAGGGTAGAAACTGCATCACATCAGGCGGGCCGTACGCTTATTTATCACCTGATGTAGTAACAAAATAATGCGATGTCATTAGAGGATCTGTTGATGTACTTATCGTGGTTTCCATACAGGAAATCCGTATTTATTACATTCAGAATAAACACTATTTCATTACATCAAACATACCATTGCTAAAGTTTCATTATCTATTATTTAATTTGTATGTATTAAAAATTGTAACGGAGTTTGTACCTGGTTTCTTTTTTGATGTTGCTGTACAGCTAGACTGTAATATTGAACTACACTGTAATTTTTATTTTATTTATCTCTGTCTGTCGCTCCGTCGTACATAGGTACATCAAAACAAAAAACACAACAAAGCTGCTCCGGAAATGATTAGGGTGTCTGCGAAAAACTTAAAAAGAAATGTCCTCACGGACGGAGCAGCGGGCAGCAAATATACAAATTTGCGCATGTCTGTAGTCTGCCTATATTACTTTTTCTGTAGCAAAATTTCAAACGCCCCCCATAAAGCGGGGAAAAGTTGCATTCCAGCTAAATGATACGTCTCGTTGTTAAAAAAAAAACAATTTGAAACTTTTCAAAACAATTTTCATCGTCAAACAATCGCATGAGTATCGAAGTGTGCATTATCGCATAATATGGAACGCAGACGATGATAAATAAAAATAGACATTACTGGTCAAGCAGGAATGAGATTTATATGTTAAATTCCGTACGAATTATATAATTAGTATTTACTTTATTTTTGACCTGACTGCAAGCGGTTACTGTTTACATGCTCCACCAAAGCGTAATTCATATGTTGGTGATCCTGGAAATACCGTTCACGTCTTTTGAAGCACCTCATGCTCTAGTCCCTTGCCAAAATCTTAGCAAGGAGTTAATTCCACAAACGGTGCGATTGTAAAGCTGTTGACATCGTATCGAATAATTCTTCATAGCACAAACCGATAGTACAATGAGTAGAACACACAAAGAAATAAAGTCTTTTCTTTTTCGATCGTTGGCAATCCTTCTAACTTGTCTTTGAGACGTATCACAAGGTCCTTGCTTGTGAGTGCTCCTACCCAAAGATCTCTATTGCTCGCCGGTTGCTTTTTTTATACAACTAGATTGGCAAACAAGCATGGGGCCCGCACCAGATAGTAAGCGGTCTCCGCGGCCTATTGACGCTCGCAACACCACAGGGATGTTACTCGCGCGCTGCCAATCTTGTGACCTAATGATGTTTCGTCACAGTACCCACTAATTTCTCTGCCATATCTCACCTTTCAAACCGGGACATAGCTGTATAAATATAGCTGCTTGGCGGTAGAAATAGATCCGCATGGGACGACTTTGTACAAAGTCTCTCTCTGGTAAGTCTACCTCTCTACACCAGCTGCTAAACGTAAGTAGAACTGCTAAACGTAGAACAGCCAGAACTCATTCCCAGCAACACACTTCCCTCCAGGGACGAATATAGCTATGCCCTACCTCTCTTAAAATAACAATGAACAGGAAATAGTGAATTACATAAATTACTTTACGATTGTTGTGGAGTTTAGGCGTGAAACTTGCCGTAAGAGACATTGCATAGAGAGGGCTAGAGGGCCGTGAGTGGAGGGTAGCTGAGATAGGGCAGGCGTCACCTTTGTCGCGCGAAACCCTTGCGACAAAGTGTGTACGCAGGGAACTCCGACGCCTTTTTACCCACATGGAGACCGAGAGGGTGTTATGAGTTAACATTAGTATTGGCATGACGAAAATAACCTATGGAGGAGCAATGAGACCGATTGTGTATAGTAACTGAATTCACAAATACAGATCGGAGAATAAATAAGAGCTCGGCGGCTCAGTGGTGGAACGCGCTGTTACGCTACTTTGACACCATGAACATGTCTGTTTGTATTGGTCTGGGTATTTTCTATGTATAATAAGTATGTATTTACAAAAAAAAAATATTTACGTATGTTTATCAGTTGTCTAGTACCCATAACACAAGCGTCGCTTACTTTGGGGCTAGGTGGCGCTGTGTAATTTGTCCGACAATATAAAAAATAAAGTAGAACGCGTAGATCTGTTAGCTTCAGGGATCAACATCGCGGTACTTATCGGCTTATTGGTTAAAATACTCTTCCATTGGTCAGTAGGTTCGAATCGCTGACATAGTTAGGCGCTAAAACGCAACATTTTTGTGAGCGCGCGGGTGCCTTCATGCACAGGGTTTATTACTTCGTAGTATTTAGTCACGGGCTTGATATTCCACTTGAATCTGGTATCTTTCTACCTAAACTTCTTACGTGCCGTACGAAGGAATTAACATATATTACGGTAATGAAGCACCGCGATAACCTGAAATTACCGAAGTTCGCAGCTCGCAGCAGCAATGTACGAGTAGTATACATTGCTTCGTAAGTGTATGTGACATCGCGTTTTGGTGTAAAGTATGAAGCAGTATTCGTTGCTATGCGTATGCTCCGTTGGTTCGGCTATGTAGATAAGATGCAGGAAAAAAGTATGGCGGAATAGATATTCAACGCGAAAGTAGAAGAAGCCGAGGATGTTGAAGGTCATGTCAGGAGCTCTACAAACTGAATGCGACTGGGCGTGAGTTATGAATTTTAAAGAAGCGAGTGAGGTGTATAACCGCCGAGTCATGTGGCGCTCAGTTCCCCCCTGTCTATCCCGCAAGGGATTGTACGTGAAGTTATAGATAGATATTTATTTAATAGCGCCAATAAATTTGGATTTTATTACAATGATATCTATATCTCGGCACGCATGTGTGCATATTTCACACGGGTAATCGCAGGTTGCGATAACTGCTTGCTATCCTGCTGAACGTATACTTGTTTCACCTCACCGATATAAAAACCACAGAAAAATCGACGCCAAATGCCTTTTCACTAAAGTCAAAGTCAAAATCTTTTTATTCCGTAAAAATGGCTACATTTGTTTGGAATCGTCACAATTTTTTTCCCTACCGTGCAGTTTATGACTAGGTGAGCACTGATAAAAATACTGCCAAAAAACTCAGGCATCCCTCTTTTGGTATCCAAACAAATTTACATATTTTATTAATTACATTATAATTGGATCGACTCACTCCCAGGCATTTTTATCATTAATATAGTCAGATACTTTATAATATGCCCTGTTACACAATTTGACTTTAATCGTAGTTTTAAATTTGTTTATTGACAATTCTCTTATATTGCTGGGAAGTTTGTTATAGAACCGTATACATTGCCCCATAAAAGAATTACTTATTTTGTGGAGACGGCTTGCATGTAACACAAGATTATGCTTATATCTAGTATTTATGCTATGAGTATCACTCTTTTTATAAAATGAGTCTAACTACAGTCATCTCGAATTATCCTAGGAAACTCTATGACATAGAAAATATAATTGTTATTACAATAGAGAAATAAGTCACAAATACCTTGGAAGTACCATTTAGTAAGGGCGAAAATTAGTCATACGGTACACAAGTGTACAGTAAGGCAATATAAAAGTACCTAGTTCGATTCAGTGTGTGTTCGCCGCGGCACGAGAAAGAAAAATGCACGAGTGTTGAACAAAAATAAATCGACTATAGCTCGTCACTACGCTGGCAGTCAGGAGACGAGTGAAATGCACTTATTGAGAACAATTAGTGCCGAAGCCCACGTAGCGATGTTCAAAAGCGTAGAGAAGAAAAAAGGCACTCGCATACTTCATTATCTATAAGTGACGTCGACGAACTTCCAGAACAATACAACAACAGCATTAAATACCTCCAGCACTTCGAAATACAGAGTTACTTATTAGCCAGCAATTTTTTTTTTTAATGTGTACCCGAGTTTAAAACGGCCAACTTTGCAGCCGGAAGTTTTAATCGCCGACACATGGAACTAAGCGTTGTTGGATATAAAACTCTTTTAACCCGCGCTTATTAATGCTCATTAGGTGCTCGAGAGAAATGCGTTTGGAATTTGAACACTCCCAATTAAGTTTTCATTCAAACTATCAACCAAGAAGCAACTTCTGTGTCGGAAGGAGCGGACAATGTGTTACACAAATTGTAAATGATAGGTAAACATTATTTTACGAATAAATTTTTCATTTTATATTGTACGGGTGGTCGCGGGGTGGGGCGGGGGGGAGCTGGGGAGTTAAAATAAAGAGAAGCGCAATTGAATTTTTAATATTTCATGAAGAGGGCCGGGAGCGGGGCGCGGGTTATAATGGGGTTACGGAGCATCGCGAACACCGGCGCTTCAGACAGCTCCGCGTCCGCTGCCGCTCGTTCCTCCACACGGTGTCCCGAACCAGTGCCTCCGAACATTTTTTATCGTAGTGTCTTACGCTCGTTCATGCAATATCTATCTTTATATATTCTTGTATGTATAAATAAATAAATAATGTCTGACAAATTACACAGCGCGACCTAGCCCCAAAGTAAGCGAAGCTTGTGTTATGGATACTAGACAACTGATAAACATACGTAAATACATTTTTTTTTTGTAAATACATACTTATTATACATAGAAAATACCCAGACCAATACAAACAGACATGTTCATGCACACATCTGTTTGTACTGTGTAGGAATCGAACTCAAGAGGGTTGGTGTCAAAGTAGCGTAACAGCGCGTTTCACCACTGCGCCACCGAGCTCGTCAAAATTATATGTATATGTATATTTAGTATATCTCGTTAACGCGTATAAGGATTTGGATCAAATTTTGTATCTAGGTACTTTGCTTTTTAAGTTTATCTATTATTCTATACAAAAAACAGAGAAAACTGCGGATCGTGTTAAGCATAGATATCAGCTATTCAAAATTATGATGCGAATTGGTTATCTGTATATGTGTCTATTATACGGCCACATAGGTCACCGGTTTGAACCCCACTAACAACACTCTATTTTTGCACATTTTTGCGTACTACTTTAAACGAACAGTTATGCTACTCGTATAAATATAAATAACATAAAAAATGGTGATATGACCGCCCAGGTACTTCTTCTTAGCATTATCCCGCTTCCCAATCTATTAGGATTGGCGGGGTCCGCTACCTAAGCCTAAAGATTTGGCGAAGATACTGATTTTTACGTGGAACGACGTTTCTTAGGTCACACGTCTATCGAAACATGATTTCTTGGTCGTGCGGGTTTCCTCACGATGTTTTCCATCACAGCCGGGCAAGTGATAATTACAAATATGTACATAAAGTCGAGCTTTCGGATTCGAACCGTGGACTTGTTGCTCAACAGGCCGGTTCCTTATCCACTGGCCTATCACTGCTCGTGTGCTATGTGGTAATATATCGCACAAAAATTCTTATTGATCATTAGGAGTATCGATAGATGGAGTACTGCATAATTAGTACACTGCAGACTCCACTGAAAGTTGATATATGTAACAAATTTAGGGCTAGTTCATAGCAGCACTGTCGGTATGATGGTAAAGTTTTAACCTAGAAATAAAATATAGATTCTTGAATAGTTGCGATAAGTATATGCCTTTGCTATTTACTTACCAATTAGCAGGGAAGGCACCCAACTTGAACGCAGTGAAAATTTAATAGAAGCGTACCAAAAGCCGCGCTTGCAGACGAGACTTTCACGAACATAAGCATGCCTTATAGGGCAACCGCCGGCGTCATCGGATGAATATAGTTTTATTGTGTGTAATATAAATGAAATAAACATTTGTGTACAGCAAGGGTCTGATAGCATCAATTATCTACCAGCAGCTTTCATCTCGGTTTTTTCATCGGCTCTCTCTGCCTACCCCGCAAGGGACCTGGCGTGAATATATACATACATAGCTTTCATCTCCACAACCCTCTCTCTCGGCTACAGTCTACAGTCAAGGATACAAACGTTGCGTACCGGTATGCGCCCTTGCTTTCGGGTTATTTCGAGAATACTTTTTTCCTATTTACTGTTGTTTGTCATAACGGTGCCATATTTCTGGTAAATCCTTTAACATTTTACAACAAAGTATAAATTGTAGTATCTACCTTCAAAGGTCGCCCCAGTTTGAGAAACTTTGCTGGTCATACACTATAATTACGCAATCTATTGGTTTTCTTTGACAAACTTAATACGCCCATATTTGTTTAATAAATAATACTATGGCCTTTGTTTATTCGATTATAATTTCTCCCCATAACTTGAAAACGGTAATATATGGTTTAAGCTTTTGGCTGACCTTTTATTTTATTGATTATTTAGACAACAGGGATACTAACGGATATTTGTAGTTTTACGTAAAATAAATGTACGTTATAAAATGTCTATAAAAGCAACTAATAACGGAAGAATTCTCTTCGAATTAATCTAGTTCAATGAACTTTGAATTAATCAAATGAACATTTATGATGATTGTCGTGCAACTAAGTACATATAGTTCACGTTATATCACTGTAATAAATAAAAGGGAAGCTGCCTCTTCTTTTTCTAAATATAAAGTGTCGGAATGTCTTTATGTAGCGTATGATGAAGAAAAGTCCTTCCCAATAATTGAAATGAAAATCAGCTGTCGGAAAGTAGCGCTGGAAAACAACAGATATTGGCAACGTGGGAGTGATACTACTCTATTTTAGCAGCATATTTAGCCCCGTCCTCTATAGTGTCTATGTTCTTCCTGTTATATTGTTTATATCACATAGAAATACATTGTCTCCATTCGCAGAAGCGGCCGCGTGTCAGTCTGTTTACACAAAGTTATATATACTGGTTTATAGTTGAAATGTAAACAAACACTATTTTTCGCGATTGGAGGAAAATTTGTAATAACATCCGCCTAGCATTTTAGACTTCATTCACATTTGCATTGCCACAAGTCGAAGAGAGCATTACGACTTTAGATTATAGGCCTAAAACCATGATGGTGGACAAACTCCAGTTAATACTTATGTCGACTTCTACCATTTAAGAGCTACTCTCTTGTCCGAGTTGTCTTTCGCATCTTGGCATGACGTGAAGTTTTCGTAATTCGGTCGAGATAACTAGGTCCTTCTCTTCATTTATTTCCATCAGTCTTCTCTTGTACATGTCCCCGGAATCCAACAGGGGACCAGTCGGTTACTAAGCCAGTTCTTAATCCAGTGAGCTATTTACCTAATACCACTACTTACAAATGTTTTAAAGACGAGCTCGGTGGCGCAGTGGTGAAACGTGCTGTTACGCTACTTTGACACCAACGCTCGTGGGTTCGATTCCCACACAGTACAAACATTTGTGTGCATGAACATGGCTGTTTGTGTTGGTCTGGGTATTTTCTATGTATAATCAGTATGTATTTTAAAAAAATGAATTTACGTATGTTTATCAGTTGTCTAGTACCCATAACACAAACTTCGCTTACTTTGGGGCTAGATGGCGCTGTGTAATTTGTCCGACAATATTTATTTATTATTATTATTTAAAAAGTTGATTGTGTACCGTGAACATGAATCAATCAAATGTAGAAGTATTCAGGCTGTGGAAAACCCTACCCGAATTCGCCCCGGTGACTAATACATATCATACATATCTTATACCCGGGACGTGCCTAATAAGATTCTCCAAGTTAGAAGAAAGTCTATGGTAACTATATTAGCCAGGCACAATTAATTATTTACCACTGGAGTGATGATATAAAAAAGCCAAGTCAAATTTATCAGTAGAGCAACTTTATTTAAAGTCATTTTTAAACTTCGTCCGGGGGCAAACAAACATCCGCTCTGACTGATTTGAAACGGATATAAACTTATTTAAGCTTGAAGCAGTACTCCTTATAGAGCAATCGATCGTAGACTATTGCAACTGCTTATCATTAGGCGGGTCATGATTGTTACTCACTCACAGCATAAAGGTAAATAATTCTTGGTTAGAAACTCTATTAGTTAGTCCGCATGTGGTCAGTGTATTGTGTAAGTAATATAATACAAACAAAAGCATAACTAAAGACTGTTTCCGTCGCAATATATCGCATATCACTCTCGTATGACCCATTGATAGTTATGAATGACAGACGATATATCCTGTATCGCTTATATTGTGTTCGGTTTTTACTGGAAAACGACTTAATGAACCATTATTTCGAGGGGGACTATTCTGGTTATATTGTGATTGGAAGACGATACTGTCGCGGTATTATGTTATATGCTCACGTTTTTAACTGGAACAGTGGATGGAAGTAAACGATGTTGGTAATTGCGATTACTAATTTAATCGATACCGATCTTCCAGCCAAGTATGGACTTAGAATCGAGACAAATCTTTTCAACTTTGATATAAATATTTTTTATCGAATTGTTTCTTCAGTTATTTTCGTAACTAGCCCGTTTAGTAGTGCTTTATTTAGTAGATAGATGGCGATATATCGAGACTTTACAGCGGCATATAAATAAGAAAAATTCGCCACCATTACGAAACTTCCTGCTTCCTGTATGAACTGATAGAAGTGCATTGGACAAGCTATCAATAATTCTAGGAGTTATTACATGACTGCAGTTATCTGTGAAGGTACTTCACTAGCTGGCCGCTCGTAAGCCGTAATATTTCTATATCCTACGTCTTTTCCATCGGAGTTTCTGCGTTAGCGCATGGGGGCTGGCAGCGCGAGAGCTATACTTGCATTACAAGAATTCTCATACTCATTACACCGACTCCAAACTCATCAAACGCCAGGGATACGGGCCTCCCTTCAACCGCAGGGGTATAGTGCATACTCCACCATGCTGTTCACTTGTGGATTAGTAGAGGCCGGAGTATTCAAGTCGCCCGAAGGCCCCTGACTTAGTTTAACAACTGTCATCGATAGACAACAGCCGGAACCGACGGCTTAACGTGCCCTCCGAAGCACGACGTATTAATATGTTACCGGTACTTATTCACATCATGGTATACTTTCTTATCATCTACGACAGGGCAAGCTCAAGGTCTCTCAGCGTGCTATGGAAAGAGTTCGGGGTTTCTCTGCGTGATAGAATCAGAAATGTGGGTATTCACAGTAGAACTAAGGTAACCGACATAACCCATACGATAAGCAAGCTGAATTGGCAGTGGGCCGGCCATATAGTAGAACCGACAACCACTGGAAAAGAAAGGTTCTCGACTGACGTCCCCGTAGGAGGTTTATAGGGAGTCGATGGATGTGTGTGTGTGTGGTGGTGGCCTATATTCGCCAGTGGACGGATACAGGCTGAGATGATGATCTACCGGAGTATGAGAAAAATTTAATTATTGGGAAGGTTGACCGACTTCACAATAATTTGATACCGAAAATCTCGTGTATATTCCATAGTACAGATCTATTGAAATAGTTTGGATTAATATAATTTCTCGTTAAATTCGCCGTGCTCCGCTACGGTCCTGGACATTATCAACGGCCGAAGCGGTAGTTGTTAGACAAAACAATATGCAAATTCTAAAATATCCACTCGGCTCTTGATATGTTTTAGCGCCATCAAATTCTAAGCTAGAATACCCTTTGTGAGGACGGTGCTTCAGCGCAGTCCCTTATAATATTATAGTCAATTACTAGGGCTTCATAAAAATGGAACGTAATCTCCCTATGTGATATATCGCAATTAGACGTGATGCCACCTCAGCTGCTAACACAGCGACTCCTTAGGAGGATACTGGTGACCTCACTCGCACGCAAGAACACAACAACCCTCTAGAGAGCTGCTTTTTCCTGTGAAGTGGGGGGTCCCCAGACGGGTTGCTATATAGGCCAAGCCGTATGGCGCATGTTTACCTCTGTCAGCCTCGTAAGGAACTTGATGCGAAGATACTCGTAGTAAATAACACATTCGTGGGTTCGATTCACACGCAGGCTAACAATTGTGTGCATGAACATGTATGTTTGTCTTGGATGATATTAAGAGAGGTGGGGCACATCAATGTAGTCCGCCTGTGGTAGTATCTCCACCTCATAGAAAACCGTGGTCAAATAACAACTCCCTTGTAGGGTTGTCGTGTTCCTGCGTGTGGGTGAGGTCACTAGTGAGCTCCTAAGGAGTTGCTGTATTAGTTGCAGAGGTGGCATCGTGCGAGTGATACTTAATTACAAGCGTTTATAGGCTACGGTACCCGCTTTATATTAGGTGGGCCGAAAGGTTCCCGATGTTGTTTAAAAAAAAATCTGTTGAAAATTAAGTATTTTATCAGGCCATTATTTACTACAAAATTTTTGATGAACTAGATGATGATGTCGATTGTATGTTACAACTCGTTAAGTTACTGATTTTTTTTTATACCACTAAGGTGACAATCAAGCATACGGCCTGCCTGATGTTAAACAGTCACCGTAGCCTATGGACATTTGCAACACCAGGGGCGTCACTCATGCGTTGCCGACCCTCTAAAAACCTGATTCAACGATAAGTTTGCATTCGGTTCTTTTTATCTATGTATATGTCAAAATGGTATCGATTGAATCTAATTACATATACTCGTATGCATTTTTTGAAGTTGGGTTAATCGTTTCGATTCCGAATTTGAAATTGGTAAAATGTTGCCATACACTAAGAAAAAAAGTGTATTATATTTTCTGACCACTGTACCATTATCGCTCCCTCTCGTTTGTACTAACGTTTGTCCTTTTCTTTTTAATTCGGTGTATTTTTATTTGCTATGATAAATTGTTACTGCGTCGGCGAGGGGGTACGAGGGGGTTCGAAGGGGACGCTTGGAGGGGGGTGCAGGGGAGCGTTTCGCTTTTGTTTCGGTAATTTTTTATGTCTGCTGTTAATTGCGTAGTGGCAGCGGGAAGCGTATTGTGATTATGTGGGTCATAGGAACGAGTCCAGAGCCGTGGCCGACTTACCTTGCATTTGCTATAACATAGTTTTTGCTATATTTTAAACGCCACAAGAACGTAAAATGGTAGTAATATATATCATATTTTTTTTTGTTACTTGCATTAACTGACTACAGGTACCTGTACAGTACCGTGCCTTTGCTTTTGTACAGTTTTGTGCTTCACGGAATTTCTACAACAAAACGTCATTCTATGAAATAAAATATTTTAGTGTAGAATCCAATATGGTTATGTAAAAAAAATTCTGTAATATCTAATTGACAATTTTAAAAGAGACCTGTATTGGCAAGTATCTTTCGGTATTTTTTCTTCGCCATTACCGAAATGCTAGTAGATTAAAAAAAGTAATATAAGAAAATTAAATAATATACAATAAGATTATATTTAAAAAAATGTATGTCTAAATTCCCGCGAGGGCCCAATGGCAAATAAATATTTTTTATCTTTTTTAAATCCTACTTACATGTGTTCTATAATTTTAGCCACTAGCGGCTTATGAATGTTTGGATACTATGCATGTATATTTTCACACCAGCATAAATTCACTGAACGCCAACAACAGAAGCGCGTCAAAGATTTCCGTATATTGTTGAAAAATTGTTGGATATTTCCGAATAAAACTGCAATTTCATTGGAAAATTCTAATATTAGATTACGTTATAAATACAGGCAATAGCTAATTTACCTTACCTTTATATAAAAATTACCCTTGTATAAAAGCTTTGTATGAACAGACATTTAATTGGTAGTTAAAATATTGTGTAGGTTGTAAAAAGTGATGCACCTTCGCATCCATTTTGCTCGTCTCTGAGGTACGATGCCAAGATATTGGAATGATCCACAATCGAGAGTATCACAAAGCGATTAAAAGACTGAATTCGGAGTTTATCTGATCAGTTAAATTCGGCACAAACAAATTCGACGGGAAACGTTGCCGCGATGTAGATCTCAAAATCAGCAAACTGAAGTGGCATTGAGATGGCCACGTCCATCGGGTCCAATGGTGGGACACAAGTTCAAGATTGGAGCGAATATTGCATATGGTTTAGCATTAGGCAAAGCCTTTGGATATATAAAAATCATAAATCTATCTATTTATAAATTCACACCAAATCAGAGGTAGGCAGAGGGAAACGAACGCCACATGACTCGAACCTTACACACCTTCCCTTCTTTAACATTCATAGCCCTTCTCATGCACGCTCGCCAGTTTCCAGGTCTCGTGACCTTTACTTATCACCTTTTGATAAAACACGATCAGTTTACTCATCGTAGTTAAGTCTTGGCGTTCTTCGGCTTCTACATAGTTCTACTTTCGTGTTGTATATCTGTTTTGTGTTTCTTTCTTCGTACATTCTTTCTACATGCCCGAACCATCGGAGCGTGCCTCTTCTTATTTTAACACCGACACTCTCTTTCACGCCAACTCTGTTTCTTACATCGTCATTGCGAATGCGATCTACAAGCGTTACGTCACAAATTTTACGCAACGCTCGCAGTTCATCCTACTGTCATGCTATCTCTGCTATACCCTGCTTTCGCTTCCATAGGTAAGCCGCTGACACCAGCACTGCGTTGTGTATAACTAACTGCACGTTCTGGCTCAACCTCTCGCTTGATCAAGAGGTTTTCCCAACGCTCCATTCAGTAATAAATATGAAAATAACTTTTATTTTGAACCAATTAAATCGAAATGAAAGCTATAAACCTAATCTTCTTCAGTGCAGTGAGAGCGGATATTAAAAATACTCTATAGTCAATTTAGTTGCATTTAAAAATGAAATCGCAACGTGAAGAACGATGGTCGAGATGATGAGTAAACAAGCCATATCGAACAACACAACAACCGTCCCCCGCTCTAATTAAATATTTTTAGGGACCCGCATAATTTATATAAAGCCTGTAACGCGAGTCGAAAACATCGCATCGCATCTTTGTTTTGAAAATGTTAATTATGCACAGTATTTAAGTGTGATATGCGTCTGATGCCATGATCATCATTTACGTGAAGTTCTGACTGGATTAGCAGATTAAATCGCATTATTATAGAGCGCAAATAGCATTCAAAGATTTCTTGCAGCTTTGCTTGCAATATCTGCAGCATACATGGATAGGCAAAGTCAAAACGCTGCTTTTTTCTGTTTGTCAACTGATTTACTTTTTTCTTTTGTTTTATATATATATTGACGAGCTTTACTATCTATCTTACTACTTTATTATATATGGAACATCTGCAGCAGCAATTGTTAGAATTAAAGGTTTTTTTATAGAGAGAAATTATAATTGAAGATATTGATTGTGCTGAATTATTTCCAGACATTTTCGTTAGTTACATATTCATCAATTCTCTAATAAGATTTTTTACAGAGATAATTTTGATGTGCCTTTTGAAGACTTTGTTAAGATACGACAGAACTGTTTTGGGCAATTTATTACAATATCGAATATAATTAACAAGAAAAGACCTACCAGTCCTAGAAAGCCAATGTATCGGCATACGTAACTTTTTCTAAGATTATTACTGAATTTTCATAACGAATTTATATTATAGATTATTGTCCACTTTCTACCATAATCTAGTTTATATAAATGAAGGTTTTTTATTACAAGCAATTATATCCTGGATAACTACGAGATTAGGACATGGGGCGCGAAACAGGCAGTGTAGAGGCAAAAAAATAAGTCATATTTGTTGCTTAATAAAACCTCTTATTGCAAATGTAGACATTTGCTTTTTTGTTGATAGGGTGAAACGCCTGGCAGAAACGGATTTCTTAAAACAAAAAATGTCAAACCACAGTTTCTTTTTATTAAAAACAAATTAACAGTAACTTGTCCTTTGAGTGACAAGCAGGTGGCGACTGATATACTACTCTCAGAGTGCTCGAAGAAATGGTCCAATTTTTTACATTTACATTACGATGGATTAAAATTCTTGGGCAAAATTTTAATCCTTTAATAAAACAAAATGATTGGCCAATCATCAAAAAATATATGCCATGAAAAAGCACATCAAAGATTTCAACATAAATTTTTAAATTAAGCAAATTATATGTTGTATACATATACCTTTTTTGTATAATGATGATGGGAATGAAAATACTATTATTATTAATGAGGGAGATTAAATTAAATGATGAGATGAGATTGAATTAGTAGAGATGTCACTTTAAAAGCCATGGGGCAGTTTTTGTTCTTGTGCTAATAATATTGTACCTAATCAATACGCGAAGTAAAATCTTGGTACCCCTTTTTGCGAAAATTATGCGGACGAAGAAGTGTGAAATTTGTCACAATTTGAATCAACGGAGCATGCATTAAAACCGATACTCACCTTTAGACCAATGTTATTTCTTACATCATCATTTCTTGTATTAAAAAAAATATCATAAATCATATTGCGATATGTCTCAAGTTATTACTATAGTAGGTTTATAGTACAATACAAAACTCTTTATTGTACTACGAATAAATGTACCAATAAAATATACAAATATACGTAGTCTATGCAAGAAAGTACAATAGGCGGCCTTATCGCTAACGCAATTAATATACCTAGTAATATAATAGTAATAACTTGACCAGTCTAGTCTTTTCGAAATAACATTATTTAAATCATATCTACACGCTGACTACCAAGACTTTATATGTTTGATAAAATATTTCTCCTAGAAACCCTTGCATCCAAACTTAGTGCGGTTAAGTTAGTGTTCTTGCTAGATCCCTAGAAGCGAGACGGGCTCTGAAATATTGATTAGTTCATAAAGTTGTGCTTTCAAACTATCTATATGTTCCTATCATATACAGGTATACTATGCTTTAGATTGTTTTTTTTATTTTTTGTTTTGTTTTATGATAGTCTATGCATTTAGCGAATAAACATTTTATCACTTTAATTTCGCAATTAATAAGTTATGTTTGTTGTTTCATAGTAATGGATTGAACGATGGTTTACACTGTTAGTTTGAAGGCAATGACGATTCTTGGGTTGATTCCAGGCTGTGGTGTGTTCTTTTTTCGTGTCGAAATACGAACATTGCATGCGTCATATGACACGTTTCATTAAAAATCTCAGTCTATGATTAAATTAGTGAAGAGAAAATTGTTCCGTATCTGTTTCTCCTATGTTTTGAAACCTTTTTTGTTTACTGACTATGGATAGACGAGTTTCTCATGCAATGCAATACTTGTGCCAAAAAAGTCCTACGCGCTATAAAAGTAGTTGATGCTCTGCTATAGTAAAACCAAATTAACTGGGCCAGTTGAGATGACACTTGTCTAAAATTTGCAAATGCCTATAAAATTACGCGGAGCTGCACGCGGGATATTCGTTAAAAGAAATTAAAAATAATACGTGGAACGTAAAAAAATATATGAAACAAATTCAAGATTAACATGTTTCATACCGATGATGTCTTGTTTATATTTATATCGAGATCTTATAAAATAAGTCTTATCGCATCAGTTTTCGTATGAAGTATAAATCTAAACGAGCGTTGATAAACGTTTCCGAAAAAAAAATAGACGACCGAGAAATAAACAGGCAGAATTTTAAAACTACGGAAAAAACGGGAAATAATTTGAATATTATTTGTTTCTTGAAAAAATTAGAGTATTATATCGTACTGATACGAACAAAACTAGGAAATCAATTGCCTAATGGTTCTTACGGCCGACTATTAAGATAGAAAATCACTTAAATATGTTTCTTCAACTTGCAAACGATAGTCATTGTTTTTTTTTCAATATAATATTAAAAATAAGACGAAATATTATCCGGGATTTTCATATTTTTTTTAGGTAATACATTCTGTGTACTAAGTATCGGGAATTTGTCAATAAAACAAAAAATACAAATTATTCATCTAAAGTTATTTTATCGCCTTCAAAGTAGGCCCCATCGCTTGCAATACAACATCTCCACCGCTTCACCCAGTCTTCCATACATTTTTCATAGGCTATTTGCGGTATGGCCTTTAGCTCATTCAGCGAATTTTCTTTTATGGCTTCTATCGACTCAAAACGTTTTCCTCGAAGTGGTAATTTTAACTTGGGAAATAAAAAAAAGTCAGACGGAGCCATATCAGGTGAATACGGTGCTTGGTCGAGAACTTTTGTTGAATTTTTCGCTAAAAACTCTTTCACTATAATGGCTGTGTGTGATGGTGCATTATCATGGTGCAGCATCCATGAGTTGTGTTGCCACAAATCTGGACGTTTTCGGCGGATACTCTCACGCAAACGCTTCATGACGCCTAAATAATATTCTTTATTCACTGTTTCTCCCTCTGGAAGGAATTCGGAGTGAACCACACCACGGTAGTCAAAAAAAACTGTCAGCATCACCTTGATTTTGGAGCGACTTTGCCGCGGTTTTTTGGGTTTCGGCTCGTTTTCGAGACGCCATTCTGAAGACTGTTGGCTTGTTTGCATGTCGTACTCATAAACCCATGTCTAGTCGCCAGTTATTATACGTTTCATAAAGGTCGGATCCGTAGAAGCTCGGGAAACCATGTCTTCAGCGACATGCTTTCGCTGCGCTTTTTGAACAAAATTGAGCTCTTTTGGAACTAATCGAGCGGCGACGCGTTTCATGCCTAAAATGTCAATGAGAATGTTGTGGACGGACTTAAAAGATATGTTCACCTCACTAGCCAACTCTCTCAGACTCATACGTCGATTTTCGAGCACTAGCTTCTTGATTCTGTCGATGTTTTCTCTGGTCGTAGCGGTTGAAGGTCTACCAGAACGAGGCAAGTCTACTACTACTTCTCGGCCTTCTTTAAAAGCCTTATACCATTCATAAGCCCTTGTTTTCGATATACACGATTCGCCGTAGGTATTTCGCAACATTTTTAGTGATTCACCACATGAAATATCATTTGAAACACAAAATTTAAGGCACACTCTTTGTTCAACAATATTTTCCATTGTAAAAATCGCCGAGGACTCAAAACTATGACCAACAAAAAGTGTAGTTTAAAACAAATTAAATGACAGATCCCGCTCAAATTTTGCGCGCTAAATCAGTACAGTGCTACCAACATGCAGTAAAAAAATTAGAACGACCTCTTTTACGCGGGTCTTTTTATTGACATATTCCCGATACTTTTTACACAGAGTAGTAGGTATATATTTAGGTTATAGGTATATTTTTTTAGGTTATAGGTTAGGTTAGGTTAGTCCTGTTTTAAAATAAAATATTTTTGGAAAACAGTTTTGGTTTGAAATAACGCCGACATCTTCGGGAAATCAACGGGATAAGAAATACCTACATTTGTAATAAAATATGCAAATTAACGTGTATTTAACCTACGAACACCTAAGACTTCAAGTTTCCCACCAATACCTCAAAAACCACTGAGTCACTTATTATCAAAATTCGGAGAAACACCCCCATTAAACTACCCTTCAAGTAGAAACCACAAGAACTACCATCTGCTTGATTCCTACGATGTCACACAGTCCCTTTTTAGTCGAGGGGTTTTTATATTAAACGTCGGGAATCACGCAACTATACGGCCCACCTGGTGAAAGTGCCTACCGTAGCCTATGAACGCTTGCAATACAGGAATACGCGTGTTACCACTCCTGCCGCTAACTTAGCAACTCCTTCATAGCTTACTGGTAACCCACTCACTCACAGGAATACAACAACTCTCTAAGGAGTTGTTATTTGTCCGTGCTTTTTTGTGACGTGGAGGTATTTTTCCATCCTACATTTATGTCTCCTTACGATATGTCACAGGCACATACATTGAGACACTGATCACATTCAAACCTATGATAGTGTCATTTTAGTCGAAAATTGAATATCTATCTATTTATAACCTCACGCCAAATCGAAGGCAGAGAGAACCGAGCGGCACGTGACCCGATCCTTACACACTTCACTCGCTTCTTTAACATTTATTGCTCTTCTCATCCACTCTCGCCAGTTTCTAAGGTTGCATATATATACTAATATATAAAGCAGAGAAGTTTGTTTATTTTAAAACGCGCTAACCTCTAGAACTACCATGCTTTCTTTCTTTCATAGCCCAAATTTTCAGGAAGGTAGGCAACATCACGATACGTTTCTAAGGAGCCGATGAAAAAAAACCTACGGTATACCGGGACGAAATCACGGAGTTCAACTCGTAGTATAATAAATAGCAGTGCAACAAAAAACCATCAAAATATATACCTTTAGCTTTTGTATTTTTAACTATAAGTAACCGCAAATGCGCGTTGTCCACGGGAGCTACTGCCGACAAACTGACTTACAGTTTGGCAGAGTGTAAGTTACTAAATGTAATTTAAATATATACAGAACCCTTTTACAAGACGCAGGTCGCATTGACCACCTTTTTATATTCCTCTCGAAACGTAGACTGGATCCGAACCTTCTAATTAAGACACCTCTTGATCGGAGCCCCGTTTTGAATTGGTAATCACTAACTATCAAAGAATTGCCTCCGACAAGCAATTCATTGCTTCTGCTATCTACCTCTCCTACCAATTAATGATCTCCGTATCAATTTACTTTGTATATCAATATTATGAAAGGAAATTATTCATGAAAAATATTTTCACGCGCGTTTATGAAGTTGCGTTCTCTACGCCTCTCTTTGTTCGTATGTGGTTTCTTTAATTTCTCTTACCTTTTACCTTCGAAACCCGGGTGGTCATATATGAAATGTATGGGAAAACGTATATAACGGGTTCTGACTGGTCACACGGCCGAATGTATTGTAATCATAGAGATAATGTAGGATTTCACGAGACGGTTCAAATGTAATAAAATTGAAAGATTTTGAATTAAATTGTGAGTTTCACAATTTAATTCAAAATCTTTCAATATTAATTTATTGAAGTTTACCAGTAAGGTTAGACAACGACGTAAATAGGCGTCGACTTCGAGTAGTAACTTAACTTCGGCAATAAAGATTAAACTACAATGTAAATAAGTTCTACAAATAATTTGAATTCGGCAGTAAATATAGACTATGATGTAAATAGGTGTCGAATTTTACGAATAATTTAAACGTCGGCAGTAAATATTGTACTACGATATAAAGAGTCATTGACTTCAACGTATAACTTAAATTTCGGCATTAGACTATTGAGTCACGTGGCGCTCGGTTCTCTCTGCCTACCCCGTAAGGGATTTGGCGTGAAGTTATAGATAGATGGATAGAAAGATTAGACTACGATGTTAAGATCTTATCTTATTTTAATACCGACGCTCTTTAAATCTAAATTTAAAATAAATAAATAATGAATGGCGTAAATTTGTTTATAAAAATACCTGTTCACACACCCCCATACACTAATACCACACACACACACACACACACAGGTCCCATTCTCCTCTTTTCTTAAGTTTGTTATTATTATTATCATACTTTTTTTTTTATTGTTTTCTTATTATCGTCTCAGCGGCATGCACTCGAACTATATTGATGAGTACCTACTTGCTGTGCATAAAACAGAGAGCGGGGCCTGGTGACCTGTAATACGGGTTATTTATGAACCCAGTTCAGGCAGCAGTCTCCCACAAACCTTAAAGTGTAAAATTAGCGTACGGCACCAATAATAATGTTTTTCCTTAAGTTTGTGGCGAGAAATAAATAAATAAATGTATAAATAAATAAAAAAAAAATGTATTAATAAGTATGGAATTCTACGAATAACTTAGACTTCGTCAGTAAAGATTAAATTATGATGTAAATAGGCATCGACTTTGATTAGCAATTTAAACTTCGACATTAAAGATTAGATTACGATGTAAATAGGTGTGGAACTCTACGACAACTCAAACTTCAGCAGTAAAGATAAGATTATGATGTAAATAGGCATCGACTTTGTTTAACAACTGAAACTTCAGCAGTAAAGATAAGATTATGATGTAAATAGGCATCGACTTTGTTTAACAATTGAAACTTCAGCAGTAAAGATAAGATTATGATGTAAATAGGCATCGACTTTGTTTAACAATTGAAACTTCAGCAGTAAAGATAAGATTATGATGTAAATAGGCATCGACTTTGTTTAACAATTGAAACTTCAGCAGTAAAGATAAGATTATGATGTAAATAGGCATCGACTTTGTTTAACAACTGAAACTTCAGCAGTAAAGATAAGATTATGATGTAAATAGGCATCGACTTTGTTTAACAACTGAAACTTCAGCAGTAAAGATAAGATTATGATGTAAATAGGCATCGACTTTGTTTAACAATTGAAACTTCAGCAGTAAAGATAAGATTATGATGTAAATAGGCATCGACTTTGTTTAACAACTGAAACTTCAGCAGTAAAGATAAGATTATGATGTAAATAGGCATCGACTTTGTTTAACAATTGAAACTTCAGCAGTAAAGATAAGATTATGATGTAAATAGGCATCGACTTTGTTTAACAACTGAAACTTCAGCAGTAAAGATAAGATTATGATGTAAATAGGCATCGACTTTGTTTAACAACTGAAACTTCAGCAGTAAAGATAAGATTATGATGTAAATAGGCATCGACTTTGTTTAACAACTGAAACTTCAGCAGTAAAGATTAAACTATGATGTAAATAGGTGAGGAATTCTACGAATAACTTCTTACGTACTTATCACAGGAGCCGGCGTCGTGTTTTTGAGGGTTTTAATTTCTCGTTAGTGTGTAGACAATGATAGCTGGACTCGATTCGATCTCGATTGTACAATTGAGATGCTTACTATCGGCAAGATAATAATTTATGCCTACACCGCATTTTCTGTCAGTAAAAGAAAGGGTGAAACAATATATTTTCACTCTTACTTTATCTATATACTCTAACTAGTAGTTTTCAGCTATTTTTTCGAGGGGGAGTGTATAATACCGCTGGGCGAACCAACACCGAGTACTTCGCACAAAAGGGAACAATGAGGTATCACAAACATACAGGGTGTTGTGGTTGTGTGCAAATGAAAAAGGAAAACATGCTATATTTACAACTTTTGTCTAGCGCTGTAATACTATACTATAGCACAGTAGAGAAATATTAGACTTTATTGACTAACGCACTTGGTCTTTTTGACGGTATCCTGCCTTCGCCGAATTTTGTTTGGCCGATTATCACTTGTCAACCAATGTTTCGCCTATTTTTCCCTTTGGCAACTGACGATTATCAATTTTTTATTATTTATAATTATTAAGCTGATTATTATAATGACACAAAACGTTTGCGGCATTTATCATTTGGCAAACAAATAAAAATGTTGTATTAAGTATAGCAACACAAATATCAGTTGGTTAGGTTAGGTTAGAGTATGAGAAACAACGCCAGAAGCGAATCGTTGCCATTTTGAAAAGTGTCATTATAAAAAGCAGACCAAACATACAGTAGTCAACTGTGAGGTTGAGAAATAAAAAAAATTAATGGAAAAGTTGGCAAATGATTATTCTGCTAAATAAAATTCTTCGAAACGTTAGTTGGAAAGTAATAATCGGCCGAACAATTTTCTGCGAAAAGGCAGAGAACCCTTTTTGACATAATTACCAATTCTTGTATTAGATGTCATTTCACAAAATCGCGAGCAGTGAGTGACCCACTGATACACGAGATCCGAAGCATTTCGAAGCATCAGTCTGGTTTGACGGCAATTTATTCTTTGCTGAGAACAGTGAAACTACTGAATTATGTACGAGTGGGACAAAATCTCATATTTCTATGAATTAATTGGCCGGAAAGTAGGTTATATTGTACCACTTTTAGTATTGAAGAGATATTTCTGAATTGATAAAGAATTATTTATATTATTTATGTGAGGAAGGCCAAGACTAGCCTACCATGTCCATGTTTGTCGTTTTCTATCAGAAGGTGAATTTCAGGAGCCTTAAAAACCGGCGAGCTTGCATGAGAAGAATAGCAATGAATGTTAGAGAATCGAGTGAGGTGTGTAAGGATCGAGTCACGTGGCGTTCGATGCCTAGATTTATGTGAAGAAAAATGGATTTGTATCTCAGTTAACGTATACCTCGGTATGAATACCGTACTATTCGTATTTGTATATCTATATGTATAAAAATCAATTGATGTGCGTTAGTCTCGCAAAAACACGAAAATGTCTTGACAGATTTGAATATGTTTTTTGTACGTACGAGTACAATACATTACTCGGAAGATTCGAAAGGAAAAAAATGCGGCTGAATTCAGCTAGTTTATTTTATAAAATACATTTTCCACAGTTTATAAAGCCAGCCGGTTTAATTTTACCGCACATTTTGTAAATTTAACCGCTACGAAGTAAATTGATGAAACATTATGAAATTAAATAGTTAACAGATACACGTATGTCCTACTGCCACCGCCGCACTATGAAATTATGCGGTGATGCCGAAAATTAAAAATATAATTAAATTTTCTGATGTTTCATCGGAAGCAGATAGCATGCAAAACATCAATAATTTTGTTACCAATTAAATTAACAAATTATTTCCGCAAATCCTAACTAATGTTATAAATGTGGAAGTGAGCATATTTATTTGTTTGTTTGTTATTCCTTCAAACCTTTACTATGCAGCCGATCATCGTGAAAATTTGTATACATTGGTCAGGGGTATAGTACTTATTTTTTTTTTATAGGCTACTTTTTATCCCGTGAAAGTATCTCATTACAATGACAAAGCGAAAAAAAGCATAATTTTTCTACTGTAGATGGCGCGTCATGGTGCTGCAATCGCCACATCCTAACTATTCATATGAAAGTGGATGGAATAACAGTCCCTGTAGAATAACTGTTCATAAATTATTTTTGGAGTTTACTCCTTAAGAAACGATTTTGAATTATAAGGCGCGGTACGGAAATTTTTTGAGGAGTGAAATCAAGTGCAAGTCTTAACAAAAAACGTTACGCTCGTCCGCTTAAAAAGAGAGGAACATATACATTTGTAGGATTTAACGTGCGAGAGAGTGAGATAGAAGTATCTAAATGATTTAACTGAGTTTTTTATATACATAGCCCATCTGATGTGAAGCGGTTACCGTAGCTTATGAAAAATCAAAGATAAAGATGAAGGCGAACGCGAAGACAAAGATACCGACCGAGCGTAGTACGTGTGAAGCTTCGTACATTTTACGTATATTTTCAAATACTATTAAACAAATCATCAAGTGATTAAAGTTAATAAGACATTGGAAAATATCGAAGAAATTGATTCGAGTCGTAACGAAGAAGAACCCAAAAAACACGCGAATGCGGTCAGTTGGCAAGCCTGTAGAATATGACCTAGAGTTCACATTTATGAATAATATAAATTTTATTCTTATTATTTCAGAAGATTCATTTACCCTCTTTTCGATATACTTATATCATAATTATCATTTGGAAGGAGTAAACTCCAATCGTGCGACGGAGCTGACACACACACGCTTTTTTGAATCGCTTAGGATAAATAATTAAATTAAATACAAGCTAATTCATACAACTCAGTTCATTCTAAATCGCTTAGAACGATGATCACGGTTCAATAGATGGCGCTGATCGTTTTTTAATTTTTTTATATAAGTAAACCACTAGCTCGATCAAACGCGATCTATATCACTCCAAATTTACCGCGAGCGAAGCCGAGGGTGAAGACTAGTAGTAGTAGTATTTATATTAACATGAAACTGATGGTAATCTTATTTTGTTAATAGATTCAGGCGTTATTTTGCGAAAGTCAAACTTACATGCAATTTGATCCAACCTGCTTTGTGTGCTTCCGCCACCAATCCAATCTTATTTTGATTTTAACTATGAATGGTTTTATAACAAAAAATTCTAAAAATCTAGTTCAGAACCATTTAATCCTTTTATTCAGTAACACCCTATTTTTAGTTTTATTATTTGATATGTACTAGGATTTTGTAAATTCATTTGATTGGGTAAGTAGCAACAGCGCGTAAACAGAATAATTTGTCCGACATTGTTATTTCGTATGTTCGTAATAATAATTTATTCATCTTATTGTCTCCCCAAAAATCTATTTGGTTTACCTGTGAAAATTTACATAAAAACAAAAACAAAATTACCCCTCTAGTAAAATTCATTTGTCAGACTCCATTACAAAATGAGAAGCAATTGTTATTAGCGCTTACATTAGTATTGCCAGCGATTAAAAATTGTACTAAATAGTAGAAAATTTGATGGTTGTACAATTTAATCGGCGATACAATACACGCAACTTCCCCTGTATATTCTCTACCTTGATTATAATATAAGAAAATGTGCTACTATGGTTGGCATTATGTAAAATTTATAGTTGTTTTATATGCCCCCACTGATACGGCAGAAAGTAAGTAAGCAAACGGAAGTAGCAGCAGAGAGGAAATAAGAGAATAAATAATTAGTGCTTTAAGAAGCGCGCCTTACCACCCCTTATAAGAAATAATGGAAGTCGTTTCTTCCTCATCGACAGGCTAACTACTAAATAGACCAAGCCTAGTCCAAGTTTAGCATTCTCATACATCAAATCGCACATGTTCATATTATTAACAATAATTATAGGGTAAGTACAATCTAAAAGATATAGACTGTAGCGAAATACAGTCAGGCAGACAGTCAACTACTAAGAAGTCTTTATAGCCAATCCTACGTCTTCACGTCAGCTCCTTGGTAGATTGAAGTAATATTCTTGTATACCTGTGTTAAAACTTTCATGGATGGTTACAGTAATATATGTTTTTTTATACCACTAAGGTGGCATATTCAAGCATACGGCCTGCCTGATGGTAAACAGTCACCGTAGCCTATGGACGTTTGCAACACCAGGGGTGCCTCATGCGTTGCCGACCCTCTATATGTAAAACCCGGTGAGTTGTAGGTACTGCATCTTGTATGCGATCCCTGCTTAGGCAATTAGGTGAGTTTGTGCTATATTATTGCCTGATGTAAAGTGGTTACCGTAGCCGATGAAAGTTTGCAATACATGAAATATGACGTTGCTACCTCTGCTGCTAATACAGCAATTATTACTTACTCACTCCCACGCGGAACACAAGTTCTCCAGACGGGCTACTTCGATGTCTAAGTATGTGTGTTGAGAGTACGGGCAAGCAATATGGTGTTTCCGCACGAACAAATTGGCTATATCAACTGGCGCACTAAAAGTTTGGTTATATCTCAAGCAATCACGATCTACCTGGTAATGACTACCATAAGCGCGGCATCGCATTTCATAATTGATCGAATATGACATACTGTATCCATTTTTTTTTCTGTAATCGAAGCCAATTAGAAGAACTATGCTCAATTGGCAAGGTTCATGATAATGCAATTGGAAATCAATGCGAGCTTCCTTATTTTTCAATAGCATGTTGCATTAAGGTCAATCGAATAAAGGCTTGTTAATAATTTTTTTCATTGTAGTTACGATGCGCTTGCAACGCTTGCTGTCTGTGGCAACACTGTCTTTTGTTTTCATGACCTTTTCGTCTGTTAATTACTAGCATTACCTATATGAGAAAATCTAAGTTAAACCTTTTATTTACATTCTCTTGTTAAATAAGTCATTAATATTAATTAACTAAAAATTAACGAGGCCGAGATGCGAGCATTGCGCGAAATTTGGAGCATAACGATTGCTGACCGCGTTCGTAACGATGACGTAAGGAAGAGAGTTGGTTTGAAGGAGAGTATCGGAGTTAAGATAAGAAAAGGCAGGCTCCGTTGGTTCGGACATGTAGAAATAATTGCAGGATGAGAGAATGGCCGAAACAGATTTACAATGCGAAAGTGGAAGAATGTAGGAGCTGAGGAAGACCAGTATTAACCTACTATCACTAAATTGGTCGTGTTTTATCAGAAGGTGACGTCAAGAGCTCTGGGCACCGGCGAGCGTGCATGAATGTTAAAGACGCGAGTGAGGTGTGTAAGAACCGCCTCTTATGGCTCTCGGTACTCTCTGCCTATCCCGCAATGGACCTAGCGTGAATGCGGCACCTTTGATGTGATAACTCGCCTTCGATTCCAACTAATCAATTTAAAAATGCAGCACTTTAGGTAGGTTTATTACGCTTGCTTCCAGTATACCAGGCGGCTTTAAGGTTAATAAAGCTGTCAGGTGTTAAGTTGGCTTTCGCGCAATGAATGTTCTGTCCCTCCCTGATCTTTGAATTTCTTTGCAACAAATTCAAACTTGGTGAGGTTAGTGAATCTGGTTAAAAACCAAAGTTCAAATAGACGGGGAAAGCGAAGCGAAAATTGTTTAATATATTTTTCTTCAATAAATATCATAATTCTTAGTTTAAAAGCTATATTTCAGGCCACAGTTTAATTCCTTTTTCTTTTGGACAACTTGTAACATACGACGATTAGTCGAACGGATGGACATGTCGGTCTAACATCATATCTCTTTCGTTCCAACAGTAACATCGTCAAATTTATATAATTTTATGTTACTGTTTTGTATTTGGTCAAGTATATTTCAGCTACTACATAATGGCAGTGCACATTATTGTAATAAATACTAATATTGCTTTTCCATTCGCATCATATTTATACTTTTATCAAGCTCGGTGGCGCAGCGATTAGTAACGCTTTGACACCAATGCTCGTGGGTTCGATTCTCACACAGTACAAACAATTTGTGAAATAAAATACTGTTTATTTGCTAGGATACATGGTACATCGATAGATAATTATATATTGAGTAGTTCAGCATGTTCCGTTAATATTACAAATGGCATGCAAAAGCTTAATCGGTAGATGATTACATAAATTATATTAATTAATAAAATTAAAGAAAAAAAAATATTTTTTGTGCGCATGAACATGTATTTTTGTCTTCTACTGGTTATTTTTACGATAAGTGTTTTCAAGCAAGAACACCAAACATAACTGTTATTCGGATTATTTACCACCTAACCATTGTACTAATAGAAATCATCTAAAATTATACCCAAGTGTTTAATCCCCTTAAACATTAATACGAGTGCATATATTTGTTTACTATTTTTATTACCACACATATTTCATAAACCATAAACAACGGTGCCGTGAGAAATGCAACTAAAGTCTTAAGAGTGAAACTAGCGAACAGAACAGCCCGCCACTGTACCTTTGATCTCTGCACACTGCGGACCTCTCAGAGGCTACTAGGCGACCCCCATTACTGTATGCAGATTTTATACTTTGTGTCATTTTTGTGCGAACGCCGCGTCGCCCAACCCACCCCCTCGCGCGGCCTCCTCACACCTCGCGGGGAGTTCTACTTAGCTGATGACTTATTAAGAGTGCATTCTTTGGAGGTGTCTGCCTGTCGCGGTGAGTTTAATGACGTGGGTGCCAAGATGCTTTTCGATTTTTGCATCGAGACTGCCCCACTTTTGAGACAATGCGCCGGTGACGCCGGGGTTAGAATGAGACGTGCGAAACGCGAGTGTTAATTACGCCGCCGTTGGTAAAAACTGTTTGAGGGCGAAATTAAAAGAGCTCTCGCCATTTGTTCACCGTTTCCGACGGACGCACGCGAAGCGAAAGTTGTGGTGAAAAGCTGTAGTCGTTTCGAAAATGTGACTATTAGCACGATTCGATCGAACCCTTTGTGAAAATAAATGGAACCGTCGACTAATGTTGATTTTTAAATGGTATGTTTTCTTGTTGGCTAATTACCTTCCAGGGCTGCACGCTTGAATGTAATGCATAATCGATTCGAAACACAATTACGTCATATTATTAATTTGTATTCGATAAATTTAAAATCATGCGCCGTGACGTGTTCTTATCATTTAATTGTTGTTTTTTTATGCTATTAATGTAATTAAGAAGTGTTAGCGAAGTCAGGAGCCATAGGACGGGCGAGCGTACTTGAAAATAGCTGTAATTGTTAGATAAACATGCGAGGTGTTATATAAAGAACCGCATCTCGTAGCGCCAGGTTCTCTCTGTCTACCTCGCAAAAGCACTAATCTAAAGATGTAGGTAGATAGGATAAGTATTTGATTTAACGCGGAAATAAATGTGTAGCTAATTATATTTTTTGTTTATTGCGGCAGTAACTATACAGCCAAAAAATGACATACTGGCGACCAAGTAATACGGGTTTGTTGTAACCCAGCACATACACCAGTTGAAACAAAAAGTTCTTACCTACAATAAACATACCCTTATGTCATGTAACTAAGTTTTTTGTTGAGAAATAACGTATACTAGTGGTTGCCTGGTGACCGAAAATCTACCATAATTCATTGAATTTTTAAGTTGGAATAACTAATATATGAAGTACAAATATTTTTAGACAAACTATGACATTATCATAATTATTTTTGACATTCAGTAAGACTATAGACAAATAATATTATAGACCAATAACATTAATATCTTCTCAGTTTGACCACAGAAGTTAATCATAAACAAAAGAGTAGACATATTTGGGTATATATATGTGTCAAGCGCATGGTAGTGTGTGTAATGTTTTTTTTATTAATTTAATGTATTTTCCAAGCTTATTTTTATTATGATAATTATAAAAAAATTAGCTTTCTGCACTTCTTCTCCATATAAACTTTAACTGTGCCAAATTTCAAAGTCCTCAATTCGCGTAATTTTCGTAAAAAGTTTTTGCTTCACGTATTAATATTATGATTATACAAAAATCTTTATTTCGGTACGTAGCATACAATTTTATCAGAGGGAGACTTTGAACAAAAGTCATCCGCGTGCACCTCTGTCTCACCTGTTTCTACCGCCAAGCAGCTATATTTATATAGCCGTGTTCCGGTTTGCAGGGAGAGATATGGCAGAGAAATTACTGCGTACTGTGACGAAACAGCCTTAGATTGGCAGCGCGCGAGTAACATCGCCTTGGTATTATGAGCGTCAATAGGCTGCGGTGACCGCTTACCATCTAATGCGGGCCGCATGCTTGTTTACCAATCTGGTAATATAAAAACAAGTATTAGGTTATACTTGCGTTAGGAAACTCCGCTCTTCCATAACAATAAGGTGTTGGTAGTAAGTACCGTGCGAGTTTTTAAATCACGCTATAATAAGTTGTGTAATAAATAAATTGACAAACTAACATGTTTTTATAGTTATAGATACGTCGTACATTTTACTCTAGAATGGCAATACGAAAGTAAGGTAATTGCCCAACTCGTATTCAGTTGAGCGCGCTCTCGCATCGCGGCTATACGTACTTCGCCACAAAGCGTAAATCTTTTAAGATGTAGATATAGTATCTTTCTAACGATATGTATGCCCTATCATTTGTCTCTTTGTTAGAGCAAAGTGTCATAATAAATAACTGTACGTAGATACTACTTGCGCCATTGTAAATACAATGATGTTGGTGTATAACGTGTCTACCTTTAAATACGTCGCTGATTATAAATGAAACGTAGTGGAAACAGCCTAGTGCAAAATCACTATTAAAAATCTTAGCAGATATCAACGTCGGTAACAGAACATTGGATCACACACTATAATATAATATCTATGTATATCATAACGCCAGGTCCCTTGCGGTGTAGGCTGAACCGAGCTCCATATCACGTGGTCCTTACACATCTCACTGGTCTCTTCAACACACTCTTTTCATGCACACCCGCCGGTTCCTGGGGCTCGTGACATCACCTTCCGATAAAACACGACCAATTTGGTCATGATAGGTAATCTTGGTCTTCCTTGTCTTCTACATCCTTCTACTTTCGCATTGTATATCTGCTTCGCCACTCTTTCATCCAGCATTCCTTCTATATGTCCCAACCGGCGGATCGTGCCTTTCCTTATCTTAACGTCGACACTCTTTCTGACCAAATACAATAATGGTACATACATACTATAATGGTACGCCATAAATCAAAATTATCACGAGTGTGTCACAACAAACGCTTAATGTGAAATTTAAAAGCGCCAGTGGACATGTGTGTTCGCACCTCTTTATACTAACATCGCGTGCTAGCAGTGCGAGTAGCCCATATTGGAAATCACGTGTAACCTGCTGTTGTAGATAGACAAATACTTGTTACCACCAGCTTTGTTTCCAGCAATGTGTGAAACTTACTTTAAATTTTTGTTACGTTATTTCTTGATCAGTCGATAGTAAGCAGTATAAAAGGTTATAAACCATATGTCAGGTCTTTACTACGATGACTGTATAAAAACAATGTATCACATATTTTTCACCGGCACATCTTCTGTTATATCTATAACTTCACGCCAAATCCCTTGCGGGGTAGGCAGAGTGAACCGAGCGCCACGTGACTCGATCCTTACATACCTCACTCGTTTCTTTAACATTCATTGCTCTTCTCATGCACGCTCGCCGGTTTCTAGGGCTCCTGACATCACTTTCTGGTTGAACACGACCAATTTGCTCATGGTAAGTCTTGGCCTTCCTCGGCTCGTACATCTTTCCACTTTTGCATTGTATATCTGCTTCGTCATTCTTTCATCCTGTGTTCTTTCTACATGTTTGAACCAACGGAGCATGCCTCTGTTTATTTTAACACCGACGCTCTCCTTCAGACCAACTTTGTTTCATCTTCTGTTCATTAACTATTAAGCGTCAACCTCCTAAAGTAACTTAACAACGATAGCTTTGAAGTCTCGCCTATATTTTTATCAAAATTTCAAGTGGTTTGCCTATTTATTTTTATCATAAGAGAGGAAAAGCGCATCAAGGCAGCTCGTCTTGGGAAGTACTCGTACCTTCATCTCACAGAAAACCGCGAACAACTCCCTAAACCAAAGCAAATAAAAACTCCTTTGACGGTTGTTGTGTTCCTGCGTGTGTTGTGAAGTCGCCAGTAAGCTCCTAAGGAGTTGCTGTGTTAGCAGCAGAGGTGGCATCGCGCGAGTGATACTTAAATGTTTTGTAAGCGTTCATAGGCTACGGTGACCGCTTTACACCAGGTGGGCCGTATGGTTGTATGCCTCCCGACGTTGCATAAAAAAAAAAGTGATCGACAACACACCGGTTATGCGACTGTCATTTTAAAATAGCATCTTTAGCAGTTCGGGAGAAGATTCAGTGCAGAGAGAGAGAAAGAAAGAGATAGCAGTTTTAAATAGTATAGAGCATACGGGACTCAGAAACGTATATCTATATATAACTTCACGCTTCTCGGTTTTTACATACCTCTCTTGCTTCTTTCATGCTACATTCATAGCTCTTCTCATGCGCGCTAGCCGGTTTCTAGGGTTCCTGACAACACAATCTAAGGTCGGCAACGCATGAGTGACACCCCTGGTGTTGCAAATGTCCATAGGCTACGGTGACTGTTTACCATCAGGCAGGCCGTATGCTTGATTGCCACCTTAGTGGTATAAAAAGAAACATTCTGAAACTTCGATATCAATAAAATTTCAATTAACCGTTTTGGACATATGGCCCCTTCTTGGTAACTGTCGTAATTAACGAATCATCTATAGATTTCTATACTTCTTAAAATTTGGAATTCATAAAATCTCATTGGATGTCATGGGTACATTATTTAGCATCTATTTATATCTTCACGCAAAGAGCCTCGCTCCGCTTTATTGTAAACCAAACCTAACGGCGGGCATGTTAAATCAACATTAAATTGACTTTCAAATAGGTAAAACTGGCGTCAAATGCCTTCATAATCCTCCTCTTTTTCACCTTGGCCTTTCTCAGGCCAGCGGCCGTGTCACGTGGGTGATGTCTCACAACATTTCATTGAATCATTTACAATACATTTGTTCACAACATCTGAGCCCCATCGTCTATTCCATTCGTTTAGATGGAATTTTGAGACCCCGCATTCGAATTAGGTGAGAAGATTGGCCTGGTACTCTACCGATTGAAGGCTGAAGCCGCAAAGATTACCACAAAAAATATCGAAATCAACTTCAATAATATTCTGCCCGCTCGTTATGTATGAAAGAGGGATAGGACACAACGATACTTGTTGATTTTAGGTAGGAGCAGCTCAATTGACGAAATACCATCAATTAGACCACAGCGATGTAACAAATGGTGTCCAAGGAATTCAGAGTTGATAGAACAAGCCTCAGGTTTTCACTTGACGACGCCTCTATAGGACATAGGACATGGGTCAAAAAATATATGATTTAAGCTCATCATCCTATAAAAACAAATTTTTAAATGGGTAGTCCGTCAATTTAGACTAAAATATCCGATTAGAGTAAGATCTATTTGGACTTCTCTACTTTATCTGTCAAACTTAGGTGCAACATTCGCTGCACAAATGAAGATTAAGATAACTCCGTCAACTATTTTTGCGTTCCGGCTGCCTACACAGTAAGCCGCTGTTCGCGAGCGGGCAACGCCACGCCCCACCCCGCAACGTTCCCGCATATTACGCCTCGTCCGCGCTACCAACTTCATTATAAATCATTAAACGTAAGTATGTACCTTTTTAATTAAGCATTGTGCTTTCCACCGCCTTGTTCCTATAAACTCGAATAAATTCATTCGACTCATGTCGCCATTACCGAGTATTACGTAATTGTATCAGACGCGGGTGATATTTTGTGCAGTGGCTGGATATTTTTTATTGCGATCATATGGTGCGCCATTGTTTCGCGGGCCGGGCTCCAGTCGCAGCAGGTTTATTGCTTTAATAAAGTGATTAAATACCATGCCGTGAGCCGTGCGTCCATACGGCGGCAGCTAATTTTGAAAAGTTAAGTAAGTAGGTACGCCGAAGTTGGCCGTAGGTCGCAGGGCGTCGCGCCGCCGCCGCGCCGCCGTCGTCGCCGCGACCTCGCCGACGCCGACGGTCGCAGGTGACGAAACTGTCGCGGACGCAGCGCAAAGTGCACGCGTTCTCCCCCCCGACGCGACGCGACCCCTGCATCCCCAGCGCCGCGTCGCTTTTATTTTTGTTGCCTTACTTTTTTCTATATGAAGGTCCACTCACTTATTCATGCGAGCGGGATTGTAGTTTTTTTTTACTTTTTCCATGCGCCGTATATAGATATTTTGGCTACCTCCTATTTTTTCCTGACTATAAAACTCGAGTGGGTCGTGTACTTTTTTCGCGGTGGCCAGCGGGCGGGGCGAGGGTGCTCACAGTTAGAGAATTATTCATTGCCTACCCACGCCGAACGGCTTTCCGTTATTTCTGTTTGTTATGAATTATGTCCAATGACTTTTCCGACGCCCCGTTTCTTTCGTTTTCACTAATTACTTTTTCTATAGAAACTATAAATCTTTCACGTTGACTAATCGAATTTCTTTTCGTATCCGACCGTTTTTTGTGTGGCGTAGATAGAGGGGGAGGGAATGGTCACGCTACCGCTGCGTTTGTTTTCTATTAGATAAATAAATAAAATGTACATTATAATCGTGGCGGTATCGCGCACGCAATCTTCGTACATCATACATGATGAGTATCGCGTTATTAGTCGGCGGTAGTTGAGCAGCCAATGTCACTAATGAGTATAAATTTTTTGATTGAGGTAATTATCATTTTGAGGATCATCGATTGGTATAGTGAAGGAAAATGCCAATAGAAAGTAATTATTTATGATTTGGAAGATTAACAGCTCAACGCTATGGTTTACGGTTCAAAAATACAATTGCGTTGGTCCGTAGGTTGAAAGTTCACAGCGTGCTATGAAAAAAGCTATGCTTAGGGCTTCGCTAAGAGATAATCCGGAATGAAAGAATTCGACAAAGTGCAACCTCCAGTGACACTACTAGTGATAGATGGGAAGGAAAATCCTAGAATGCAACAGCGTATAGACCAATGGGGCATTGGGCGTCCCCGTCTAAGCCTGGACCCTGGACTGACCTCAAACGTGCGACCGGTAGCTCAATTGGATTACATTTGGGGAAAGCATTAGGCAGGACCATATATCTAGCAGTGAATAGAATGGGACTGCTGACGATGATGATTGGAAATTTACATCTCATACGTACGATCATAGCATTAAAATCAGGGCACGAGATCAGGAGTCATTGTGAGGCAACCAATGTATCGATACATATTATGAGACTGTGTAACAGTATATCATATTTTTCGGCCCAACTCTATTCTAGGCAATGATATGATTGTAGTGTCATAGTGACAACTTTTAATACTAGAAACATTTGCGATTATAACTAATATTTTTTTAATGAACACTAAGTTTATTGTTTTACTGGCGAGCTGATTAGTTCACATTATGTGATATTCCTAAATTATATTGTTTTAATGGCCATGGAAGCTTTATTTTATAGGTTGGTAGTACTGTTTCGTGGTTTTCTGTAGACAGTTTAACCATAGTGTCGTCGCGTGCAAGCGTTAGCATTATAAAATGTTGGACATACAATTATTCTAGGAATGCAATGTATATTAATTAACAACATGCCACCCGATCGTCCCCGGTCTAAGGCAATATCGTAAATGTAATATAAAAAGCGGTCTCGTTACGTTGACAATTGAAGATAGTTATTATATCAGAACATGCTATATCATATCACATATTGCTACATTTTATAATAATGTTTGTGTGTTCGTCCGTCTTTTATGTTTCAAAACTGTTCACCTAATTAAACTCAGAAACATTGGGTTACTTCGACGGATTTAAGAAAAGGTTTAGACAAAATAAGTTATACATAGTATATACGTATATAGTGATGGATAATGATCGGAGATGAACAAGTGATTGAATTTACGTATGTTTACGAAACATTGAAAATGTTAGGGCGATATTGAAAGCAGGAAATCGTATTTACAGAGCTTTATTCTCTATATTGGCAAGTGACATATTGAACAAAGATTGTCTTATTATTATATCATACACGAAGTATGCCACTAACATTGATTTATGCATTCGTCTTCTTCTTCTGCACATTCACTACCATTGCAGTTTGACATCGGTGTGGAAGAAGTATGAAAGTAGAGTGAATGTTGAAAAAATGAGAGCTCTGATTAGTACGCGTGGAGTTAAAATGATTAGTATAGTAAGAAATAGCCCGGCACGAGAACGATGTAGATGTAAGAAGATGGAGTGACAAACCATCTAGGTTCGTACACTTGAATAGAAGTGGTAACAACTGATTTGAGTTAAGAAAGAGTTTACCGAGAGTGAACGAAGATGTCGGCAGGATCACCAAAACTGAAAACATGTACGAAGAAGTTGATGAAAAGGTATGTTTGGATCGTAACACTCTGCCTGTGTGTCAAGTCTGCCTACCTCAATGGGAGACAGGTGCTATGATACGTATGTATTTTGTAAATTGACTGACATCCATCATCAGGCCAGCTTAATGCCATAATATTGCTATACCGTAATATGAGTATACACTATAATTTGATTTTGCACCCATAGGAATTAGTTGGATTCTGAACCTAAGATGATTACGAAGACTAAATACAGGTAGACCAAATAAAAGAGTACTAAGTATTTATATATATATTTAGCCATAAAAGTGTATTTTATCCAAAATACATATATATTATTAAGATCTAGAAACGAAAACGTTATCAAAAATACCTAAGTTCTTTTGAGTCATCTGAATTTTTTTATACAGCGTCAGGGAGGCAAACAAGCATACGCGCCACTTGATGTGATGTGATTATAGCAGCATATGAGCATTTGCTATGCAAGAAATGTCACACATTCCAGGCAGTTGTCATCTATGGTGAATATTTTCTGCGAGGCGCCTACTTTCGGCCACTATCTATGTATTTTATTTGTTGAACTATCAGGTCAACAGTTCCACTAGAATGGAAACGTAAGCAAATACTGTGGTCAAATCGCCAAGCACGCCATACTAGCCATGCGTCCACCACAAAAGCCTTTCATTAGATTGGTAATCTCGATGGTTCTCGAATACGGAAATGGATCTGACGTCAACTCCACATCTTCAAAGCCCTTCCGAATAGCCTCTAGTCGTGGTTGAATCATCGTATTATTAAGGAAGGTATTAACCGATTTCGTGATAGACGTATTGTCATTTCAATTTCTAATGTATTAGTTTCTGATTATTTTGCTGTATATTTTGAATTAATTTACAGGTAGTTACCGTGAACTGTGGGAAGTATCGCTCTTGCGTTGCCAGCTTATTTTTAGCTATCAACACAACTTCTTAATAGTATACTGGTAACTTCAAGTACTCGCTGAAAAACAGCAGCTTGCCAGGGAGTTGTTATATAGCTACAATTTCTGTGAGGTTTCTGGGAGGCGGACTTCAGACTCGTTAAAATTGGAAACCATTTTCACTATAATATTCTTCTATAAAATATAATATAATCAATCAATAAATCTATAAAATAAATAAAGGTACAGGTATGAAGCCAGAACTTACCTAACTAGTAAAGGATATGTAACCAATTTTAATTTACTGCTTGGTTACGTTAACAAGAAAGGTTGTAATACATACAATTATATTGTATTAATTCAACTGACTTAATTTCTCCTTACTTTCTACCTATAAGGAATATGTTAATGATTTTATCTATCTATCTATATCTTCGCGTCAAATCCCTTACGGGGTAGGCAGAGAGTACGGAGCGTCACTTTACTCGGCCCTTACACACTTCACCTTTGATAGAACGCGATCAATTTTGTCATGGTAGGTAATGTTTGACCTTCTTTGGTTTCTACGTCCTTCTACTTTCACGTTGTATATCTCTTTCGTAATCGTATCGTAGCACTGCTTATTATTAAAATTCCGAACAATCGAAGAAGTTAGAGCTACCTAATAACGACGTGTCCATTTTAACAAGTCTATGCGCAGACTTAAAATTCTACTTCAGGACGGCTTCCTAGACGTAGAGACGTCGCTGCTTTCGGTTTTATACACCCTTTATCCGCATGAATTCTATCCTGAACAATTCCATAGACACTACAACCACTCAATTTCAAATAGACACGCCCTGTTGTTCGGAATCGCATTATTTAAGACAATAAAACATTTTCTAGACAAGCCATGCAGCGAACCACTCAAAATTTACATGTGAAACGACATCCACCGGATCTTCCCGTAATGATAATGTTTTTTCATGGGGGTCATACAATTTGCAACATTTTTCATCCAACATAATCTTAACGCGCGCTCTGTGTTAAGCGGCAACTGCCCGCTATACGACAAGGAATCGTGACCTTATGCTTTATGTTGGAAAGTTGAAATTCGTATGACATAAACCTCCACACACCACTTAAGATATTAATGAGTGCATCTGTAATAGGCGAAACATACATATGAAATTCAAATTTGTAGCGGGTAGGGAGCGAGGTTCCTCCATATTTTAGTACTCAGTAGAGTGTGAATTTGAATCTTTTGTTAGCATTTAGAACGGCGGGCTGGGAAACAACGGTTTATCACAAGACGCGTATAATGGCGGCGTTTATACTCGTCACTGTTTGTAGGAGATGCCTTTATGAAACGTATAGAAAAATATAGGTGATTATTAATAATTTTAATATTTACTATGTATGTTAAAGAAGCGAGTGAGGTGTGTAAAGACTCTCTCCCTTACATATTTCACTCGTTTCTTTAACATTTATAGCTCTTCTTAAGCAAGTATAAAAAGTAGTGAAACGTATTTCTTTCTTCAAACAAAAACACTCAGACCAAAACAAACAAACATGTTCATGCACGCAAATATTTGCACTGTGTAGAATTCGAACCCTGAGCCTTGGTGTTAAAGTAGCGATTGTTAACCACTCCGCCACCGGCCCTGTCAGTGTTGCTAAAACCTTCGATCAGCTCAAAAATTACACTAAATCTCAACACGGCGGCCATAGCTCCTGTTTTCGCCAAATAACAATAAATTTGTATAACTGTAATTTGGGAATTCCCACGGGAAAGCGTACGAAGTTGTGGGAATCCTTTAGTACAAAATAAAAGAACCAACAAAATGAGTTTTCAAGGATTTACTTATAATAAATAACCAGCTTAGTACAAAAGCATTTATATATTCTTATACGTGTATTATCGTAATTTGTTGAAATAAAAAGATACGGTACTTCTTTTCAGCCATATTTTACCATTCGCAGATAAACTTCCCATGCAAATTTGTAGAATTGCATTCATATATACATACATATCATCACATCTCCCATCGAGGGGGCTCCTCCCAAGCAGCGACTATGGAATGCCAGGTACATCGATCCAAACATACCTCTCTCATTTCTTCCACACTCATTAATCTCTTCATCCCAAAAATAATCTATGTCTGTGCATTTAGGGCGGCCCCTACCGATATCTCCATTCAGTCTCTCCTGATACACTTCTTTCGTAACCCTTTGTAGAATCGCCTCCAAATAAAACTAATTAGAAACGCAAAACTGTGAATGGCTCAGTATCAAAGTTTAAATTCATCTCAGACTCACTAACGCGAATGAAAACAACAAGAGAAAGTGGTTTTCAAGTTCAAACCAATTCAAAGGCTCGGACGAAAATCCATTGACCAATAAAGCAGCTCGCAACCTTCGCAATGGTAATCTTAATCTTTTATGTTATTACATGCTACCATAAAGCAAGTCTTGCTCGATAAGTTCCAGCTTGTATGTCAAATAATTAGTCTGTATTAATATATAAAACGGAACAGTTTGTTTGTTTGAAAATCATCAACCTTCACGCCAGGTCCCTTGTGGTGTAGACAGGCAGTACCGAGCGCCATAAGACGCGGTCCTTACACAGTTCACTCGCTTCTTTCATATTTATAGCTCTTTTCATGCACGCTCGCTCGTTCCTGGGGCTCCTGACATCACCTTCTGATAAAACGCGACCAATTTGGTCACGGCAGGTCAGTCTCGGTCTTCCTCGGCTCCTACATCGCTCCACTTTTGCATGATATATCTGTTTCGTCATTGTTTCGTTCTGCATTCTTTGAGAAGAATTCTATCACGACAGATTTGCCTCCAATTATTAGCACGAGGCACTTAATTTTGTTTATTAACTCTACCTATCTACAGTCATGTGGCTATGTGGCATGTGGCCGTTCTTTCTGCCTACCCCGCAAGGAATTTGACGTGAAGTTATAGTTATATTCTATGTAAACCTTTTTAAAATTCACTGACTCTTACATTATTGCTAAGAGATTACACGACATCAGTTAAACAACAAAATTAATGATGTTATATTTATCTGCAGTTTTTTAAATGATTCATTATTATTAACTTTAAATAATTCGTTATAAAATATTAGCAATTTTTACTGTCTATCTATAGCTTCACGCCAAGTTCCATGCGGGGTAAATAGTAACTCATTACTATATATTATATGTCATCTTATTTAGGTTGACATAGAGCATAGAAATGACTGTTAAATGTAACGGACCTTCATTTTAATTATATTTTTTCAATATGTTCACGCCAGTTCTTTTGCTGGGTAACGAGAGAGAACCGAGAGCTATAAGACGCGATCCATATTGTTATATTTTTGTAATAAAATATATATTAAAGTCTTGTTTATAACTTTTCAGTGAGCATTTTTATCGTTGTTAATATCTCATTTTATTTATTTTTTTGTTTAACGATACTCTTTCATAATAATTCACCTAACTAAAATATATTATCGTGTGTCCAAAATAGGTTTTTTTTTGTATCACTGTAACACATTATAATACTGTTGGTTCACGACGATCAATGCAAGTGCGATATGTTGTTTTGTGTTAGAATGACATAGTGCTACGCGCCGACCTTTGATGAGAGAGCCTCTCAGCGCTGTTTCCATTCATTCGCACGGAACTTGGGAAACTGAAAATCGCGGTTCCAAAACAGGGACGTGCTCTGGCAGCTTTTCAGATATATTCTTTATTGTTTTAACCGACTGTCTAAAATAGAAAGTTCTCAATTTGACTGTTTTGTTTTCATTGGTGTAATGTCACATTCGCTTTCGTAAATTATTTTTATATTGAGAGTTTCCTAGCACCTGATGATGATTATGATGTGTATATATAATAGTTTCTAGGGACTTTAATTCATTATAATTTATATAATTCATATTTGAAATATTTTAATTATGAAAAATTATAGTCCAGAATATGGACATGATAAATATTACTTAAAATTCTGTTTTATTTAACACTTTGTTACAAAATGAAGGAAACCATTTTATGTTTTTATCGATATGATAGCTGTTTCAGCTGATATATGAAATGTATTTACATATATTAATTCTACTAATTAATATTTACATAAATTTTATATGAATTGTTAATTCCCGTAAAAGAAATACCTACTTCCATTATACTTATTTAAAAATTATACGTAAGTATGCTCAACTATTTTTGCTCCATATCGATATACGTACATAAGCACTTCTATTTCAGAATTTGCTTACCGCTCGCTAACTAAGTTTGGAGTCTAAAAGGCTAGTAATTAAGTTTGAGGTGCAAAGTTAATCTATCTAGTAAGTGTTCTGGATATTATATGAATATGACTATAAATTTGATACTAACTGTACCGGCGACTTCGTTTGAATTACTTGCGACATTAATGTTTTTTTTTATTATTTACATGATACAACACTGAACACTGAACTGCTGATAGCTGAATAAGAAACTGAAATATGTATGTAGGTTTGTAGCTCTAATATGCTATTAGAGTAGCATATTAGAGTCTACAAACCTACATACAGACAAGTGGACGAATAGTCTGTTCATGATTGTAATTTTATAAATATATTTTGAAACTTAGAATAAATTACCTGACTAGCTCGCTTATCACTGAAAAAGAAAAGACAAATCTATAAATTTTCCTTTGGCGTTGATAGTGTACAATGGATTCTCGACAACATTATATAAAAAGACAAAATTACAAATTATTCGAATTTACGGCCTATAAATTTTGTATTTCACAAAATTTCCGATCAGATAAATGTTTCCTAAGAGATGCAATGTGAGCCAAAATTTTGATAGTAAAAACATAGCTGCAATAAATGGTTAAACCACTTCAATAACGACTAAATAAGTTTTTGGAATATATTTAACTCACACCCACCGCTCAATGGACTGTCAAACGGGACTGAAAGCATTGACATATAATCAGGGGTAAGCCTGTTGTAGGAGTACCTCTACAATTCACTAACAACCACAACCATTCACTGAGAATTTACAGAAATTTACACTTTTTCAAATAAGTTAGGCTTGTTTGTCACCCAAAATTAAGTTAAATGTAAAAGTATGATATCAAGCTACTTTATACCTTGCAATTCAAAAAAAGAAGTAACATTAATAAAACCAAGTTCTCATTATAAATACTAATTTCTAAATGTTTCGCAAGCTATAAAGCAGTGAAATATTGGGGTTTAGGTCACCATATTTCAAAATTTTCTTCTTCCTTGCGGACGTTAAAATATTCAAGGTGAATGTGAATAATGTTATATTAATATAAATAGCTTATAATAAATATTTGACCCTTTGAAAATTGGGGGAAAGAATGCAGTAGGTTTGGGAAAAAATCACCAAGTATTAAGATAGTACATGTCTTTCTTCAATTTTGTTTTGAACGCAGGGACAATTTCAAGTTAATGTTCAATAATTACTACTAAATGACTCTTTTTCTGATCCTAGATAAACCTTCCATAATGCGTTGCAGTATATGCGATTGCTGGTAATTTTGAATGATTAACATTAAATTTAAATGGCTTTTAACACTCGGAAAATTAGAACTATCACTTCTTCTTTTGCCTGTTTTAATTATATTTATCTTCGTATATACATACAACTTTCACTATGCTTATTATTTGGAATGCAGTTTCCTGCAGTGGAGGTACTTTCCCAGCCAGGTTTAAGTAATTGGAAAGTTTTTGTATCATTACACTTGCAGATAATAAGTACATAATATTGTTATTATTACGTCAGAAATTTACTATTCTATCGTCCCGCATCAGAAACGTATCAGGTTCATTAGTTCATGAATTTAGTACAGCACACTCTTTAAGTGTGTGTTTTAGGGTGCGAGAAAGATACACAAGCGTCACAATTATTTTTTGCATGATAATGTTGTGTTTTTTACATGAAAAGGATGGCAACCGATATTATATTCATGCAAAATAACATTGTGTTCTATTATTTTGCATAAAACAGTATATTTCTGACTGTATTCATTTTATACTCGGTTAATTGTCTGGAATTATTTACTGCGTCAGTTTTAACATTTTAATGCGGGAAGTAATCATGTTAAAGATTGACTGACATGACACTGGTTCCTTTGTTAGAATAGATTGCGACAATTATTATTGAATTGACCGTCTGCCGGCAGCAATTGCATGTCATATTAATTCAACCGTATTCTTTTATTCTTTATTTTGATATCTGAATATTCGTTTTTATCCTTACGTTCAACATTTTGTTTTGTTCATATATTCAACAAAATATGTATATACATAATGGGGTGTGAAGATCCTCTTGAGTACTGATATTGTCTAAAAGTCAACTTTTAATATTTTGAAGTTAGTCACAGAAAGCGGTCAGTAACGTGAACAGAACATCGACCGAGATTCCCTTAATCAGTTTTGTCACACAGTTGATGTTTTCGAATAATGTTAAGCCCACTTGGTTTAAATAACTTTTTGCCGAAAATAGTCAATTCGAAATACAATTACTCACTCAATCACTCCTTCATTCCCTTTTTATTAATGTACATCTTACCATAGTGTCGTTATTTCGTCTTATTGAAAATACACACGATGCCGCGTATGTGTGTGTAGGGGCTGTTATCTTCATAGTGATTACCACTACTCTAACGTTACGACTCTGACGGCTTGTATTCATTTGTTTCCTCACGCTCTGCCTAAAAGACCCACAATTACATGAGAGTGAGAGATGAGGAAAGAAGTGAAAAATGAAATGGAACCAAATTCCACAACTAAATATTTACACCTAAACTGCGAATGGTTACAGTCACAGATAACATGAAAAGTTCACACAGGCAACGCTATTTTAGACCATGTGGTCTATATGGTATTTGGTTGTATAAATGAACTTACTTTGTACTTACGAGACTGGCGAATATTTAAATAAATACGTAACTAAAAGAAAAATTAACAACAGACAATTATATATAAATAATAATAAATAAATATTATCGGACAAATTACACAGCGCCATTTAGCCCCAAAGTAAGCGAAGCTTGTGTTATGGGTACTAGATAACTGATAAACATACGTAAATACATTTTTTTTTTTTTGTAAATACATACTTATTATACATAGAAAATACCCAGACCAAGACAAACAGACATGTTCATGCACACAAATGTTTGTACTGTGTGGGAATCGAACCCACGAGCGTTGGTGTCAAAGTAGCGTAACAGCGCGTTTCACCACTGCGCCACCGAGCTCGTCACTATATACTCGTATATGAAGAGAATAAAGACGAGAATTCTTGCAGAATGTATAGGAATAAGCCTGTTTAAACATTATCATTTATTCAAACTAATAATAGTGCCCGTATAAGTATTGAAGTGACCTAACGGCGCATAGCCATGTGAACCTTTGCTTACTGAAACTTAGAAACGCGGCGGGTCGATCTAATTGGTTAATTATAATCGACCCGCATATTTCATATTTCTTTCATTGGTGTATAATGTATGACCTTTTAATGTTGTCTTGTAAATGTATATTTTACTACTGCCGAGTTGATATACTAATTATTTATTAATTTGAATCGATTAAATGTCAAAATAGTTACTGTTAAACAATACACACTTACGTGGAAATCACGTAGCACAGTCTAGATATATTACTATTGAACGTTACTTGTTTAAACGGAAGCCTACAGCGGCTTTATTATTTGTATAAATTTGAACTTACTTAAGTACTTACGAGACTGGCGACCTGCAAGTATTCACAAGACTATAGGTACTTACAAAACTTACAAGTATATAAATACTTGCAAGATTATATTATAATTGTTAAAGAATCGAGTGCGGTATGTTAGGATCGAGTCACGTGGCGCTCAGTTCTCTCTGTCTACCCCGAAAGGGATTTGGCGTGAAGTTATAAATAGATAGAACATTGTATCCAATTTAAAGTGTATTAAAATTAACTTGCAAGAACGGACTGTTGACTGTTTTTTTTTATTATATTAGTGAGTACGGCCCTGTCACATCTTGGTGCAGCCCTTGCATTAACAGAGGTACGCAGGCTTCTCTGATGTCGTGACAAAGGGTACGACGTCTACTATTTTTATTAAAACCAGCGCCAAAGGCATGCTTTTTTTAATAACTTATGTACATAGGTGCGGGTCGGGCCATTTGAATTGCACTCTAGGCGTAGTTCGCGCCGCTGTATTTTTTTTTTAGAAGTTCTCGACAACGCCTTTGTGAGGTTTTGCCGCCTCGAATATAGTTTAGGATATTTTCGTGTTTAACTCTTCAGCGGATTTTCCGAGTGTCATGCACAATGTTTTTGGTTGACGATTCGACTTGTGCTAGTGATTTATGTTCTCAAACTGATCCGAATTTCTCTATATATATGCATGTAATGAAGTTTGAGAAACAGAATAAGAATTCAGCATCATAATGAAAATAGTCAATTATGTGTAGTTGAGGTGATATAGTTATATGGTATTGTTTGTTTACAAAAGTTTTACACTTGTTCATAGTAGGTACCTGTTTTTGTAAAAACGGATGATGTTTATTAATAGACAAATGTGTGTATGGACGGGAAGTATTTTGGAGCTACATCTGTAGGCGTTACGTATTCCTGTAAATCTATTTGGAATCGAACAGTTTTCACACAAATGTTTGGAATCTGAGTGAAAACTTTTCGATTATGGCTTTCCGCGGCAATTTGAATACCCCCCATTGGTGTCATGATCATTTCTGTTTTATACAACGTCGGAAGACCTATAATGTACAGGAGAGATGTAAACTGGCCTATGAACGTTTGAAATACAGTAAGTATCGCTAATACAGCAACTCATTCGGAGCCTACTCGTAACCTCAGTGGAACACAAAAATCTTTCAGGGAGTTTGATGCGCCTTTTCCTTAAAAACGTTACGTCATCCCTCGGCAAATATAGGCATGGGCATGCACGCGAATATTTGTCTTGTGTGGGAATGGAACCTACGAGCCTTGGTGTTAAATTGGCTTTGCTAACTATTCGACCACCGGATCGCCAAGGCTGCTTACCAATCGACAGGGCTAAGTTGGCATGTTCGATAAGACTTCACGTGCAAAATAATTAAACCCTTTGGGCACTATCGTGTAAACAAACTAACTTTCCTGTAAAGTTTTTGTTCGGTCTTCAGACGTTTCAGACGCAGGCGCACCAAGACCGCCTAAGCAAATTAAATATTTATACCGTCTACGATAGAACGTAAGCACAGCTCACTAACGTACGCCTCGATGGAATGAAGTCTAGTGACGTATGATTTGCGAGCCTTAACCTTAAATATCGATATGGATATTTTCACAGAAGGCAGTGAATGTAATGTAACGCCTGTTGTCCGCTCGAAAGGTTATTTTAGATCAAATCGCCGGTCTAACTTTTATATTGGCGGTGAGAGAGGCAGCCTATTTTTTTTTTTTTTTACCTTATGTTGTTGGCCCCTGTGGGCCGTGACTACGTCGGCGGATGGGGAGCGGCAGCCAGTCACATGGCCACTTTTATCCATCCGTTCTGTGCATTATCTGTCATTGTCATGTGTGCGATGCAGCAGTAGTGCTGATATATATTGACGAGCTCGATGGCTCAGTCGGGAATGACGCGACTTTGACACTAACGTGGGTTCGATTCCCACGCAAGGCAAACATTTGTGTGCCTGAACATGTCTGTTTGTCTTGGTCTGGATGTTTTAAGAGAGGCAGGGCGCTTTAAAGCAGCCCGTCTGGGGAAGTACCTCCACCTCACAGAAAACTTCAGCCAAATAACAACACCATAGAGAATTGTTGTGTTCCTGCGGGTGAGTGAGGTCAGCAGTAAGCTCCCAAGGAGTTGCTGTGTAAGCGGAGGAGGCATTGCGCGAGTGATACTTAATATATCGCAAACGTTAATAGGCTACGGTACCCGCTTTACATCAGGTGGGTCGTATACTTGTATGCCTCTCGACGTAGTATAAAAAAAATACATACAAACAAACAAAACCATCACGCTTCTCTCCCATGGGGTGGCAGACCCAATGAAACGTCTGATAAAGCCATCGAAACAAACCCCTTTTCCTTCTTCTTCAAGTCGTTCCCACATGCTTGACGTTTTCGGGTGTTTATAATCTGGGCCCCTATTTAGTACATCAGCTAATTGTTATAGTCCAGGGTTTTGTTCATGTGTGCTGCAACTGCCGACGTCTCATCGCAATTCGTTTATCATATTTTTCAAAACACATCTTCCACCTCTCGTAAACATATAACCTAGACAAAGAAATTCATGCATTTGTTTCACTTTTTCATCTCTTTTTGTTTCATTCCATTTGATTTTCTTTTTTAAAATATTGTCGGACAAATTACACAGCGCCACCTAGCCCCAAAGTAAGCGAAGCTTGTGTTATGAGTACTAGACAACTGATAAACATACGTAAATACATTTTTTTTTTGTAAATACATACTTATTATACATAGAAAATACCCAGACCAAGACTAAAATAAACAGGCATGTTCATGCACTGCACATGCATACACACACATACACACACACATGAACAGCATCACTTTCGTGCAGCACCACCATCAGCACCACCTTTTACCGCCTCATTCATTACAGTAACGATTCATTGTAGTTTGTCCACCGTGATGCAAGAAGTACCTGATTATCGGCATACGACAGGATTATTATATAATAATAATTATTATTTATTTATGGAATATAGGTAAAATAAAAATATGTTGTTATAATTTATGCATTAGCTTCACTATGCCCTGCTGTTAAGCGTACAAATAAATAATTAGTAAAATGTTCGATGTACTTAAAACAAAGTCTTTTCTTAACAGATAACTTGAGATGAAAGCGCGCCCTTTCAAACTTTCAATGGCGCGACCAGTACGAGTATGAGCGAGTACAGACTATAAGGTGTTAATAAAAAACCCAAGTTAAGCAACGTCAATTGTAGCCTGTCCGTGAATGGTCATATAGGTCTTCAGATATGTGCCTATTTACGTCACTCCCGGTTTTAATAACAGTCGTTAAGCTAGTACAGGCGCCTCTAAATCGTTTCGATAGTATAGAGACTTGTATTCAATGCTATGAAGATAAAGTTTGTGGTCTATCCAATAATTGACTACAGCACTGCATTTGCGAATAACCTTAAGACGGGTCATTTAAGGCTGTATAAAAAAGGAGCAAAAATAAGATCGCCTATTATCATTAATTAACAGATACCCAATAAAAATAATAAGTTAATATGAAAGTCAGTTTTGCGATTGTATGACCTTTACAAAGTTGCCCTGCAAGTAACATTGTATGGAATTATTAGCAAAAAAACCGCCGCGCCCGCCAGCTAACCGCTAGACTTGAATAAAACATTATTAAGGGGTGGTCGCACACTCGCATATCGACTTCCTCGCGTTATACAAATCGATTAATAAACGTAAAATGGTGTGGTGATATTGATGGTGTTAGAAAATATTCTATCCATCTGTATCTTCACGCCTAACGCCTTGCGGGGTAGACAGAGTGGATCGAACGTTACATGACGAGGTCATTACACACCTCACTCGCTTCTTTCTAGAAACTTTCTAGGTACACGTTTGCAGTAGTGGTGGTAACGCTTAACTGCGCTGTCTAAAATTCCAGATACTGCACAAGATGCCTATTAGTTCAAAGTTTGCATGAAAATGAGATGTGTCGTCGTGATGCAGAATAATTTGTATGTAAGAGGAGGCCTATGTTTAAAAGAAGATGAATACGAGCTGAGATGATGATGATTAAAAGATTTCTTCTCTCTTGGCTCTTCTGTTTCTCTTTTGGCTCCCGAACTCTCTAATTATTATTCTTGGTTACCTAAAACAAAAATAAGATTGTTATAATTATACCTAACGGCTGATGAAAACGAAATTTTCCACGAAATAAGGGTTGTCGTTTCTGGGAATAAGTAAGGTTACCAGTAAGACCATGAGAAGACAGTGAAAATTCGCATCTGAGCAGCTTGTATATAAATGTTACTATATAAATTAAAATTTCTAATCGATTCTGTTTACCAGTGACTTCATTTACTACAATTCCCATTCAAATTTTAGGATTAAATTGATGTATATAAAATCGTTATGCTTAGATATTGGATGTTAAGTACGGAAATAAATTGATTAGCCTTATTGATAAAATGCATGCAATATATTTATGTCTAATATATAAGCGATTATCGTCGAAACTTTATGATACTGATGTTTAGTAATGAAAACAAAGGTTTAAATATAAATAGACTTCCTAAGTTTCTTCTTCTTAGCCTTATCCCGTTTCTGATCCATTAGGATTGGAGGGGTCTGTTAACTAAGCCTAAGGATTTGGCGAAAATACTGACTTTTATACGGTGCGATTGCTGTCAGACCTCTACAACCAATCGAAATATAATTTCTAAGACGTGCCGATTTTCTCAGGATGGTTTCTTTCACCGCCAAGCGAACACGAATTTAGTGGTACGTACTAGGATTGAAGTCGAACCAGTGGATCAATAGGAGGGTAGTTTATCCACAGGTTTACCACTGCTCCTGTAAATAGATTTCCTATGTTTTGAAATTAAACTATTTTTAACGGAAGTATCGCGTGTTTTATTTATTTTGTTGAAACCTGACGTTTCGAACGCTTTGCTGCGTCCGTGGTCGCAGGAAAGACTAAGGTGGTATTTGTCTTACATTAGTTATTCAATTATTACATCTACCGACATGGATGGATTAGTTATATATGTTCCGATTCACACAAAAATCGCTCACAGTGTCCGAACATTTTTTAGTAGGTTTCAACAAAATAAATAAAACACGCGATACTTCCGTTAAAAATAGTTTAATTTCAATGTGTAACAATCGCGAAAACCTAAGACAATACTACTTCCTATGTTTATTTCTTATTAAAAAGAAAGCAGAACGCTTTCTTTTTAATCGGAAATAAACATAGGTGTTCAAGTGGACGACTACCTTATTAATCCATTGCATCACATCAATATATATGTTTACTTCATTATTTTTTTCAACCGTCTCGTAAGGTGTAGGGGCCTAATATGGCGTAGAACCTGAGGGGTCGATTGAAACATTTTTTTTAATTACTTAGCCAGTATTAATATATGAAAATGTTGTCCGTACCTTGTTTATGTCATGCCCAAGTAATACCATTCAAGTTTTTACAAGTTGCTCTTCAATCTTATACCTTATTCGTGCACGTTTAAGTTGACCATGTTATATGGGATTTTAATGACGAATAACAATAAGTTTTTTGAGCGGAATAATATTTTTATGCGCGTAGCAACTTAACCAAGTACCGAGCACGTAATACCATACTGAGCTATACCCTTTTTAGGGGTCCTTGTTAAATAAGAAAGTCTTATACTTTCGTTGTCTTTATGTTCTTCTCTGTGTCTGTCACAACCCTGTCGCCGTTACTCATAACCTGAGCTATAAAGCTAAAGTTATTTTCTACATTTGTAACATACTGATGATGTAAAAAAAAACATTTTTCTAGTGAACTTTTTGTGTGAATTACTTGTGTTGAACACAAAAAAAGTATGTTTGTTGTGGGGTACTTTCTAGCATAAACATTTGTGACTTTGTCTTGGTATTTTTAATCATATGTTTACTGGTTAAGCCGTAGTATACATAAGTTTTGCTCAGTATGGAACTAGATACTGTGTAACTTTTAAAAATATAAAAAAAAGTAAGTCTGTCAGAAAATGATTTTTTTCCACTAAAATAACCAAAAAGGTGCTTTTTTTTTAATTCGTTTTCAGCATGTATTAAAAGCGGTTATTCTGAACTCTAGTCCCTTGCTTGAACATAAGTCTACTACAGAAAAGATTTGCTAATATTTAACTGGAGGACTCTGCGGTTCTTGAGGTCCTGTGGAATTTATCACCTCGTCTGAGGTTTATCCATCGGCGAACATGTCTCCTCGAAGTTTTCCTTATATAAATACACAGTGCTGCCCTTATACGATGTACGATATTAGAAAAGTTTGATCGCGCGATAGCGGAAGAATTATTTGTGACACATGAACTTTTTTGATGAGCTCGTTGGCGCAGTGGTGATTGAGGCGACTTTGACACCAACGCTCGTGGGTTCGATTCCCATACAGGACAAACATTTGTGTGCATGCAGTGTCTGTTTGTTTAGGTCTGGGTGTTTTAGAGAGAGGTAACGCGCATCAAAAGCCCGTCTGAAAAAGTTCCTCCATCTCACAAAAAACCGTAGTCAAATAACAACTAACTCTTCAGGGATGTTATGTTCTTGCGTGTAAGTGAGGTCACCAGTAAGCTTCTAAGGAGTTACTGTGTTCGCAGTAGAGGTGGCATCGCGCGAGTGTTACTTAATGTATTACAAACGTTCATAGGCTACGGTAATAGCATTACATCACGTGGACTGTACGAGGTTGTATAAAAAAAAATTTTGCTGCTCTAAAAAACTGGTAACGAATCGTCAGTTTGAGAGCATTTATGACTGCAGATGAGTCTGCAATGGTAGGTAACTGCCCCAACTGTCTCTGGGATGAATCCAAGTTTTAATATGATACCACGACAATGTGGGTGTGCGATGGGAAATTGTAGTCGTTGTGCGATATGCAAGGTAGTAGTACTTCAGGTTTTACACCTAGGGGAAAAGGGTCTTTACCACGAAATGTGAATTTTAATTTGGCATTTGTTATGAGAGGAATACGGCAATATATTGTATACTTTGTAGGATAGTTCATTTATACTTTTAACGGTCTATGTCATGAGTACATAGAGGTCACAAATCTATGGTCTCGGCGAATCAAATTCTTATCATATCAGTCGATCAATAGTCTCAATTATTTTGTAAACGATTTTGAAGTGATAACTTCTTGTGGGAAGGTAAACCGCTTCGTTACGTAACGCGTTACGGCGCCAGTCTGTCTGGCTTCCCTTTCTCTCACGCATACGGCAACTTTAATTATATGTACATTAGTTTAAGTTATCACTTCTGTCGGGCGTCCCGAGACTCATACGTTTATTTTTTATTGATATTTATTCATGTAAAGAAACTAAATCCGTACTTAATAAATGCTCTGCGGAATATAAATTTATTTAATTTCGTCAGAACTATTTATGCTAGTCTATAGTTATGGACAAATTAGTCTGTACAAAGCAAATATACTTAGTCTGGCCATAAATACTGTTACAATTAAAAATAAACAAAATATTACATTTGAATTCGGAATCTGTCATTTTTATATGATTGTTCATTGAGTTTTCTCATTTTGGCGCCAATATATTGTACAATATTTTGCGATATTATATGAATGGAGTGGGGTGATAAAGAGAACCGAATCGCTGTGATTGCATTACACAAAGTAGGTATGGAGCCAAACGCAATTTTTAAAACTCCCCATACGCTTGGTATTAGTAAAATGTTTGTGTACCAGGCTATTAATAGGTACAACGAAACCTTCTCTGTTTGTGACAGAAAAAGATCTGGCCGTCCACGTAGTGTTCATACGAAAAAGGTGGTCAAAGCAGTAAGGGAAAGAATTCGAAGAAATCCTGTCCGAAAGCAAAAGATTTTATCTCGGGAGATGAAGATAGCTCCTTGAATCATGTCGCGTATTTTAAAAGATGACTTAGGACTTGCAGCCTATAGGAGACGTACTGGTCATTTCTTTACTGATAATTTAAAATAGAATGGGGTGGTAAAATCGAAACAACTAATGAAGCGGTACGCAAAGTTAGGTCACAGAAAAATTTTGTTTACGGATGAGAAAATTTTTACAATTGAGCAACATTTTAACAAACAAAATGACCGTATTTATGCTCAAAGCTCTAAGGAAGCTTCCCAATTAGTCGACAGAGTGCAACGTGGGCACTATCTGACTTCAGTGATGGTTTGGTGGGGTATTAGCTATGAAGGAGTGACTGAGCCATACTTTTGTGAAAAAGGTATCAAAACATCGGCACAAGTGTATCAAGATGCCATTGTTGAGAAGGTAGTGAAGCCCCATAACAACACCATGTTCAATAAAGCGTTAACTAATGTTTTGGTAGCAAATTTTATATGAGATGCTTGAGATATTATTCTTAGATCTTTTCAGAATAACTAGACTAATACGATGTGGCCATAATGTGTTTTAAAGTAGCTACTGACATTTTATTGTGGATGGAGAATGTATAGCTTTAACAGCTTAGAATAGCACCCCAAGCGGCCTACATACTATTACATTAAACGGACAATTCTTGTGTATATTTAAAGATATTTCATGTATCTTAGAAATTGCTCTAATTCTATCCTGGAAAAAGGCGATTTTTCCACAAAAAAAAGAATATAAATAGCAAAGCTCGGTAGCTCGAATACTAATGTTTGGACTTGCTATTACGATTGCTGTTACGATGGGAGTAAACAATATATAGGTATATCTCTCTATGTAAAGTAAGAAACACATCAAGGTAGCAGTCTGGATCTTAAATAAGAACGATACGAAAGTCAAAATGTCAACCTAGCACGCTCCTAAGTGTACCGTTAAAATATTACTTAATGTTGAGTCTGTGAATTCGCAGACTTGTATCTCTAAAATCTGAAATAGCGGGCCACACACAAGATGCCAAATGAAACGCCACGTCGGCAACAGTTTTCGTAGACGAAAGACGACTCAAATTAAAAGGGATCAAATATTAATAGGTTTATGTATGAACAACGGGGGTAGGTACGCTCTTGGTGGCCGGGCGCGCCATTCCTCTCTAGGAAACTAAAACTTATACATTAATAATGCGATTGTTTGCAATGCGCTTTAAATGTAGATCCACAGGCTATCCCCCTCTTGCTGCGGGCTCTCCCTCCCACGCGCGGCGCATACGGCGCGCTTCATGCAAAATGTACACCAACGCGACTCTGTGCACTCTCAAGATAATACCCTCCTCCCCAAATAACTCCCCGAACGCCCTGTATTCGAGGTATCGGTGGTCACCGCTGTGGAGTTCAGTCATCAGGTCCTAATGGTACCGTTACATTCATGAACCAATTTTTTAGTAGATTTAATTGTTTAATACATCTGATTGCAATCATGTATAATGGTATGTTTATTTACCATCCGGTGTAGTATACAAAATATCGTAAATGCGATACTCGTAGTAACAAAAGACAGTAGTCGAACGCGCAAGTTAAGCAACGCAACCGCTACTTATTTATTGATGTGTTCAGTCTTCTAAAGTTCCACTGTTACTCGAAGAATACGTTTAATCGTCAGTCCAGATTATTGTCCATAGATGATAGTCGTTAAGCCAACTCAGTGGTCTTCAGACGGTTTAAAAATATAGGACTCCTTCCATCCACATTTGAACTTTGTTTAAGGTCTAAATTCCTTCGGTCAGGGAGACTCTTATCCCAGTGTTGGGACAAATGCGGGTATGTGTTTGTATGGACAGCAAAACAGTTGCGAATACAACAGCTGCTCGGGTTTTTTCTTATAATTTCATTCGCAAAAACGCAAGAAATCTCCTGCTAGTAGTTTTTAGCTGAATGTGAAATAGTTACCGTAGGACTGTTGGAACCTTCATCTCCACCCGCACACCCACACAGCAACCGCTCACGAACTTCCTCGTTACCTTACTCATCCACGTAAACATGACAACCTTCCAAGAAATCGATTATCTGTTGCTACTTCTAAATATTATCTTAAAGTGGCTGTTATGAGCCATAACGCAGTTTTCTGGTCGACCGGGAGCACCAAGGGTATTTCGGTCTTAAAAATGTTGGTGTAAGTTGTCCATATCCCTAGCATACATAAAAATAAGTCAACTCATCCAGTCTTTACTTAGTCATAGGTACAACAACGTTACAAAGCTGTTTATCTACTTTACGAAAAGGAAACTTGGTTGAGAAACCTTGTCACCAACTAATTGGCACGATGGTACTACAGTACAAGGCATTATAACTAGCAACATATAAAGGTATATTTTTTGCAAATAGATAATCGTTGTCAGAAGGTGATGTCAGGAGCCTTAGAAACCGGTGAGAATGTGTGAGAAGAGCTATGAATGTTAAAGAAGCGAGTGAGGACCCAGTCATGTGGCGCTCGGTTTTGTCTCCGCAAGGGAGTTGACGTGAAGTTGTAGTGGGTTAGGTAGATAAATAACTATTTTCTATCCTTGGTAGTGCACATATACTACTATCTAGACAAAAGATATATAAACAGTAGGAAAACTTAAAAGAAACTTTGCAAGTAATTGCACTTATATATAAATATAAATATTGCCGGACAAATTACACAGCGCCACCTAGCCCCAAAGTAAGCGAAGCATATATAGATGCTTACTGCTACACGATTAACAAAGTAGCAGTAGGTATGAACGGTCGCGGTTGGTACTTAAAAGCAATTAGTCATCTTTTACGTACTGTGTACTGGGCCGTGTGGTCATAAGATGACATTGTTAATTGAAGTAAGAGGTCTTAGCGTGGCTTGAAAATTTTGCCTCCTTTGAGTCCCACAGTAGTACAATATAGGGGAGATGTCTTATACACTCATTAGTCGGATAGATGTCAAGTTACTAGTGCTGGTCAATCCTGCTGCTGGGATGCACATTGCCATCGCTTTTAATTCATAGCACATCACATGCTATGGATCAAACGCGACGATAATGTGCATTTATATTATATTATAAAGATGAGTCTTCTCATGCAGATTTCACTATCATATGGATTGATAAAAGTAAAACTACACAAATGCAATAACTTTTCGGCTTTCGCGTTACATTATTTAATAAAAATATTTCCTCCGATATTTCAGAATAGTGTAGCATACATATTGTATGTCAAAAAAGGTGTCAAAAGAGAGAAGGTAGAAAAAGGATTAGTCCTTTGCATGTAGAAAGAGCTGTGAACGAAAGAATGACAAAACAGATATAAAATGAAAAAGTGGAAGGATGTAGGAATCGAGGAAGGCCCGCCGCGACTCACCTACCGCAACCAAATTAGACGTGTTTTATCAGGTGAAGTCTGAAGTCAAGAAGCAAGCGAGGTGTGTGAGAACCGCGTTTTATGACTATGATGATGGAAATATTTAAAACGCTCGGTTCTCTCTGCCTACTTCACAAAGCTTGGCGTGAATATATATATGCACACAGACATTTAGTAGGAACAAAGTCTAAATAAGTACTAAAGCACGTTAAAAGTTCATTACTACTTCTAGCGCATGTTTAGTAGTTATTTTGTCTACAACCGTCTCACCCTGTGGAGTAGGCAGAGAGAACCGAGCGTCATAAATATTTCCATGTGTAAAATACTCTGATACTCGAAAGATCAGTTTGGTATGTGGTATTGTCCATGATGTGCCAGTTAAATTGCCAAGTATTACAATTTGGATTTGGCACTCGATCGGGAAATCGTTAAGGCTTATCGCTATCTCTGTCGCAGCGAGCTTCTTAACGATGTTAATATTAAAACAAAGATTTACAACTAACACAAATTGTAACTATATTTTAATGTATGCGATTCAATTTGTTCTGGTCCTACATCACGCCTTTTAGGAGAAGTTACATGGGCGATCTGTGATAAGAAACAGATCTCCACCTTACAGAGACCGCGGGCCTAGTTTGTTTCTTGATTTTATACCACGTCGGGAGGGAAACAATCATACGGCTTACATGATATGAAATGCTTACCGTAGTCTATGAATGCTTGCAGCGAAAGGAGTAGGCAGCATATGCGTGTTGTCTCTCACGTTAATACAGTAATTGACAGACAGAATTACAGTGGTGAAACGCGCTGTTACGCTACTTTGACACCAACGCTCGTGGGTTCGATTCCCACACAGTACAAACATTTGTGTGCATGAACATGTCTGTTTGTCTTGGTCTGGGTATTTTCTATGTATAATAAGTATGTATTTACAAAAAAAAATGTATTTACGTATCTTTATCAGTTGTCTAGTACCCATAACACAAGCTTCGCTTACTTTGGGGCTAGATGGCGCTGTGTAATTTGTCCGACAGTATTATATTATATATTATATTATTAATTTCTAAGGAAATTACTGGTAACCTCACTTACTCGCAGGATCACAACAACTCCAGAGCGTTGAAATATGGCTTTGATTTTCTGTGAGGTGGAGGGACTTCCTTAATCGGGGTACTTTTGCCGGTGCTTTGTTTGATAATTGGCATTGTCCACCACGTGCAAATGAGATTGGTTTTGAATCTGAAGACAACAGGCAGCAGTATTCTTTCTACTAGTGAGTATGAGAGCCAGCAAGCCCTGGAGGTATTACGTTAAGTTTTTTTTTATACAACGTCGGGAGGCATACAGGCTTACGTCCCACCTGATGTAAACGTAAGCGAAGTCTTTTGTACTTCAAGTATTTATGACAAAAACAGTTCTTATGATTCCCGTCTAACTTGCATACTGAAACACCACATTCAACTATACAAACATAACTAAACTCTACAATTTCAAAAACCTGAAACGGAATAGGTAAACTATTCATGTTCACACACACACAACAGAATTATGTATGTGATGCCATTGAGTGGAATATAAAAATAAATAAGAGCAAAGAGGAAAATTGGTTCAAATGTTTATGCGCAAACAAAAGAAAAGAAAAATTGAATGGTTTTTATTTATTTAATAAAATCATGTGTTACTGCGATATTTGGAAAGAAAGATGCTTTTTTGTTCCCCTAATGCTATAACACTGACCTATCCAAAAGTACACACATCAAAAGTGTCTAGGGATCAACATATATTTTTGCAATAACTTTTCTCCTGATTGATATTAATTAAAATTTTCTTTAAGGATTCATCAAATAAAGTGTTTTCGTTTGTCTACAGTAACGATAAACCAAGTCACCTTTGCATTAATAAAGAAATTTGCCATTTTCATAATAAAGGGATTTTTGACATTTGAACCACTAACATTAAAGTTCGAAAAAAAGACTGAAATAACAGTTTTCTTTAAAATTTTATTGGGTAACTTAAACAATTAATAATCCGTGTTTCTACCGCGAACACTAACAACACAAGAACATCGGTTTGGCATACTCAAAATGAGTTCATCCAAATCACGCTGTGGAATGGCCGCCCATGTTCGTTGCAACAACAAAAAAAGGTCTTCTTGCGACTGGATACCCTCCATATTCGGCAGAGCTCTTCTCTGTAGCATATCCCATGCATGCTCAATCGGGTTCAAGTCTGGCGACTGAGCAGGCCAGGGCATGACATTGATGTTAGCTGCGGCGAGAGTCTGTCTTACAACTCTTGCGGTGTGCGGTCGTGCATTATCATGCATTAACTGAAATAAGGGACCGATTTGCACTTGTAGAGGAACGATGACGTCTGATACAATCGTCTCAGCATAAATTTGAGCGTTGAGGTTGCCTCTGATCCAAATCAACTCAGTTCTTCCGCCGATCCAAATATCCGCCCATACCATGATGGTTCCACCACTATAAGGATGGACTTCCTGGCAGGATTTTAATCGCTGTTGGCGTCCAGGGGTTCTCCAGTGTCGTATACGTCTTGTATCCGGTCTCATACCAAAACGAGACTCATCAGAAAAGCACACGAAACGCCATTGTTCAATCTCAAGAAATCCGCATAAAAATGCTTGATCCCTAGACACTTTTGATGTGTGTACATTGTGGAATTTCAATGAATAGTGAATTTTAAAACCTGGTAACCACCTTTTCTAATCATCTTAAGCGGATGAGGACCAGGGGCATCCAGTCTAGGCTGCATATGAGTTCTGTATTATTTGGGATTGTGCAATATCATATGTAACAAATATTTTTATTAGAAAAATAACCTACGTTTGATGTCCCGCAGTTAGATAAAAAGTTAGCACGCGCTTTTGGTATATGCCTGAAATAGCTGAACACAAAGATATTAAATTAAATATATCCGGACAAATTACACTACGCCATTTAACTCTAAATTAAGCGAAACTTGTGTTATGGGTGCTAGACATCTAATAAACATACGTAAATACATCTTTTTATGTAAATATACACCTATGCTAAGACAAAGAGACTTGTTCATGCACACGTGTGTCTGTCTTGTGTGGGAATTGAGTCTACAACCCTTAGTATTAAAGTAGCCATTGATAACCACTCAACCATCACGCTAGTCAAATAATATATTTCCATACGAAAGATATGCTCCCATTATTCTATATACGAACTTCTGACGAATCAGTTCACACCTTGTTCCATGACGTTACATCTCATAGACATACTATGTTCCATGCATTATGTATATTCGATATCGCCATGCGGGGGTAGGAAATGTGTGCCTGAATAAATCATCAACCAAGGCGCGTATAGTTGAAATATGCAATAGTTTTATGTAAGGCGGACGCCTCGCCACAGTAGGGCTGTGAGTGAACTCAAATTCGGCCTTGATCGACGATGAATGTTTTTTTTAATATTAGTGTTATGACCACATCGTGAGACAGCTATCGAGAATACACGAGAGAAGTAGGAAGTCACACACTATACAGATACGATATCTGTATCTGAGCGAATATCTTTCAATATCTATCTCTATATAATTCTATGAACTAACACACACACTGCGCAGTCAATTTATATTTTATTGTAAATTATCAGTGAGTTCCGACATATATTGAAAGATGGTGACAATAATGTTTATACAAATATATCTGCAGATAGCGTCTGCAACAACAAACACAGCATAGAATTTTACCTGCAGATCAATACAGGATGGTCTGCGGTGAGACGGTTGTAGTGTTTTATTTATAGCATCTTCTCAATTTCTAGTTAATCGAAATCTACAGACTTTACAGGATGCCGACGCTATTTACTTTTTGCAGCATAATCCGTCAACTCATCTTTAGCAAAATCTGAGTACGTAATTTTCAGTATTCCCCTCCTTCGCCCGACTTCTTCCTAGCGTTATCCCACTATTATTCCTAATTCGTTAGGATTGGCGGGTTCCGCTTCCTAATATTAAAGATTTGGCGAAAATACAGATTTTGACATGAAGCTACTGCTGTCAGACCTTCACAATCCCCAGGGAAAATCACACCTTTCTTAGGTTAGTTCACACGTCTATCGAAGTATAATTTCTTGGACGTGCGGGTTTCCTCACTATGTTTTCCATCACTCAATAGGCCGGTTATAATCATAATGATTCATTATACTTGTTTTATTATTGATATTGAGCTTCACTTGACTAGCCATCTCTTTGAGGTATATTACTGTCTCTCACTTTGCCAAGAGGGGAAGTCCATTCCAAAACTTCCTACTCCTACAAATTTCTTCTAATTAAATTCGTTGTGAATTCCAAGGCAGCTGTAGTTTAACCCTCGGGACAGCAATGGACTTGACTGTTCATTGCCTTTTTGGTGGTGGCCGCTGTTAATTCTGGTTACACAGGAGACAGTGGTAAGAATGAGTGGGGGGCCTGTCCCTTATATGTGTGTATGATAAGTACAAGTAATATATGCCAACTCACTGTAGGTAACATGCATTGTTAACTTCACGCCAAATCCCTTGCGGGGTAGGCACAGAGAACCGAGCGGCACATGACGCAATTCTTACATACCTCACTCGCTTCTTTAACATTCATTGCCATTCTCGTGCACGCTCGTAGGTAGCCACACTATAATCAAAGCGCACCAAAAAATAAGTCTAGTAAGTTAGAAGGATTGTGAGTGAATGTATTATTTCGTATATTATAGTACCTGGGTAGTGTGTCATACTATCAGATAATTAAGTTTTTTTATGCAGATAAAATGTTATCGTATCTGCGTAGTATGTGACTCAGTTTAGGCGATACTCACTAGTTAGAATGTAAGATAAAAATAAAAATAATTTGCCATTGGGCTTTCGGGGGAACTAAGACTAGTGAAGGACAGGACTCGAGTTCTTTAAGTCCTAATTTAGGGACTGGACTCATTTTGCCAGTACTCGCAAGACTCCGACTAAAATGACACCTGAGTTCTGGGTTTTGAGTCCTTTCGTAGACTCCTAATGCAAAAAGACTCGTCGCATAGAACTGAGTTTTATTATGGAACTCAAGTTCTTCAAAAAACTTAAGTATTTTTGGAGAATTTGAGTATTTCAAAAAGACATGAGTATGTTTTCAAGAAATGAGTATGTTTGTCGTTTTTGCCAAATTATTGATTATCAAATATTTTACAATCAACTTCGTTGATTCTTTAATTTACACTTTGTAGGTCTTCACCATAATGTTCATTTTTTTAAATTGTATAGTAGGTAAGGCTTGTTAAAGCATCACCACCACGGGCGTGTATATCGCGTCGATATTCCGTGCCATAATTTTTTTATAGTAACTCTTTGAATCAATCTCCACACGGCGATTTCATCGCGGCGATATTCTCTATATAAATGGGCGCACTCGTCGCATCTGACTCACTCGTAGAGGTGACAAACGCCTAATTGTATTACACTATAGCCTAAATAATGAATGCAGGATGATAGAATGAGGAAACAGATATACAATGCAAGGTGGAAGGATGTTGGAGCCGAGGAAGACCGCGACTAACGTGTCGTGTTTTATTAGGGAGTGATGTCAGGAGGCCCAGGAACGGACGAACGTGCATGAAAAGAGCTACGAATGTTAGAGAAGCGAGTGAAGTATGTAGCGACCGCGTCTTATAGCACTCGGTTCTCTTTGCCTTCCCCGCAAGGGACCTGGCGCGAGGATATACATACATACTATAGCCTAGAAACTTATATCAACATAATGAAAATGGAGCTCATGTTTATCTAAAAAGACTTCGGAACTAGCAATGAACTCGAGACTTAAAAGTCTCTTTAAATATATTACTGTAAAATGACTCGAGTCCACGGGTCATATTGTGAGGACTCGTGAGTCTTGTCACTGACAAAAAGGCTGGAGCTCTCATTTACGAGTCCAGTCCCCAATAATCGAGTCCAGTCCCTAAATTAGGACTTAAAGAACTCGAGTCCGACACTGACCTACACGCGTGTAACATGAGTAAAATAATCAAATCTTATTGTATTTTGCATATGTATATGATATAGGTATTTTTCAGTTGATATAACAATAAATCTATGTCACTATTACAATATAACAATAATTATGATATCGAGTGATTAAATAAAAATAAAATTACATGTAAAATTTAATTTTAAGATTAAATCTTAGCGTGTGAAACCCCTACGAAAAGTACCTCCAATATTTTATTATTTAATAAACTTACATACCTAGCGCCGCTCAATAAACTTAGTGTAACTGGCCCCCACTATTTGCTGTTGAATAAATGTTAATATAAGGGGCAAAATAATGAGTGTTAGGACATTTAACTTTGTTTACAGGTTGGCTCGTGTACATTTTTAATGTTCCGACATTGTGAGCTATTTTGTTAAGTATGAACGTAACTCTTTGTTTTACACGGTTACATGCGAGTTGCCCGTATGTCTTGTTTTGAATTCGTTTTCATTGTAGAACGTAGTTTATTGTTTTTTAATGCACGCATGTAAGTAACCTTTTTTAATAGTCAAACAGAATGTTGTATGTGTCAGTTTATTAAGCGCATTTTCTAGTGTATGTTCGGGTTTCTTTACTCATTTTATCCGTAATGTACATTACGTGCTTAAATATAAATAAAGTAAATTTCATGTTTTTAACAATAAAAAATGTTAAACTTTTATGCAATAATCTGATGTAAAGTGATTACCGTAGCGTATGATAATTAGCAGTCAGGCTAGGTGTAAGAAAGCCTATGAACGTTTTCAGTACAGGAAAAGTATTACTGCTGCTAACACAGCAGCTCCTTAGGATCTTGCTAGTATTTTTTTTTTGTTTTATACTGCATCGGGAGACATACAAGCATACACTTGCGATATATTAAGTATCACTCGCGCAATGTCTCCTCTGCTGCTTACACAGTAACTCCTTGAGAGCTTACTCGTGACCTGTCACTCACACGTAGGAACACAACAACCCTCTAGAAGTTGTTATTTGGCTGCGGTTTTCTGTGGGGTGGAGGTACTTCCCCTGAGGGGCTGCTTTGATGCGCCCTCCCTCTCTTAAAACATCCAGACCAAGACAAACAGGCATGTGCATGCACACAAATGTTTGCCTTGTGTGGGAATCGAACCCATAAGCGTTGGTGTCAAAGTCGCGTAATTCACGACTGAGCCACCGAGCTCGTCAAAACCGTCGTAACCCCATTAACAAGCACGAACACAACACCCTCCAAGATGTTATTTGGCATCGCCTTTCTGCGAGGTACAGGTACTTCCTCAGTCAAGCTACTTATCTTTAAAACATCCAGACCAATACAAGCAAATTATTTATACACTCAAAAAATTATTCATACACTCAAATGCAAACATTTGGAAATCGAATCCGTGTGGCTCGGTGTTAAAGTAGCAATGCTAACCACTGCGGCACCGGGCTCGTCTCAATATAGATACTGTGTGTTTTATACTACATCAGTAGCCAATAGACCGAGTAATCTAAAAGGTATCACTGCGGTGCCAGCCCTGCTGCGATTGCCGCTGCGCCGCCACCTGGTGGGCTTCCGCACTATCGCCCAGCTAATTCTTATTTAGCCGCGGTCCTCTATTAGGTGGCGTTCTACAATAGGGCTGTCACGTGGATGATCTTTTTCTTCCTAGCGGTGTCCTAATCCATTAGGATTGCCGGTCTCCGCTACCTAAGCCGAAGGATTTGGCGAAGATACTAATTTTTACATAGAGCGACTGCCGTCACATCTTTACAACCCAGAGGGTAAACCAGACCTTTCTTAGGTCAGGTCACACATCTATCCAAATGTAATTACTACAACGTACGGGTTAGGCTTGGGTAAAAAATATCTATATACCTACCTATCGTTATATATTGTCGATACATTTAATCTCGAACTATCGATATTCGATATTTATTTCGAGTTTGTACTAAATTAAAATGAAATATCGATATTTTTTATTGTACATATATCGATATTTTTTAAAATATCGATTTCGATATATATTGATATATATTTTTGATTTGCCCATCCCTAGCGGATTTCCCCGTGATAATTACATATTAGAAAATACGAATTTATTGGTAAGTTGCTCATACCATTATTTGATCCAGAGACAAGTATACTAATAGACCGAGGTTCGTTATTCAAAGCTGATGTACCTTACTAACATTTTTTATATACAACGTCGGGAAGCACTCAAGCATAGGGCCTACCTGATGTTAAGTGGTTATTGTAACGTATGACCGTTTGCAATACCTACATTAAGTGTCGCTCGCGTGATGCCATCCCTGCCACTAGCACAGCAACTCCTTAGGAGCTTCGTGGTAAGCTAGTGAGCGGGAATACAACAACCCTCCAGGGAAATGCGGTTTTCTGTGAGGTGAAGGTCTTACCCGGCGGGCTATTTTGATGCGCTCAACACATACGTTTGTCCTGTGCGGGAATCGAACCCACAAGCTCTGACGTTAAAGCAGCGTTACTAACAACCGCGCCACCGAGTTCGTCATCCTCGGTTAGTCTTGGCGACATGGAGACACAGATGACGTTTGCCGTACGAAATTATCTACTATATAATTGCTCAACTCGGACATCTACCACGAATCCCATATGCGAAACCATCACCTGCGAATAATTTATTAACAGTCGCTAATATATTTGTGCAAGGAAGGAGGTCCTTAATGCAAAATATGCCGGACGTCATTAGAAATGCCGCCAGTCCAGGTGTCTTGGTGCTAATTCACACTCGTATATTGTCCACTACGTACCACTACGTCCCTGTGTTCATTAAAACGAGGGCGGATTGATAAGTCCGGTAAAAATGAAACAAATACTTTCTTCGAATTAATGTTATTTATTTTTCAACGTAATATCCTTTTAGATGAGACGACGAGCTCGGTGGCGCAGTGGTGAAACGCGTTGTTACGCTACTTTGACACCAACGCTCGTGGGTTCGATTCCCACACAATACAAACATTTGTGTGCATGAACATGTCTGTTTGTCTTGGTCTGGGTATTTTCTATGTATAATAAGTATGTATTTACAAAAAAAAATGTATTTACGTATGTTTATCAGTTGTCTAGTACCCATAACACAAGCTTCGCTTACTTTGGGGCTAGATAGCGCTGTGTAATTTGTATGTATGTATGTATATGTATGTATGTATGTATATGTATGTATGTATGTATATGTATGTATGTATATATAATGTGTAATTTGTCCGACAATATTTATTTATTATTTATTTTAGATCTATACTACACTTAGTTAGACGATGCTTGAGTTTTTTGATCCCGTCTTTGTAGTAATCTATTCCAAGGCCCTCAAAATACGCCTTAGTTGCGGAGATAACCTCCAATTCAGTTCCAAATCTTCGTCCCCCAAGACATCTTTTCATGTTTGGAAAAAGGATGAAATCAGTGGGAGCCATATTTCAATTTTAACAACGAAAGGACGGACTTGTTCAGTCTAGACGACAGACAAAGCAATACCTACTAATTCAAATATCAGTATGAAATTTCGTGTATGTATCCCCAAAACAAAGACCTTTCCAAACGTTATAACTTGTACCTGTACTGGTATTACCGTTTCATTCATTTTTACCTGACTTGTCAATCTGCCCTCGTAATGCTACTAACTGGCTGTTTATGTTACCACTTACCAAGAAGTGGGGTTTCGAGTGCGAATATGTTTCTAATACTCTTTTGTTGGATCCCCCCCATTTGGAGAGTAATCTCATTTTTTTTAATTTTTAATATCACTAGGTGATAGGCATGTATACGGTCTGCTTGATGGTAAGTAAATGCAAAAACCCTAGGAGCCTATGGATGCTAAGATGAGAACCCGAATTTTTTTTGGACGAAGAATGACAAAAAACAAATAATCAGATTAGCGAATTGTTAGGCGTTAGATTTTAGTCACAAATAATTAGAATCGTAAAAAGACAGATTCGCGTAACGACATTTTCAAATAAAGACGGAAGATAGCAAAGCTATATATAAAATGTCAGATTGGGATGCTACAAGCATTTACAAGCTACGGCAGTGCTTACGACCTTGCATAGATTGATGGTCAAACTAGTAGTCCATGTTCCCAACAACCACACCACTACCCACGAATTTAGCGACAACTTGTATAATTAAAAAATAATTATTATATTCTATTATAAATCTAGACGTCAAGTCCCATGCGGGGTAGGCAGAGATCCTATTCCTAGCACTACTCATTCACGCTCGCCGGTTTCTATGGCTCGTGATCACCTTCTAATAAGATCTGTATAATATTACCCAATTTTACCCGTTCTATTAATAAAGTAAGTTATTCATTTTGTATATTTTTAACACGCTGAATGCTGAAAAGACTTGTCATTTTCCAATTGCATTAATTTTAGAAAAACCCGCAAATTATGCAGCGCCGTCGACAGCAATCAAACGTCTATTTAAAAGTTTCGTGTACAATCGCACATTAAAAAGTCAGACGAGACTTTTTAATTCATAGTTTTTTGCAGGAAATAACAGTTATAAATGGCATAGTTGATCAAAATATTGAGCAGCGTGTCCGTAAGTGGTGTGTGACAGTCAATGTATTTATGAACCTAAGAGACTAAATGTTGTTTACCGGTTTAGTGCAGATGATATTAAACGATGTCTGTGTAATTTGTTAGGATAGCTTTATAGAGGTTAATATAAATTTAGCATTTCAGATGACTTCAACTAAAACCAGTTGAGAATGCGCAGGCTTGCATTGCCAGAGGAACACCTGGCTCGTCAATTATATAATAATTCCATTTTTTTTTATTTGTCTGTCATTTTGACCATGTTCCTTAAGAGATAGGAACGGTGTTCCTGAAGATTTCTATTCTACCTTTTTTATGCTGAATCCGAATATGAAGTCAAAATTCGAATATTCGAAAAAAAAACGACAGACAAACACATTGACAAAGGCACAGACAAACATATAGATTTCATATAGAAACGGTGTTCCTGATCAAATATTTCTAGGTCAAAATCGTATCCAATCCAAGACAATCACTTTTTTTGTAAATTATGTTAGAGGGGAGAAAAGCTTGGTTGTCCATGTAAAGCTGTTATCGAAGCTTATTGAGGATCACAACATAAGAAATGCCAAGTTTCCCCATTGCAACACCCCGACAGCTTTCCTATTTGGTCTAGAAAACTAAGTTTATCTATTGCCTACTTGTTGAATATTGTCAAAATATTACACAGCGCCACCTAACCCCAAAGTAAGCGAAGCTTGTGTTATGAGTACTAGATAAATAATAAACATACGCAAATACATTTTTTTTTGTAAATACATACTTATTATACATAGAAAATACCCAGACCAAGACAAACAGACATATTCATGCACATAAATGTTTGTACTGTGTGGGAATCGAACCCACGAGCGTTGGTGTCTAAGTAGCGTAACAGCGCGTTTCACCAGTGCGCCACCGAGCTCGTCATCCTCGGTTAGTCTTGGCGACATGGAGACACAGATGACGTTTGCCGTACGAAATTATCTACTATATAATTGCTCAACTCGGACATCTACCACGAATCCCATATGCGAAACCATCACCTGCGAATAATTTATTAACAGTCGCTAATATATTTGTGCAAGGAAGGAGGTCCTTAATGCAAAATATGCCGGACGTCATTAGAAATGCCGCCAGTCCAGGTGTCTTGGTGCTAATTCACACTCGTATATTGTCCACTACGTACCACTACGTCCCTGTGTTCATTAAAACGAGGGCGGATTGATAAGTCCGGTAAAAATGAAACAAATACTTTCTTCGAATTAATGTTATTTATTTTTCAACGTAATATCCTTTTAGATGAGACGACGAGCTCGGTGGCGCAGTGGTGAAACGCGTTGTTACGCTACTTTGACACCAACGCTCGTGGGTTCGATTCCCACACAATACAAACATTTGTGTGCATGAACATGTCTGTTTGTCTTGGTCTGGGTATTTTCTATGTATAATAAGTATGTATTTACAAAAAAAAATGTATTTACGTATGTTTATCAGTTGTCTAGTACCCATAACACAAGCTTCGCTTACTTTGGGGCTAGATAGCGCTGTGTAATTTGTATGTATGTATGTATATGTATGTATGTATGTATATGTATGTATGTATATATAATGTGTAATTTGTCCGACAATATTTATTTATTATTTATTTTAGATCTATACTACACTTAGTTAGACGATGCTTGAGTTTTTTGATCCCGTCTTTGTAGTAATCTATTCCAAGGCCCTCAAAATACGCCTTAGTTGCGGAGATAACCTCCAATTCAGTTCCAAATCTTCGTCCCCCAAGACATCTTTTCATGTTTGGAAAAAGGATGAAATCAGTGGGAGCCATATTTCAATTTTAACAACGAAAGGACGGACTTGTTCAGTCTAGACGACAGACAAAGCAATACCTACTAATTCAAATATCAGTATGAAATTTCGTGTATGTATCCCCAAAACAAAGACCTTTCCAAACGTTATAACTTGTACCTGTACTGGTATTACCGTTTCATTCATTTTTACCTGACTTGTCAATCTGCCCTCGTAATGCTACTAACTGGCTGTTTATGTTACCACTTACCAAGAAGTGGGGTTTCGAGTGCGAATATGTTTCTAATACTCTTTTGTTGGATCCCCCCCATTTGGAGAGTAATCTCATTTTTTTTAATTTTTAATATCACTAGGTGATAGGCATGTATACGGTCTGCTTGATGGTAAGTAAATGCAAAAACCCTAGGAGCCTATGGATGCTAAGATGAGAACCCGAATTTTTTTTGGACGAAGAATGACAAAAAACAAATAATCAGATTAGCGAATTGTTAGGCGTTAGATTTTAGTCACAAATAATTAGAATCGTAAAAAGACAGATTCGCGTAACGACATTTTCAAATAAAGACGGAAGATAGCAAAGCTATATATAAAATGTCAGATTGGGATGCTACAAGCATTTACAAGCTACGGCAGTGCTTACGACCTTGCATAGATTGATGGTCAAACTAGTAGTCCATGTTCCCAACAACCACACCACTACCCACGAATTTAGCGACAACTTGTATAATTAAAAAATAATTATTATATTCTATTATAAATCTAGACGTCAAGTCCCATGCGGGGTAGGCAGAGATCCTATTCCTAGCACTACTCATTCACGCTCGCCGGTTTCTATGGCTCGTGATCACCTTCTAATAAGATCTGTATAATATTACCCAATTTTACCCGTTCTATTAATAAAGTAAGTTATTCATTTTGTATATTTTTAACACGCTGAATGCTGAAAAGACTTGTCATTTTCCAATTGCATTAATTTTAGAAAAACCCGCAAATTATGCAGCGCCGTCGACAGCAATCAAACGTCTATTTAAAAGTTTCGTGTACAATCGCACATTAAAAAGTCAGACGAGACTTTTTAATTCATAGTTTTTTGCAGGAAATAACAGTTATAAATGGCATAGTTGATCAAAATATTGAGCAGCGTGTCCGTAAGTGGTGTGTGACAGTCAATGTATTTATGAACCTAAGAGACTAAATGTTGTTTACCGGTTTAGTGCAGATGATATTAAACGATGTCTGTGTAATTTGTTAGGATAGCTTTATAGAGGTTAATATAAATTTAGCATTTCAGATGACTTCAACTAAAACCAGTTGAGAATGCGCAGGCTTGCATTGCCAGAGGAACACCTGGCTCGTCAATTATATAATAATTCCATTTTTTTTTATTTGTCTGTCATTTTGACCATGTTCCTTAAGAGATAGGAACGGTGTTCCTGAAGATTTCTATTCTACCTTTTTTATGCTGAATCCGAATATGAAGTCAAAATTCGAATATTCGAAAAAAAAACGACAGACAAACACATTGACAAAGGCACAGACAAACATATAGATTTCATATAGAAACGGTGTTCCTGATCAAATATTTCTAGGTCAAAATCGTATCCAATCCAAGACAATCACTTTTTTTGTAAATTATGTTAGAGGGGAGAAAAGCTTGGTTGTCCATGTAAAGCTGTTATCGAAGCTTATTGAGGATCACAACATAAGAAATGCCAAGTTTCCCCATTGCAACACCCCGACAGCTTTCCTATTTGGTCTAGAAAACTAAGTTTATCTATTGCCTACTTGTTGAATATTGTCAAAATATTACACAGCGCCACCTAACCCCAAAGTAAGCGAAGCTTGTGTTATGAGTACTAGATAAATAATAAACATACGCAAATACATTTTTTTTTGTAAATACATACTTATTATACATAGAAAATACCCAGACCAAGACAAACAGACATATTCATGCACATAAATGTTTGTACTGTGTGGGAATCGAACCCACGAGCGTTGGTGTCTAAGTAGCGTAACAGCGCGTTTCACCAGTGCGCCACCGAGCTCGTGACAAATGAACAGGCAGTTTATTAATATGGTCTCGTTCGCACCCTACCAGATCCTAAAAAAGCATAGATCTATCTATCTATAACTTCACGCCAAATCCCGTACGGGGTAGGCAGAGACAACCGAGCGCCACGTGACTCGATCCTTACATACCTCACTCGCTTCTTTAACATTCATTGCTCTTTTCATGCACGAAAAAAATTTTATACGTAAAATAAAATTAAAATACATATTGCACTGCTTCATTAGCGAAAAAAACAATGATGCGATGCAACGATATGATATCAATTAGCAGCTCATTTGGAGTTCGGCACCGAAAACATATTTTTAACAAAATATCGAGGAAAGTGCGCTAGCGGCGGCGCGGCGAGCTATTAGCGCACAGCCCACGGACGTTCGCTCACTGCCCCGTAATGCACTGTTAAAACCAACTGCAATAACCAATGTATTTACACAGCCGTAAAATCAAATTTAAATAATGTCAGCGGCTGCAAGTGGCCTTTTAACACCGTCCGGATCAAATATTGACCGGCGCTCGACGAGTAAAATTTCCTCGCGAAAAATATTTGCAAACAAAATAATTACAACGTACCGTAACCGGGACCGAATTGCCCACGATATAGTTCACAAATTAGTTTGGCAGGGCGAAAAATTTCATCGAACTTGCCTTCCAACAGCCTCATTCCGGACCGCTTGATGTATCAACATTCATTGGATTACAAATTAAAGATAACCCTGCCGCTGCCGCGCGAAATAAAACATCCCCCATTTCGGAATTTACCCAAACAACATTCGATTATTAAAACGGCCGCTAATCGGCGGCTTGAAACTTTTATTAATGTTCGCCCCTGACGATTTTTTATTTAAAATCGACGAATAAAAAAGTTTCACCTCGATCATTTAAAGTCTGCGCCGTTCGTGTTCTCTCGACCCGAAATGATTGTCGATAAATTATGCACAGTCGAGATTTTAATTTATCGAAGTTTATATCCAACGTTTATTTGTTTCAATAATATAAACTGGGAAACGGTTAAAGATTAACGACCTTTTATAAATTGTTTCATATTGTCCGCGCAAAAATTGTCATATGCGTATGGGCGCCGATTAAACATTACTCTGAAATTAAATTACTTCATCACATTTTCGGCTGTCGCGTAATAGTCGTTAAAGTAAAAACATTAAAATTTCCACACCGGCTTAACAGTGGAACGAGAGCGTCGTCACATAATTATTTTTTTATTAACACATAACATACCGAAGGCTGGCATTCCACAGGCGAATGCTAGTTCTATTTGGAAACGTAATCGAGCGTGCATAAACCAATTATTAAGTGTTGTACGCGCAAGTCGATTTGAGTCGCGAGTTACGACCAGTAAATGTCGCTTGTCGTATACCGACGCCCAGTGACATCTCAATCTCTCGAATAAGTAGTAATCGAATGGCTCGATATGTTGGATTGGCTTGTTTCAACTATCTAAATTTGAAGCAATTTCTAACGAGATTCCGATTACGAAGTGGGTTCAGTTTGCAAAAGCATTTGTCGCTGTTTCCTTAGAGCAAAAGTAAAATGAGTCTTAGATACAATACACGAAAATCATCCAATGTTCGGTAACTGATTTCTATCAGGTAGGCAATATGTATATTTAATACTTTAGATAATTGGTTGTGTACTTGTTTAAAAAAAAAGTAAAAAATTTGGCATTTACTTTTTTTAAGGATATCTTTGGAGAGTAATAATATAATAATAGTAAATGTTAAAGTAGTTTCGGTTCCTGCTGGAACACCAGTAACTACTGACTTTGTCAATGAAATAAAGCCTTAGATAACTTGTTCATTAAACTTCATATCTCTGTATCATTGAATCTAACCTCAAAAGAATTGGTATATGTTAAAAGAACACTAGATATTTACATGTCAAGTTATTGGTCATATTAATCAGAAAATATCAATTGTCATACAATGAGTGTTTCTATTGTACAAAGTAGCAAAAGGAGTCTGGAAGCGGGATCGGTTTATTGGATTTCAAATTCGTTATTGCAGTAGACTTTTTCACTTTGGCTGGGGATTTCCGTGGCAGTCCACGCAACTACGAGTATATTGCTTGCGTGTTTGACGAGGACTGTATATTGCGTCTCTGGTTGACACCCGCCATTGTGTTATTTCATTGTTTTATTGCTTATGGCAATAACGTTCAGCTAAATGACCATTTATATATTGTTTCTAGATTTCTCTATTAGATTAACTATTTTAATGTTCATTACATTCAAAGTTGAAAATGTAACGGTATAGGTAGACAAGTCTTCCGTTTTCCATTCCCATTCATTTGAATGGTTTGTGATTTGACGTGCCATTGAATGAATGTTAAATCAATCACAACGTACGGGTACGTCTGGAGGGTTAAAATTGAAATGAACTTTCTGTTGATCGTAGATCAATTTATACCTGGGATGGAACGGACTGAATTAAAAGGCTAAATTCGTTAGTACAGTTTTGTCATCGGGATCGAAAGAAACTTGTTACGTCGTGATTTCAATTTCAAAAGCGGATCTCAGTTGATTGGTTACCGAACGTAACACGTACGTGATTCTTTCCAGGTAGACGGTGGTGAAGGGATTACTGATGTCACGGTGTAAACAAATGTTTCCTTAGGTAACGAGAGTTGTACTTCCTATACGTTCCAGTTGTTGAACCTTATTGAAACTTAAGTAACAGATTTTGTATAGCTGTTAAGTCTTTAGAAGAGCCGATCTATGTTGGTTAACATTAAAATCTGACTATAAATCACTTAAATGTTCGTTGTCAATTAGGCCCAGGCGATATCTTAACTAAGGTATCTTGAAGCTAAATGCTCATGTAATGAAATGAGATTTGTTTAAGTATATCTAAAGGTTTCTACAAGCTGTATTTTAATAAAGATCAGTGAGGCTATTGCTTACATGTATGTAGATAGGTGTATATAGGTAGGTCAAATATCTGGCCACCATAGTCATCGATTAGACCATTGAGCACCATTATATAATACAGTGAACAGTTATGGATGATCTTGTACAAATTTAAATACACTAGCTTATATTCCTTAATATTTACCACACTAGCCACTAACTAGCGTTTCCTGCGTTATGACTAACTACAGCATTGATTACACTAACTTCTATATGCAAAATAAACAAACATTGCTGAAATCTGATAATTCAATTAACGATCAGCTTAAGCGGGAATTCAGAGTAGCAATTAACAAGCCAAAGGTCGGGAAATCATTTTCTATTGCATCAGTGGATGCTGGGACTATCATAATCCGATTTATTACCAGGAATTGCAATATTGCGTTGCATTTAAAATAACGGCAAGATAAATAAAAAAATATTCCAGATAGGATTCTGATCGTACGTTTTCTCTGCAAAAAGTCCATAACAGTGTGTCAAATATTAACTCTTCTACTTCCTTGTGCTGTCCCTTTTCTTCCCTTAGGATTGGCGGTGTCCGCTATCTAAGTCTAGGCATTTGTCGAACATACTGATTTTAACAAGGAGCGATTGACTTCAGAGCTCCACTGTCGATAGGTAAAATTAGACTACTAGATTATAGGGTAGACAACGCATGAGTGAATGTTTACCATCAGGCAGGCCGTAAGCTTGTTAGCCAGCTTAGCGATATAAAAAAAAGATACACACGTCTTTCGAAATATAATTTCTTGAATGAGCGGGTTTCCTGACGAATTTCCTTCATCGACGAGCGAGTGATAAATATGTACACACCAGGATTCGAACTCGAGTCAGTGGATTAATTCTTCTTTTTTCAATCTTTATCCACTGCGCTATCAGTGCTCCTGTATCAGTAATGGACACTTCTTACAAATACACATTGTGTTTTCACTTAAGCTCGATAAATAAACCAACCGTACAAATAAAATCAGGGTAAATTTAAAGAGGTAGGTTTAAGGGAATGACCAAGCAGACTAACAGGGGTTAAAAGCGATACAGTGAAACAAATTGATTAAGAGTAACAATGGTTAATGAGGATTACACATGGATTTAAATCGACCGCAAAAAGTCGGGCTCTTATTCAAACACTGTAGAAAGGTTTTGGTACTTAATAACATTTAGCTCATCCCTACCGAACCGTAGATGACATTTGATTTCGCACATTTCAATGATTTTGCTGTTTATATACACGTGGAGTTGGATCAGTTTTCAGTATAATTTATTCCTATTAATAAACCAGTTGAGAATGCGCAAACTTGCATTGCCAAAGGAACACCTGGCTTGTCAATTATATAACAATTCAATTTTTTTTTTAACTTGTCGGCCATTTTGGCCATGTTCCTTAAGAGATAGGAACGGTGTTCCTGAACATTCCTATTCTACTTTTTTATGCTGAATCCGAATCTGAAGACAAAATTATATTCGAATATTCGAAAAAAAATTGACAGACACACACACAGACAAACGCACAGACAAACATATAGATTTCAAATAGGAACGGTGTTCCTGAATAGTTTACATTGAAGTATTTGTCTTGTTTGGGTGTAAAAATGAGGATTAATATGTGAGATTGGATCGAGAAACATATTCAGGGTGACAGTGGTTAGACGATTAGACGAAAGGACGATAATTTATGATTGTGCATTTTGTTAAAGAATAATTTAATAAAGTTAGACTTTAAGGTGAGATGGTTGTAATTTACTTGCTCTATAATCCTACAACTTATTATATATTTTGTATGTATGTATGTATAGGATTTTTAGTATAGAGTATAGTTTTGACTGTATAGGATTTTAAAGGTAGTTATATATTACGCACTTACATATGTTTCTAATAAATGTCTATGCTTCTTCAAAAATATATCATACACCAATAATTAATTAGTGCAAGGCAATATGTTATGCTAGGAAGTAATACCTTATGATATATTAACCAACTTCAAAAATAGAAGATGTTCATAGCCTATGTTTTTTTATTTAGGTTCACGGATATCTTGGAATCGTCTTAACCGGTTTGGACAATTTAAACGGTGTTCTTTTAAGCTATATTCGAATTGCTTTCATTAAAATTTGGTAAAAATTTAATAAGTAAATTATTTTTTTAAGTTTCATAAGTTAAAGAGCTTTTTTTCAACGACTACTGTAATAATAAGAAATGCTTTAATTATGATGATGATTCGAATTATCATTTCACAGATTAAATGGAATGATGATTTCATGGAATTTTGGTGTAGATATTTTGAAATAAATTTTCTTCCTAGTGTTAGTTAACCTGTTTCTTAACTCACTGGAATTGGCAGAATATCCTACCTACACCTAAGGTTTTTAGCGAATATATCGATTTGGACATGAAGCGAGTGTCGTTAAACCTCCACAACCCAGAGGGAACGCCTAATCTTTCTTAGGTCAGGATACACGTCTTTCAAAATATACTTTCCTAAACGTGCGGGTTTCCTCACGATGTTTTCCTTCACCGCCGAGCAAGTGATAATTACAAATATGTACATAAACCAGAAGGAGGTTAAGATGCCTGAAAGGTCCTCAGTTTAAGACACTAGAATTCGTACAGGATCTGTCGGTTAATATTTCTTTTTTAATGTACCAGTACTTATTAAATTGTCATTGAGAAAAGAAATGCAGAAACTCGCCAATGTGGATATTTTTTCAAATCATAAGTTGGATATTAAAAATTTTTATATCAATATATCGGAACAGTTATGTCAAGTCGAAACAAACATAATTATATAGTTACCTGTATGGAATCATTGGTAGACATTTTTGTCGGTTATATATTCATCAACTCAATAATTAGCTTTTTGCAACGAATATATATAACAATGTATCGGCATACACGAATAATTTGTTACTAAGTTTTTCACTACTTATAAGAAGCGACTCACAATGTTTTCATAAATATACTAGGAGATAATACCTATTTCTTTGAACAGTTCTCTGAGTGATTCCCAGGAGCTCATATTAATTACAGCGGATAGATCTCTTTCAATTGCAAAGCAAATACCCTTAGCCGTCGATTTCATTAAATCGATATTGCATTCTTAATTAAAACGGTTTATAATTATTCAGCAGCAATACTTTTACATTTCCACAATCATTCGTTGTTTTAATAGTTGTTAAAATAGCATCATGTTGTACAGGCTCACCCAGTGATTTACGATGACAATCATCATGCTTCGTTCGGCGACGCAACAATCCAGTAGATTTCATTGCATCACGTCGTTTATGTACAATTAATCCAGATAGTTTGAACATCCGCTTTTTTCACGCCTCGCTGAAAACAATTAGGAATCGATGGAATATTCATGGCGATTGAAACCTGTGAAAATCATTAGCCGTATTGCCCATTGTTTGGATTAATATCAATTTCGTTACGATATGTACATGTTTACGGTTGAACAAATCAATGGAAATATATTAATGTAAGAAGTACAGATGTAGGAGCCGATAATGACCAAGACTCACCTAACACGACCGTGGTTGCTTTATCAGAATGTGTGACCAGTAACGGTGAGCGTGTACGAAAAGAACTGTGAATGTTAAGATGGCGAGTGGGGTGTGTAATAGTGATGTGGTGTGCGTGGTATTAACAATCAAATGTTGCAATTACAAAATATATTCCATTTAGTAAAAACTTTATTTAAAATAACATTTTATATTCTGTTTATTCACTGTTAATAAACATTACTAACTTTAATATTAATATAAAAAATAAATAAGTAAAAAATATCATAAAACTGAATATGATTTTATTTTATACTAGTTGACCCGGCAAACGTTGTTTTTCCATATAAATTATTCCTAGGATTATTTTAGTATTATAAAAATAGGGGTTGATGGTAGAAGGGTGAAAATTTAGGGTTGTATGTATTTTTTAGTGGCACATCATAAAAAATAATAATAAAAAAATTTGTCCTAAAAATAAAAAATAATAATTTGGGGTGGACCGCCCTTATCACTTAGGGGTATGAAAAATAGATAGTAGCCGATTCTCAGACCTACTGAATATGCATATAAAATTTCATCAAAATCGGTCAAGCCGTTTCGGAGGAGTATGGTAACTAATTTTATACCAAAGATTCAAGCAGCATTATTTCGCTGCATTAATCGCTATGATGTTGCCTTAGATTATAGATAAGCAAGCTATAGAGTGCGCGTATATCTCCGTGAGCCAATTCTACTAAAAACTAAACTGATAAACGTTAAACGTGCAACTGCAGGTTTTTAATAGAACTAGCCTACCGATCGGTTATGCCAATCGTAAGTATTTTTTATAGACACGTATCTATAGTTATAGTACTCGTAGTAGAGCTATTATAGTGATGTTCTATGCGTGACGAAATTTCTAGGCTATCGATACTTCAATACAGACTTTCCTACAAGTCTCATTTCTAAAAAAAACGAGTGTGCTTTAGACCACACGACTGAAGTAAAACTTCTTTAGCTCCATAGTGTGGTACAGACAATAGGCCTGCACCGTGTCTTAGATGTACGAAATTACACTCGCTATGTGAGAAAGAAAATGTGTGCTCGCACCTCTCTCTCTTGCCCCTACAGTAATATACGAAACGTAACTCTCTCTCTTTCTATCTTCACTAACTTATATCTCCCTCAACTTCCGTTCGCCTCGTTCGTGCCCAATCACACATTCCGTAACGCTCTCGTCACCAGCTTACTCCCCCAGTCAAGCCTTTCGTAAAGAAGTTTTACTTCAAAAACTGTTATCTCTGGATAGAAGCACATTTTACTAATGACCGTGACATGTATATGTGGAGATATTCATACATGTGCTTACGGTTCACACTTAGTAAAGCTCTATAGCTTGCTTATGTATATAAAAATAAATATTGTCGGTCAAATTACACAGCGCCTATTTTAAATTACCTAGCCCCAAAGTAAGCGAAGCTTGTGTTATGGGTACTAGACAACTGATAAACATACGTAAATACATTTTTTTTTAAATACACACTTATTATACATAGAAAATACCAATACAAACAGACATGTTCATGCACACAAATGTTTGTACTGTGTGGGAATCGAACCCACGAGCGTTGGTGTCAAAGTAGCGTAACAGCGCGTTTCACCACTGCGCCACCGAGCTCGTCAAATACTAAGGATGTTGCAGTAGAAATCGCAAGACGGCCGTTGTGGTTTAGAACTTTCATACACAAGCATGAGTGCACTACCCTCACTACCCATCGGACCCAACGTCTCAATTAAAAATAGAATATAATTGTCAACCTATTTCTATCTATCCTACTTCTTCTTTCTATCGTTATCCCGTTTCCTAATCCATTAGAGTTGGCAGGGTCCGCTACCTAAGGACTTGGCGAAGATACTGGTTTTGGAGCGATTGCCGTCAGACCAGACCAGATATTCCAGAGGAAAACCAGACCTTTACATCTTCTACCTGTTTATCGATATATAACTTCTTGAGAGTGCGGGTTTACTCACGATATTTTCTTTCAACGCCGAGTAAGTGATAATTGCATATTACATAAATCCTAAAACACGAATTTAGTGGTACATGCCAGGATTCGAACCGAGGACCTGTTAGTCAATAGGCCAGTTCCTTATCCACTGGGCTATCATTGTCCGCTATCACTGCTCATGCTATATGACAGCCTTTGCAATTTATCTATTACTTTACACTAGTTCCTCTGCGAGGTAAGCAGAGTTAACCGAGCGTCAAAGACACACTTCACTCGCTACTTTAATATTCATAACTCTTTTCATGCATACTCACCGGTTACTAAAGCTCCTGACATCACTCTCTAATTAAACTGGACCAAAATGTGAATCTACGTTCAAATTTCGTGTTACAATATCAGTTTCGCCATTCTCAAGTTAATCCAATAGATTGAGGGCTGAGTTCCCACCTGCAATAATAGTCTGCAATAACTTTGCCAATTAAACATCCGTCTAACTAGAGTAGTGGTCACTACTAACAAGGAAGTCTCAACATACAATGCTTAGTTATCCCTTTTATACAAAGACAGCAAACAAGCTGCCTTCCCTATTGTAAGTACCTGTAGACACTCGCAAAGTTTCAGGGCATTATTCATTTGGCGTCGACCCAGCGATTTTCCTTGGTCTCTTGGTCTCTCGGGAAAATTTAGGTAGGGAGTTAATTCCACAACGACGGTATAACGGTTGTCGAAAGAAAATTCATCTGGAGTAACACAGTACGACTTCTTTAAGAGAGGTAGGACGCATCAAAGCTGTCCGTCTGGTTTTAGTATTCATGAATTTCCTGTAAATGATGAGCTGTGCCATTGTAGAAAGAACCTGTGAACACAATCAATCAACTTCTCGGAACACAGCCCGGTAGAACACGCAAGAGTCTCTACTGAGCTTAAGGTCTAAAAACCGTATAAACTTGAATTTGTCAAGAATCTTCACAGGTCTGAGTCGCATCACAAGGTTGAGATAATATCAAATATTTCTTTCTGTATTCTAGTTAATGTCAACCAATAAATAGCATTAGGATAGTGTCTCTGACTCTGAGAATACCTTTGAGAATTGTTATGTTTCTGCGAGTGAGTCAGATCTACTCGAAATTGCTGATGATGTCACTCGGGAAGTTTATGGGAGGGACAACAGACGAATTTTTTTTCCACTTGCGTTGGTTGGTTCATTTCAGCTGAAAGGCATCCACTGCTGAACATAAGCCTTCCGCTTAGACTTCAATAACAATCAGTCCTGTGCCGCTTGCATTCATCGCCTGCATGTGATCTTTATCAGATCGTTAGTCCTACTCTGCGTTTTCCGGGTAATGGTGACCATTCGAGAATCCTTGGGGACTATATCTAGTTCCGTTTACTGTTTCCATAATTTAAAGGCCTTAATCTGTTGTCTGATCGACATATATATTGCAATGTAAGCGCCTCGTGTCCTATATATTATTCGTGTCTGAATAAGTGCCTGTCCTGTGTAAGTCCTAACACAGCATCATAGTATCAAGGTTTTAAGTTTATTCACAAATATCCAGGTTCCTGTCAGGAATATATCCGGAAAAAAATGATTTCATATCACATGGATGTCTCCAGAATCGGATTTACTATCAGGCTTAGTAGGCTGGAGCCTAGGGTGGTAGATTTTAGGAGCGGCAAATTTGGGACCATTTTTTTATGTCTTACAAAAAAAGGAATAATTTTTATATACCTAAATATAGGAATAATTGTCATGATGTACATCGTGCACAAATAAGAATAAAATAAATAAACTACAGTTTCATTTCCAAAAAGTTGTACTTAATATGATTGTGAAACAGGTTATCGAATTGTTAAAGTCGGTTGGGGTGGTAAAATTTGAATAGACTACTGGCGGCAAATGTGTGAATCTGCCACTGGATATCTCAAAAATTACGGATGGAAACTTCTACAAGTAATTTTTGTAATGTTGACGTCGAAGTTTTGAATGATTAATCGACAATTTTATAAGTATCAGATCAATGCCTTTCTCTGTGTCTTTTCTTAGGTCATCGTATGAGTTTAAACATGCCTTTCAGCATGTCTATTCAGCTTGGTTTCTGACCACGTCACCGGCTTTGCTCAGGAATTTTGCGTTCGTTTTTAGACTTATTTTCATAAATGTAGGTAGTTTCTATGTTGGTGGTATGTTTCCTTATTTTAATTTCACATATATCTGGCGAACGGCTCAATGTATTTGTATAAGTCAAACTGTGTTTTGTTAGTAGATGCAAATGTCGTCCCATATAAATATTAAGACAATGCCCCTTCACTGCCGGGCATTGGGGGAGCTCAAGGTCGCTGTGCGTGCTATGGAAAGAGCTATGCTATAGGTTTCTCTCTGTGATAGAAATGTAATGAGAATATGCAGTAGACTAACTAAGGTAACCGATGTAGCCCAAATGATAAGCAAACTGTTGTGGCAGTGAGCCGGCCACAGTTAGCAGTTCGTAGACCTGACAAACCGTTGGGGAAGAAAGATTCTCGAATGGAATTACCGTACCCGCAGTGTGGGACGACTTCCCACTGGAAGTGTGATGACCTCGAGAAGTTTGTAGGGTCGATGGATTCAGATGGCACAGGATCGAGGTGAACGGCTCTCTAGAGGGACGGCCTATGTATAGAGTGGACGAATATGGGCTGAATTGACGGGTCTCCCTTCAACCGAAGTGGTTTAGAGCATACTCCACCAGACTGCTCAAATGCAACTGGATTGGCTGAGGCCAGTGTTTTCAAGCCGCCCGGGGGACACTGACTTAGCTTAACGACTGTCATCTGTCGACAACAGCCGGGACCGACGGCTTAACGTGCCTTCCGAAGCACGGAGAAACTCGAGATAGTTAAACCTATCCATAGACTGACTGCGGTAGACGTAGCTTAACCTGCGTGTTCGGTTAGAATGACACGCGCAACGACGTCATCGAGGTCTCATTATTTTTCTCATTAATTAATATTACTAATATACTTATTTGAAATAAATTTCTATATTCGAATTATTAATTTTGATCAATCTCAGATTTTAAGTTCATGGGTCCACGAGTGAGTTGATAGTGCCTTAAGTGAACTAATTTTAGTAATAATTGAAGTAACTATGAACCTGATTCCTGATATATTATTTGTGGAAACGGTCCTATTCAAATTGTTAATACGATTAGAGTTTTCGGACATGCTCGAGTTATTCAATCTAGTATGCACAATTCACTGGTTTATTTATTTCAAAGTTTTGGAAACTGCCGTATTAGTGAACAGCTATGCATTACTTGTACATTTTCCGATTAATTGAACTTAATTCGTATGAACAGGGTTTTGTACACGTAATGTCTACATTATGTATGCTTATGCAATATGCAGTTTAATAACTTTTTATACTACGACGGATAGCAAGCAAGCATACAGCCCGCCTGATGTAAAGCGGTTACAATAACCTATGACCGCTAGCAATAAAAAAAATGTCCTTTCGCCAGTGTCTCGTCTGAGAGGTTGGATGTGGCTCTGAAGATGGCATTGAGCCACTTACAGCCAAATTTAACGCTTAAAATTTGTTATACCACTAAGGTATCATAAATAGTAAAATATGAGAATTGTATATTAAGATTATTAATATACAATTCTCATATTAATTCTCGTTTTTAAGATTATATTAAAGATATAAGATTATAAAAAAGTGTAAGACTAGCCTAAAAGTGCCCGCGAGAGCAAATGGCAATGGTAGTGACTTTTAATCTTGTCGTATCTAGCAATCAAGGGTATGGTTTGCCTGATAGTCAGCAGTTACCTTAACCTATACACACATTTTACGCAACTGAAGGCACACAAGCAGGCACACATGACGGAAAGTGGTTAGAGTAGCCTATGAATCCGGGCAATATAGAAAATATCTATGACGTCTCAAGTTACACCGCACTTGGAGTACTGCATTCATCTTTGGGCGGAAGCACCTGGATACCAGCTAGGGCCAGGTTCGATTCAGAGACGAGCTATGAGAATTATTAACAATCCTGAGCTGCTTACACACGGTATAGAACCCTTAAGTTTAAGGAGAGATTTTGCCTCCCTTTGTGTGTATAAAAATATATATTTCATCAATATATATTTTTATACACACAAAGGGAGCGGTGATAAATAGACGTCATTTGTTTTGATTGACAGTCAGTGCGACTTATAATATCGGTATTACTGCTTTTTATTTGCAGATATAACATTTTGTATGTGAAATTTATCGTATTTCTTTTCTCGTTTCCAAAGTTACATCACAGTAAATTTATTAGTAACAATAAGTGAATTCATCCTAATTCTCAATGTGAATGTAGATGGCATAACACCTAGCGTAAGGGTGCAGCAGGGACTGGGAAAAACTCGATATTACATATAAAGTGAAGTAAGAATTTCGCCATCAAATTTGCTCATTTTCACGATAATTTTTCTCTAATTCACCTGCGATACGACATACAGAAACCGAACTGAAACCAATACAAATAAAAGTGAAACCAAAGTTGACAAAGGAACCCCGACCGCGATCGTCACCGAGCGACATGCCCGCGCGGCGAACAATTTAAAAAGTTCGTCAAATTAAACCATTATTGTATCGGTCGCTTCGACCCAACCGACTGTTAATTGACATGGCCAATTATTACACGGCGGGTATCAGTGTTAGTTTACGGTAACCCTCCCAGTGCCGGGCGGCTGCTTTTTTAGTTTTCCCACTAAAATCCAACAGTGTTTGCCCACCAACGGCTACGGGATGGTATTAAAATGACCCTGAAACGGGATGTCGTCTGACATATTGGATTCAACGCAGCTTTTAAAACGCATTGCGCCACTTTGTGACGTGTTTTTGAGTGTTTGTTTTGAAGCCCAATATAACAAACAGTCAATATGTCTGCTCATGTACATTAAGAGACAGAACATGGAATTTTAGTTGTACTTATGTAGCTGTTTGGTCGCCGGAGAAAATCGTAGTTTTTTTAATACAATTTGGGTGACAAACGTGATGCGTGAATGTAACCCCGTACAGTCAAAAATATATACGTCTTTATCAATTGCACGATCTAACCTGCTTTCTGCCATTTAAAGTAGATTAATTCAAATTGCATGTTTAGTAGGGTTTGGCTAAATGAGGCCCGAATCTATTAACTAATAAGTCTTTGTCTGCAACAGAAAAATCTAATCATCTCCGCTTACTCCGCAAGGCATTTGGCTTGAACATATACATAGGAAAACTTTGAGCATCTATGAACTTAATACTGAGAGACAGCTCTTTTATACCAAGAAGTTTTAGGTGTAAATGTGATGTATACAGAGGGAGGAGGTACTGAAGGTAACGTGAAAGCAATGGTATAGAACTGACGAGTTATAAAATGAATGAAAGGAGAGAGCATTTTGCAACGTAAAGCTAGCGGTAGCTCCTTAAGCTTACTGATAACTTTATTACATAGATAGAATACACTTTATTTGCATAACACAGAATTTAAGGAAATACATTCAAAAGATTTTTATTCACTCGCAAGAAAGCAACAATCCTTCAGCTAGTAGTAATAAGTAGTCCTAATCTTGATAACACATGGGGAAAATGATTTATGTGAAGTGTACAGACTGATGTCAGGAGCCGTAGGATCCGGCGAGGTGCATGAAACAAGCTAGAAATGCAAAGGTAGCCAGTGAGGTGTGCAGGGATCGCGTCTTGTGGCGCTCGGTTTATTCTGCCTACCCCGCAAGGGACCTAGCGTGAAGATATAAGTAAATAGTAGATACTGAGAGAAGCTGAACAGAAAAGAGTAGTGTGAAATGTAGAGAATGTCACGTAGAGTGCACAAAGGCATTGTGCGATCGGTACAATGTACATCCTACCGATAAATCGTGAAATATTTTTAGGAATAATATTTATCGCGTCCCGTACCGGGGAGTGTTCAGAAAACTTATACAATAGACCGTGCCTAACCTGTGGAAGGTTTTTTTTTCAGTTTTTCGGTCAGTTTGCATTTTGCAATAAAGTTATTGGAAATTGTATTTCACATTCGGATATTTTTATAGACCGTTGGCAAGCAAATCAGCGTATGGCCCACCTGACTTTAGACTGAAGTTCATACCGTGGGCTATGTTTTTCTTTATATGTACAATGTCGGGAGGTATACAAGCATACGGCCCACCTTATATAAAGCGTTTAAATAGTCTTGCAATACATTAAGTATCATTCACACATATATCACGGTTTATTGTTATTTGTCTGCGGTTTTCTGTGTGTCAAATCGAACTGTTTTTTTGCACCCTATATCTCGCCAGAGCTTTTTGTTTTATAAGTTAATAGGCCACGAGTATAAAAAGAGCTGTGAATGTTAAGGAGGCGGGCGAGATGTGTAAGGACTGTGTCTTGTATCGGTCGGCTCTCCCTTGCCTACTCTCCAAGGGAACAGAAGATTAGACAAATTTCTAGTGAATTCAAACGTGAGACGCTGAATTCGAATCAAGTGAAAAACATGCAATGTAGTGTCATATATAGCCACCGCCAAGGCTGTCCGTGTTGGTTTTTTCCAATGATCCACCTCCGGCACACACGGCGCCGCGGTGTTTGCCTCCGCGCCCTCCCGGGGTTAATTGCCAAAACAATTAAGCCATTTATCAACAATACGAATTTAAAGTGTCCGATTACAATGGACAGCCGCCGCGCCCACAGCCTATATCAATGTTTTTCGTGCGTACAATTCCTTCAATTTGTTTTTTTATATTTTTATATTTTTGTATCCTCGAACGGTGGAAACTACTATAACTATATTGAACTGTAGATTAGATTTCTTTTTAATAAAATGTCGAGAGGCGTACAAGCATACGGCCCACCTGAAGTAAAGCAGTTACCGTAGCCTATTAACGCTTGTAATATATTAAGTATCACTTGCGCAATGCCTCCTCTGCTGCTTACACAGCAACTCCTTAGGAGCTAACTGGTGACCTCGCTAACACGCAGGAACACAACAAGTGAGGTGGAGGTACTTTCCCAAACGGGCTGCTTTGATGCGCTCTACCTTTCTTAAAACATCCACACCAAGAAAAAGAGACATGTTCATGCGCACAAATGTTCGTCTTGTGTGAGAATCGAATCGACGACGACTGAGCCACCGAGCCCGTAAAAATAACTCGATAATATTTTGTCTTTCATGTACCAGATGACGTATGGCAAGTGATAATAAAAAAAATGTATACAAATGGGAAAATACGAATTTTGTGATACACGGTTGTGGGTACACCAGGATTCGAACTATGTAGCAGCCCATTCATAGGGTGGTTCTTTATCCATTAAGCTATACAACATCTTACCAATGCATTAAATAGCGAATTCACCAAATAAAAGAAGTAATCGTAGTACACAAAGCTACACAAACAGACAGATACATAAATAATATTAATAGAAACGGTGGTAAACGATGACGCTGCGGACCCGTGACCTAGATAAGGGAACGAAAAATTCATATGTATTTGAAACATGAATAACACATAAATGATAATAATGCATTCAGTTTCTTTGATAGTCGTACACGACTATCGAACGAGTGATACTTTTGTTATATTTTTGCTTATAAATGTAGAAATACTTAGCAAATAAGTGTAAGGAGTGTGCCAGGCCAAGTTTTCGCAAAAAGTTCAAAAACCCAAAAATTGACAGTAACCAATTCGAAATATTTTTGTTCCCTGACTCTATGTCTGAAGAGTTACATGACAGACAGACGAGATCAGCTTATTATTCTTTGCAATGCTCAGGTTCGCTCTAGTTCTTGTGCCGCAATGAAGCTGAAGCTATTAGAAACGCAGGAACATATTTCAAAAATAACGGTTAAAAGCAGAAATCGATGTTTAAACGGGCGAATTGAGATTATTCTTTGGTGAAAAGTCAATTCAATTTGAGGCATGTCTGCGCGTACCGTACGGGGCAAAGGAACAATCAATAAAATTTTTATTTTTGCTTTTTAGGGTTCCGTACCCAAAGGGTAAAACGGAACCCTATTACTGAGGTTCCGCTGTCCGTCCGTCCGTCCGTCCGTCCGTCCGTCCGTCCGTCCGTCCGTCTGTCACCAGGCTGTATCTAATGAACGGTGATAGTTAGACAGTTGAAATTTTCACAGATGATGTATTTCTGTTGCCGCTATAACAACAAATACTAAAAAATAGAATAAAATAAATATTTAAGGGGGCTCCCATACAACAAACGTGATTTTAATGGTACGGAACCCTTCGTGCGCGAGTCCGACTCGCACTTGGCCGATTTTTTTTATGTTTATTTTAAGCGAGACTTGACTCAGTGTAGGTGACATCCGCCAAGCGTGCCTGCATCATGATCAAATAGTTCGGTCTTTGTTGGGGTGAGAAATAAACAAGGCTCCAATTGCACGTGTTTCTTATTTTATTTGTGATAATAATAGAAGGAAAGTACTCTGTGCAATATTATGCCTTTGAAAACTAATATCGTCTGGTATTCCAGACGTATATTGCACAGAAATTATTTCATCTATTATCAGAGTTCTGTAAGGGATCCTCTTAAAAGTATTGATGCAAATTCTGCTATTCTCCTTTTATTTCTAGACGCGTAGTAGAAATTCCTTTAAAAAGTAAAGCGACTTAAGATGGCTTTATATTGGTCTCAAATAAAATTTCGTACCCCGAAAAAGTTTAGTGCAGTATGGCTTAAGTGCGTTTTAAGTCTATTTGTCACAGTTATCAATACCCGCGTTAGATCCTTATAGACCTAACTCTTCAAGATCGAGAAACAGGCGTGCGAGCTTCCGCTACTTTAAACCATACAGCGCGACCACTCGTTTCAAAACGCTAGGCACCACGGATTGATTGCCATCTCTACTTCCAACAGCGCTTGGCTATGTGAGTATAATGTCTATTTTCCATTCTAACGTGAGTGACGAAAACATGCATGTGGCGAGCTACGAGATTAGTGCCTAAACGATGTCCTCGTGATTCGCTGGGCCTTAGAAATCCTTGCGCTGGGAGCGGCTTTTAGGCACGAGTCAAAGTCGAAGACGCTAGCGCGGTGTTTACATTCGTGCGCTGTCTTCAATCGATTACTAGCGTTTGTTTATACCAGATGTGTACTATGAGGAATATTTTGTTTTGTAAATTCTATTTAATTTCGATATATCATGCTGCCGCTCCAGTAGCCAACGCAACAACTCAGCTTAATATTTCTCGTTTCCAAAAAAAAAAACTAATTTGTTTGTATGAGCTATAGAACATTTTTAATTTTCTATGCGCAATAGCAGTTTCATACTTCATTTCATTTTATTTAAAATACAGATTAAAAGCGTGTTGTGGTTCGTAAAAGACTACACCGTCGCGCGATCGGCAATTGTCTCGGCGACACTCAATTTCGTCTGCCAACCTCAGTATGTTTTCTTCAAACACAAACATGTGCAGATGTGCTTTCAATTTGATTGCATTGACAAATAAAATTGTTTAATTATATGTGCTCCTATGGTACCATCTAGATATTAACAACACAATAAAGCACTATAAAAACAATCGAAGTAGTTAGAGTTCTACTATGCGGATGGCCTCCGCGAATCCAAGCGAAGTTTTGGCAAACATGGTTGCCATTAGTGCGATAAAAGTCGTGTACGGTTTTTGTATTCTTATGCCACGCGACCGGGTATGATGTATTCGTATAAGCATCAAATATTTATATAACAACCCAAATACTGAAATCGTACATCATTCAGTCAAGTGGCTCTCTTCGCCTACCCCGTAAGGGATCTGGCGTGCACTTGTAATATAGTAGTACATCATTATAATAAATCTGTCTACAATATGAGTAGAAGTATACAATAAAAAACTATGGTGTCATAATAAGGTTCTTCCGTCATAACAAAGTGCGTGGAGCAGATGCTAGATGTATTTAAGAATTGATTGAGGTTGGTCACAGATAAGAAGCTCCTAAGAAGTTGCTGTGTTAAAAGCAGGGGTGCCAACGCACGAGCGATATTTCCAGTATTGCAAACAGTCCTCCGGCAATCTGATCTATAGGGAACATAGCGTGAAGATATAGATATTTTCGGGCCAGCATGGTAGCGTCAACTGACAGGACACCGTAGTCCTTTGTCAGTTACCGCTGCAATTTGGGCTCCCCTTTTCGCTTACCAACAGACGAAGAGGAGCCACTATGCTGAGCCAATATAAAAAAAAGAAAAAAAGATAAATTCTTATAATACCATTATATTTTCACATGGTACCTTTTTTAGAAGATTACCGTCCACGGTTATATATGAAATTCCTAGTAATACGTCCGTTCGAGTGTTAAAAGCAGTGATAGCGCAGTGGATAAAGAATCGCCCTATTATCTGACGGCCTTGCGTTCGAATCCTGATGTGGGCATGTAACGCTAATTTCGTTTTTTCGGTGTTATAGGTGGAACGACTGCCGTCAGACTTCTACAACCCAGACGGAACTCCAGAGCTTTCTTAGGCTAGGTCACAAATATTTCGAAATACAATTACTTGGGCGACAAATATGTGCATTTGTAATTGTCTCTCGCTCACATGCGGAGGAAAACATCGTGAGGAAACCCGCACGTCCTAGCAATTGTATACAGAAAGACTTGTGACCTAGCCTAAGAAAGCTCTGGAGTTCCCTCTAGGTAGTAGAAGTCTGACGGCAGTCTCTCCATGTAAAATACAATATCTTCGCCGAATCCTTAGGTTTTGATAACGAACTTATCTCAGTGGATTAGGAAACGAGATAACGCTACGAAGAAGGTAAAGATGTCCGTTCGAGTGAATGACGCGTTGACAGCAACAGTACTCCTGAGTAAGCTCCACATTGGCAGCAAGTGATGACGCAAGCGAAACTTCGCAAAGGAAAAGCTACGGTAGCCGTGCCTGTTCTCCATTATGCTTGTGTGCTTTGTTAATCGTATATCGGGTTCTCGCTATTTTCATACGAAATTACATCAAAATTGGTTTTGTGGCTTACCCGTAACTACATAATAGACAGGCGTCTGTCTGATTGTCACATTCTGCAGACTCATATAATAATTATTACATGCGGTTTTGATTTTAACGATACATTTACACGTTTTACCTAACTTCTTGTTACTTTTAAGAGAGATTAGGACGCATCTGAGCAGCCCGTCTGGGGAAGGACCTCCACCTCATAACAAATCCCTGGAGGGTATTACAAGCGTTAATAGGCTACGGTAACCATTTTACATCAGCTGAACTGTATGATCGTATGCCTACCGATGTTGTACAAAAAAAATTCTTAAATGGAGGAGATTGAATGTTGTATTGAAGTAAATTCAATGTATTTTTTTATTTTATAATATTTTATTTTACATACGCTCAATTTGAAAGTAAAAGATGTAATATCTAACCTCTATATAGGTTATTTCAATAAGAAAGGATTTTCTAATCTGTAAGCTATATTGCATGTATTCCAAAAGCTTCGCCTAAAACGAGTAAACCCAATATTGTTTGATTGATATTTTTAAAACTTGCAAATCAGGTAGGTTTTCTTAATGTTTTTTTAATAAAAGGAAAATTGAAGTTATATATATAGGTATATATATATATATATATATATATTCGGCGCGTATATTACATATCATAGAGATATTTAACCGAGTTGAAAAGATTAAAACTTGTAAAGTTAGGTATATTCTAAAGTTGTATTGAATAAATTTAATAATTGTAAAACGAAATAAAACGTTAAATAAATTGACCTGAAAGAGACTGTCGGTGTTAAAATAAGATGAGCCATGTTCCGTTGGATCGGACATGTAGAAAGAATGCAGGAAGAAACAATTACGAAACAGACGTACAACGCGAAAGTAAAAAGATGTAGGAGCTGATAAAGGCCAAGGACTTACCTACCACGACTAAATCGATCGTGTTGTATCAGAATGTGATGTCATTAGCCCTAGAAATTGGCGAGCGTACATGAGAAGAGTTATGCATGTTAAAGAAGCGAGTGAGGTGTTTACGCACCATGTAAAGTGACGCTCGCTTCTCTCTGCCTACCGCGGAAGGGATTTGGCGTGAAATGGAGACAGATATATGGATCTTCAAGAATATGTTGTACCACCATTTCCTTTGCATCTCGATAAAGTTTTACGCGAAGTATTTCGAAGTCAAATAAATAGTAAATCTATTTAATTCGGGTTTCTTTAACTGCTCCAATGTGTGAGGATTAGGTCTCCGCTGATTGTGAGCGGTGCGATTGTAAATGGAAGCGGTTGGCATCATATCGAACGACTCCTTGGAACGCATCCTATTGTACGCTCGATAGAACACACAAAGAGAGGAAAAGCTCTCTCCTTAAACTTTAAAACTCAATGCTATGTGTAAGCTTAAAATCGTGGCCAAGTATATCACGTGGGAACACGAAGCGAGACAGAAAGGCAAGCATAGCTCACATTGTTCAGTAACTTGTAATATTGTTAACTATTCTGCGGTTTGACTTAACTCTATGGTTCTCAGCGTAAATCCAAATACCAATAGACGTCGCATCTACGTGTACCAAGTTAAGTTAGATCAATTTAACAAGCTATAACAGGCTTACATTGCAAAGCGAACTTGCGATTTAGACATGTCTAGTTACGTCGAGTTCTATGTTTATTTTGATTGTACCCCATAAGTTAGACAATAATTGCTTTAAAATGACTAAGTTGGCACTTAAACATACCTATAGCGAGTGGTTCAAAGTTAAAAGTTTAAACTGCAGCGGATTTACGAAGTAGTTCTATCAAGTCCCATACGGGGTAGGTAGAGAGAACCAAGCGCCACATGACTCGGTATTTGTAGACATCACGCGCTTCTTTGACATTCAGTACCTGGGCGACAAAACTTCGCTTAGTTTTTTTTTTGTATCCATATATATAAATTTGTAAGGCAAAACCTTGTTTACAAAATTAGATCCAACTCGTTAGAGCCGTTTCTGAGATACACGGAATATATTTATATATATATACTTTAAGAGAGGTAGGGCGCTACAAAGCAACCCGTCTGGAAAGTACCTCCACCTCACAAAAAACCACAACCAAATAACAACTCCTTAGGGTTGTTGTGTTCCTGCGTGTGAGTGAGGTCACCAGTAAGCTGCCAAGGAGTTGCTATGTAAGCAGCAGAGGAGGCATCGCGCGAGTGATACTTAATATACCGCAAGCGTTAATGAGCCGCTTTACATCAGGTGGGCCGTATGCTTGTATGCCCCCCGACGTAGTATAAAAAAAATACAAGAATTTCTCGTTTAATGTAATAGGAAATAATGTGCTAAGAGACAATGCTGTTAGTGGGCTTCCGACCGCGACCTTCTACTTAGCGTTATTCCATTTCCAAATCCATAAGGATTGCCGGGATCCGCTACCTAAGCCTAAGGATTTGGCGAAGACAATGATTTTTAGATAGAGCGACTGCTGTCAGACCTTCACCACCCAGAGGGAAAACCAGATCTTTCTTAGGTGAAGTCCGTGTGACTGTGACCACACGATGTTTTCGTTCACCGCCGAGCAAGTACATAAATCCGAAGACACGAATTTAGTGGTACATGCTCGCTTCGAACCGGGACCCTTTGCAACTATATAAGATAGACCGACGTACGTAACGTGAGCCTGTAGAGATTTTTCCTAGGGACTACAGTATGGGGTTCTTCAAGAAAGGCGTGAAGAGGTTCTTACTGGGTCGGTGACGCAAGAGTCACACCCCTGGTGTTGCAAATGTCCATAGGCTACGGTAACTGCTTACCATCAAGCGGGCCGTACGCTTGTTACCGTAGTGGTATAAAAAAATACGGTGTGATCAAATATGTAATAAGCATGATGAACCAAGAATCACATACATAAACAAACACGAAAACATAACCTTAATTTTCGATCATGCAGTTGGGTAAAAATATCGACATGCGATTTACCAAGCTTTGTTTTATACATCGTAACCCCAACACGACCCTGTCGAATGCATTTCTGAAACTAAGTACAATCACATCAGGTAGGTTCATAGGCATTCCTGCACATTCAGATTTAATCATGGATCATGGTCTATTTTTTTTCATCCATTCATATCAAATCAGATACGGTGAGGTGAAAGCGCAGCGAATCCCGAAGGGCGGGAGCACGGCATTAAAACAATACGAAACATCGTTCATATGTGCTATTTCCCTATGTTATGTTGTAAACCGATTGATGTATGAAGGTATTGAGCTTAATGAATTCTCATGGTTAATTAAGTGGGGTATATAGGTCTATAATCATGATTTACTTGACTCCAGCTCTTGCTCGATATTGGCTTGCTTACTCGACAGCTAAACGGTTAAATCAGATAAACGCCCGATCAATCGACAACTTTGTCACATGGTGCTAAGATGATGGAATGTACACGTAGTAGAATGTAATGGTTTCAATTTTTGATATAATTTCTATCTAGATAGTAAAATTTCGGAGGAAATTTGAAACTGAAATGGGGACGTTAGTCTTAAGATCAAATACTTCTAGATATAAACACTTAATTCGTTTATTGTAGAATAAAGGGACGGGCTAGCTATAGTAAACGCATCAAGAGATATTTTTTGTTCAAGGATCAACTGTCAACTGTTGACTTTGTCCACTTTACGTTAACAACTTCCCTGTCCTCATACAATGCATATTATGTATGCGCCACGCCTAATACTTTTTTTCTGATAATCTAAATACCATTCAGATGAATTTCCTTTTATTGTTTGAATTTTCTTTTTTGTTTGAGAAAGATCTCTAAAGTTGTATAAAAAAATGATGCATGTATATAACTTAATATAAAGGTTTTTGTGATTTAAAATGATTCATTTATATAACTATATCTTCTCGTCAAGTCACTAGCGGGGTAGGCAAAGCCGAACGCCATAAGAGGCGGTCTTTACACACTTTGCTCTATTCAGCATTCATAGTTCTTTTCGTGCACACTTCTTCCTTTCCTGACATCACCTGATAAAATATTCGCTTCCCTAAAACAACATAAAATAGAGTAGACTGTTAATCCGATTAAAACTAGGCAGATTTTGTAGCTAACGCCTTATGAAGTAATAGTATAGACGCTACATAAATAACTAATTCACTAACAACTTGCAGGAGGCAGGCAGCCATCTTGAATCGCGCAAAAAACAAAGAGTAACCAGACTTTTTATCAAATTATAATAAGTATTTATAGGGAATGATACAATCGACATTAATAAATAATTAAGCGCTCTTGCACATTGTATTCTGTAATTATATACAGTTTACAATGTTGCTGTGCGATAGATTTATTAAGCGTAGGATGTATTGTTTCACTCAGTTTCTAAAGAATAATAGTTTTTTCCCTAATTGCCCGTTTAAAATGTATTAAGTATTGTTGCTTCGATCATTTAATAACGGCTATTTTGCTATACGCTCGGCTAGGTTGGCAAAATTTTTGCTGATATAGAAAAAAAACGTAATTTCGCTTGAATCACGTCCAATTTAAAATGCTAACATTGTTTTGTGGTAATAAGTGAATAAAATTGAAATAAATTACGCACGATGTGATATTTTAGTATTGATATGTCGACTTTAAAAAGACGTCTTTATTTAATACGACTACAGTTTAATTCAGAACAATTGCGCCAGTCTCGGAAACACTGACGACATTTCTTATATGTTTGATCTGGTTTAACAGCGAAAAAAAAATTTATGAACAAGGAGTGTTTGCGCCAGCGTCGAGCAAAACGCTTAGAATAGGTATTTATTATATGTTTGATCTGGTTTAACCATAAAGAAAACAAAATGATAAACATGGTATAATTGCGCCAGTCTCGCGGATAGCACTGAAAACGTTTCTTATATGTTTTATTTAACAGTGAAATAAACAAACTGATACATAAGGAGGAATTGCGCCAGCGTGGGGAATAATCTGATAATAATACCAGCTGCTGACAGGGGCACTGCCCGTTTTTAGTTCGGTGTTTTAAATATGGCACAAGAGCCTTAAATAAAAAATAGCCTACAGCACTCCCATATGACATAGCTTGCCTTAGTTTGTTAGTTTGTAGAATATTTAAATTATATTCCGAGCCAGTATTTGGGCTACATATCACGGAATTAATTAGGAAGCGAAAGAAAAAAACGTCTGCGTCTCGGGACGCCCGACAGAAGCGATAACTTAAACTAATGCGCTGCCGTGTGCATGAGAAAAAGGGAAGCCAGACGGACTGACGACGTAACGCGTTACGTAACGAATCGGTTTACCCTCCCATACGAAGTTATCACTTCAAAACTGAACTCCACACAGGTGAAACCGCGCTCAGTAAGTAGTCTTTAAAAATAATTACACGTGCACTCCTGTTATTGTTTTTCATTTGTCCATATACCACATTCGCAAATGCCAGTAACATAGAAATACATTTTCATTAACTCGGCGTTATAGCATTTTTATAATAGAAAAAAGTATCTATGCAAACTATAAAGCTGATTGCATATCGGTGAAGTGTGTGTAAACCTCTTTTTATAATGGACTTCGTTGAAAATTTATATTTTCTACATCGAGAGGAAACATTGGAAAAGGTTTCTACTTGATAAGTGAGAGAACGTTCAACCGATACTTATTTAAAATAGAAATTTAGTGCATCAGTAACATGCTTTCAAGCTGTGTGATAAAGTAACGAACAATCTCATTCACTTACTGTGTACTGTTGTATTGAAATATGAACATGCAGGATAAGCAATGCCGACCGCAGCTTATCTATGGATGAGTTTATGTATAGAAGGCACAACTCGCTATACACAATGCAGTGTTGGTCCCAACGCTAACTTATGGAAGCGAGAGCTGGGTATGGCAGAAAGAGCATGAAAGTAGAATAAACGCGGTTGAAATGCGAGCGCTGCGCAAAATTTGTGGCGTAAGGCTTGTAGACCGTATTCGCAATGATGATGTTAGAAATAGAGTTGGTCTGAAAGAGAGCGTCGGTGTTAAAATAAGAAGAGGCATGCTCCGATGGTTCGGGCATGTAGAAAGAATGCAAGATGAAAGAATGACGAAGCAGATATACAATGCAATAGTGGAAGGATGTAGGAGCCGGTGAAGGCCAAGACTTACCTACCATGACCAAATTGGTCATGTTCTATCAGAAGGTGATGTCAGGAGCCCTAGAAACCGGCGTGCGTGCATGAGAAGAGCAATGAATGTTAAAGAAGCGAGTGAGATATGTAAGGATCGAGTCACGTGGCGCTCGGTTCTCTCTGCCTACCCCGCAAGGGATTTGGCGTGAAGTTATAGATAGAGTTTATCTATCTCGAGCTTCTGCGTGCTGGAAAGCACGTTAAGCCGTCGGTCCCGGTTATTGTCGAAAGATGAAAATCGTTAAGCTAAGTGAATGGCCTGCGGACGGCTTGAAAACGCTGGCTTTCGCTAATCCGCATTTGAGCAGCGTGGTGGAGTAAGCTCTGTAACCCATTCGGTAAGAGGGAGACCCGTATCCCTGCAGTGGGATTAGGGTTCGTGTAGTAAGTAGTACTATATATAGTGCTGTAGACACAAACGGGTCCATGTGGCTAGATTATGTAGTTAGTTTCAATAAGACGTTGGAATGTTTGGGGTGATTACATATGGTATATTCACGCGAATGAGGTCTATTGTCTTGTCACACTTGGTGATCTTGTCGAAATTTTTTATGCTGATTAGTTGTATTGAATTGCTTTCTTTGTTACAGGTAAGTTCCAATGATTAATATAAACATCAACCGTCGGCGCATGGATGGGTAAGCGTACAGTAGAGAGATAATATGACACTTAGGCCTTTTTAGATATAATTACTAACGCTTGAGGTAGAGCGTTAGCTTTGTCAGTTTTCAAGCCAATCTTTTCGAACGGTAAGTCGCTATTAACTTGTCTGCGAACTTTGCTAAGTTTCATCGTATCATTTACGTATAATATAGGTAATTATTATTATTTATATGTTATATATATTATTATATTAACTGACAACTATTTGTTTGGCGATCAACAACGAAAGTAGTAGATTTCAATATAGAAGCTATTTTTTATACGTATTAAAAACATTTATTATATAAAAACTCTACTAACTACGTTCGATTTTGATGTACTTTAATTCAAAAACAGAATGATCTGAAAATGTTGTCCGTTTCGTAAACTATCTGTATATTTTCAGCTTATTTGAACAAATATCGGAAATATCTATCGTAAATGAAATAATTAATATAGAAAGTAAAGAAAAAAACTTTCGCAATCGATTAACAATTGACGAAAATAGTGCGTAACACAGCCGAAAATGTGACCCCGGTCGGTGACCGTCTTAAATAACATTTTAGTGCGAAAGGAATTTTTGAAGTCGGTAAAAAGCTTTGCGCAACCCTAACCGTGTGACATCCAACACTATTTGACTGGCTTTTATTGTAGTATTTCCTTCGGTCAAATTTTGGATTATTTTTTAACAAACACCTCTGTAAAGACAACATCGTTCAAATAATTCCAATACAGGTATGCACAATCAGAATTATCCAGATTTCCCATCTCGGGATACGAGAAATCTCGCGTTCCTCCTTTTTCTAATTGAACGCTCCCAAACCCCACACACCAATTACTCCGCCACGTGCGAAGTACGAAGGTCCGAACTGGACAGATAAAAATTCACTCCTTTACCGAAACGATCGATTCTGGACACAAAAAGAACAATTCAAAGTAGATCGCCTTTTTTCGAACTCTCGGGTGATGGGTGGGGGGTGAGTGGGGACTCCATGACTCCCCATTCCCCGCCTGACTCGAGAGCCCGACACGCCTGGGAAGTGCTTTTCGGGTTGTCGGATGACGGAAGGCTTCAGCGGCGCCTACAGGATCTTTACATCGGGGAATTAGCTGTACGAACTATTCGAGGGATGGCAAATGTCTTTTGTATCAAGAAACATTAATAATGTTTTGATGTTTTGAGTAGGAAGACACGCGTAGGTAACTCAACACAGTGTGTGGCATTCTGTAGGTACCTATAATCTCAGGACTTTAAGCGGTAATAGCCCAGTGTAAGAAACCGACCTATTGACGAACGGGTCGCAGGTTCAAATTGTGGCCTGTACCATTAAATTCGTGTATTGGAATGTATGTACATATTTGTAATTGTCAATTGCTGTTACGGCGATGGAAAACAGCGAGAGGAAACCCTAAGGAAGATTTGATTTTCCCTCTGAGTTGTGAACGTATGACAACATTTTTTCTTATAGAAATATTAGAACCCACGTTTTTTTTTGTACTACGTCGGGAGGCATGCAAGCATACGCCCAACCTGATGTAAAGCGGGTACCGTATCCTATTAACGAAATTTGAAGAGCTTACAGTATTTCATGAACACCTGGAATACAAGAAGTATCGCGCTTCCATTGACGCTGTTAATACAGCAATTCAAACCATTGACGCTGTTAATACAGCAATGCAAAGAGCTTACTGCTTGCAGGATCCCTACAACCATCCGAGGAGTGGTGATATATCTTTTGATCTTTTGTATGATACTTCCTCAAATAAGCTATTTCCTATTGAATATCCTGTCTCCTCCTCCTGCACTACATGCATGGCTTTGGCTAAAAGATGATGCTTTCTACATCACGTCAGCTACCAGAACTTTCCCATTTTTATATATCGCTGTAAACTATATGTGCCTGCATAGGTGTGGTTCGACCATACAAATTTTCCATTACAAAATATTTGCAAATTTCTAAATATTTTATCGTACCTATTTGATGGCACTTTACATCACTTTGCCAGCTTACCGTCTGATCATGTGAGCCGCTTTTTTATACAACGTCTGCTGGCAAATCAGCAGAATGCACCATGTGCAGCTAAGGCTTTGACTATTCAGATAGCGACTTACAAATCAACTGACTATCGGTGAAATAAAATTGTACCACTCTTAGTTTTTTGTAATAGCATAGTCATAATAATCTAATCTCATTTGAACTAAATGATTTTATACCACAAAGGAGACAAACAAGAGTAAGGCTGTCTGATGGTAAGCAGTATGCTACGGATACTTGCAACCGAGGTGACACTCGCGCTTTGCCAACTCTTTAGAAACCTCTTCACGCCTTTTTGGAAGAAACTCATACTGTAGTCCTTAGGTAAACCCTCGACAGGGACAACTTAAGAGTTTTATCTATATATAACTCCTCGCTAAATCCTCTGCCAGGTAGACAGAGAGGACCATACGCCTCATATCATAAGAGTTCTCGGAAGAAACTTCCGGTACCGAACATTATTCGAATTTTGTGGTTTCAATGCTTGAGAATAAATTCTTCGCCGACGGCGAGCGGTCATAAGAAGCGGTTGGCATCACATCGAATAACTCTTAGGAAAACAACCCATTGCACAATCGGTAATACATTAAGGGAGGGAAATTCTCTCATTATCCTTAAGGGCTCGATACCACTTGTAAACAGTATTTTGATTAAGTCTAAAAGACTTTAATTAAAACCAGTTGAGAATGCGCAAGCTTGCATTGCCAGAGGAACACCTGTCTCGTCAATTATATAACAATTATTATTTTTTATTTTGACGGCTATTTTGACCATGTTCCTTAAGAGATAGGAATCGTGTTCCTGAACATTCCTATTCTACTTTTTTATTCCGAAGTCGAAATTCGAATAATAGTCAAAAAACGCACACACAGACAAACGCACAGGCAAACATATAGATTTCATATAACGGTGTTCCTGAAGAGGCTGTTAAATAATTAATAGAAATATAGACGGTATACGTCCGATGCCATGAAAGACATATTACGCACACCCAACTGTAAATAAATTGTTTCTCATTTTCCCTCATTGTAGTGATGTATAAAAACACGGCTACATTTAAATGGATTAGATTACACTTCTAGACTTTCTAATAGTGGGAGTGTGGTGGTGTAGTCACGCCTTTATAACACTGTCTCTATCACGCATGCTATGTGTGAAAGAGTGGGGGTAACCTGTTAGTGATTGAACGATCGAGTGACGGCGTGCGAAAGAGAAATATTTATTAATATCTAGAGTTAGCTCGCGGCTTCGCCCGCTTGGGATGATTTTTTTTTTGCACAAGGAGCCAAACAAGCGTACGGCCCACCCGATGTGAAGTGATTACCGTAGTATGTGAACGCTTGCGATCCATGGAGTAACATAGCAAATGCTCAAGAATCTGCTAGTTTACGCTTTTACTACCGGATCCTTCCGAAAACATTCCAAGGAACTGTTATTTGCCTAAGTTGTTCTATGATGTGAAGTAACCAAGGTGTAAAACACTCGTACGGTCGGCCTGAGGGTAAGCAGCGTCAGTGGGCTATGAAAGCTTGCAATGTCAGGTGTATTCACTTCGTAAAAATATATTCAAAGTGCACGCTTGACGGATGCATTATGATAATAGTTCATTCATATTTTTTATAGAAAAAAAAAACGCACCCGAACTGTTTGACCTTTGATCCCTGGAACTCGGTACCCATGACTATCCACATACCTCGGAACAATATTCCGGTACTTTAAATTGAAGCAAATACATAAGAAAATTCCTTGTTCACAATTAAGTATATTTAATTAAAGGATTCCACAGAAACGCCAACTTACGTACAGTACGTGACCGGGAATACTACACATCTTGTGGTGTGAGTGGCTTGCAACAACTTATGCAAAGTCAATTTTCCTTTTAATCTTTATCCTTTCTTTACTCAGTATCACTGACCGATGACTGACTGTCGATTGGGGAATTACCTCCACATCTCAGAATACTACAACCAATTAATAAGGTTTCCAGTGAGCTCCTAAGGAATCGCTGCATTATTAGCGCAGATGGTGATGCGCAGGCGATGCTTTCTGTAATGCCAGCGTCCATAGGTTGCAGTAATTGCTTCTCATCAAGCGGGCTTTTTTTAAAGAATATCTTTTTTATGTTATTGCAATCTAGATAGCCTGTAGTCCAGTAAAACTAGCAGCCGAAAAAATTAACGCTCTATCAGAGAAACAAACAGTCACATCAGTGAACTTTTTTCTTCTTTTTATACAACGTCAAAAGGCATACAAACATACGGTCCACCTAATGTAAAGCGGTTACACTCGCGCGACCCGTCCTCTACTGTTAATACAGTAATTCTTTAGGAGCTTACTGGTGACCTCACTTACACGCAGGAGCACAACAACCCTCTAGGGAGTTGTTATTTGGCTGCAGTTCTCTGTACGGTAGAGATACTTCCCCAGACGGGGAACATCGAGACCAAGAAAACAGACATGTTCATGCACACAAATGTTTGTCCTGTGTTGGAATCGAACCCACGAGCGTTGGTGTCAAAGTCACGTCATTCACGGCTGCGCCACCGAAGTCGTCAAAGATCTTACATAATTATCAACACATAGAACTTCGATGGTTGTTGCATGTGTCAGTCGTTATATTTATATGACAGTCGTTAAGTCATGTCTCTGACCTTCGGGCCTTCTTTAAAATACTCTGTACCAATCTGTGATGATTCAACAGCGTGATAAAGTATGCTCCCAGCGAGATGTACGTGATTTAAAATAAGAAGAAGATACCCAAAGAAAGCTTTTCTGTCTAGATGTTTACTTATTCGACCGGTAGCACCGGTGATTTTTGGATAACTTGAAATTGAGTTGTCCAATCTATCAATAATACTTAAAATGAATCTAGGATCCACTTGTTTATATAGAATGTTTCGTATTTTTGTCAGTACTTTGTTGGGTAACAAATAATCAAGCAGCAGCGCGTCTTGCAACGTTCACGGTAGCTTATGAACCCTTATCATAAAAATAATGGCCAATGTTGCTGTAGAGGAATTCATTAGTGACTTTTCAGTGACAAGTGCATAAATCGCAGCAACTCATCAACCGTCCAAGTAATTGTTATTTGGCTGCGAACTATCGTAAGGTAAAAGTGTATCTATTCTGCAATTAATCTTGTGGGCGAGAAATTTTGCCGCTTCAAACTAATAATACTTATTTCTTGTTTTGTTTGTTGTAGCTGTCTCTTTTTATAAACACCACGTGTCCCATTTATGGTCTAGTACTGTACGTAGACATTATAAAATTCTTTGCAATTTATACCTACGTGGAAAATAAAAACTATCGGAGTGTTATAATTATTATGGTGAAATGTCAACGTTTCTTTAGTACTTAATAACTTTTTGTCACTGCTATTATTATGAATTGTATTGTATCTATATATATATATATATATATATATATATATACATACAATACATTTTATTTAGCTATGATTTGTAATTATCACTTGTTCGGCGGTGAAGGAATACATTTTGAGGAAACCAGCACGTCCAAGAAATGATTTTTCGAATGACGCGTGACCAAACCTAAGATTGATCTGGTTTTCCCTCTGGTTTGCGAAGGTCTGACGGCAGTCGCTCCTTGTAAAGTGTTAGGTGGGATCTCCCCTAATCCTAATGGATTTGGAAAAGGGATAACGCTAGAAGAATAAGGTGATGAGAAATAAGAAGAGGCGCGAATATTTCATAACTAAACATACCTCACAAAGTCTCATACAAAACTCTACAGAACTAAGATGTCTCTACAAAACGATATCGCATCGTATATACCTTTTGACTATCTACGAAGGTGAAAAATAACTTTGAAATACGGCTTGTTCACATATGTTATTTAATCCATGATCCACTCTCTGATGAAGGGTTGTTGTGTTGCTGTAAGTGAGCGAGGTTGCCAGTAAGCTCCTAATACAGTAGGAGATGTTGTGTTAGTAGTAGAGCTGACATCGCGCGAGCGTACTTAATGCATTGCAAGCGTTCATAGACTACGGTAACCACTTTACATCAAGTGGAATTATGTATGTGTATATACAGAACGCACAGATGACAATAAATAATAAATAAATATTGTCGGACAAATTACACAGCGCCATCTAGTCCCAAAGTAAGCGAAGCTTGTGTTATGGGAACTAGACAACTGATAAACATACGTAAATACATTTTTTTTTTGTAAATACATACTTATCATACATAGAAAATACCCAGACCAAGACAGACATGTTCATGCACACAAACGTATGTACTGTGTGGGAATCGAACCCACGAGCGTTGGTGTCAAAGTAGTGTAACAACGCGTTTCACCACTGCGCCACCGAGCTCGTCAAAACGACAATGCAACCAGAAAAGTTAAAATTCGATCCCGTATATTCCCGTTTCACAACTATCGGCCGAAGAAAGCATTTGAAGGTCTATGAAATAAACATGATCTGTCTCTAGGGCAGCGTTAAATTGAAGTACCTACTAGTTTAACGTTGCCCTAGTGATACTGGCCACGATTTAAACTAATCTAGATGCAATCAGAGACATCGGATGTGACTATCGCCGGTAGCTAACACAGCATTACCCTTTTAGCGGCGTACGCGAGCGTGCGTGTGGTAGAGTTCCTTTGAAGTCATGATGTAATCTTGTATGTAGATCGCTATTATACCACCAAATCTTACTAATCAAAATCCGCTGGTACTTTGATAATCATTTTTAGGGTTCCGTACCCATAGGGTAAAACGGAACCCTATTACTGAGACTTCGCCGTCCGTCCGTCCGTCCGTCTGTCACCGGGCTGTATCTCACGAACCGTGATAGTTAGACAGTTGAAATTTTCACAGATGATGTATTTCTGTTGCCGCTATAACAACAAATACTAAAAAATAGAATAACAGAAATATTTAAGGGGGCTCCCATACAACAAACGTGATTTTTTTGCTCTTTTTTGGTCGATATTGATAACGGCAACAGGTAGACGCTTGAAATATTCACAGAATATTTAGTTATATATTCACTTTAAGAATAAATAATTAAATTAAAATAAAACAAATATTGAAGGGGGGCTCCCATGCAACAAACGTGATTTTTTGCCGTTTTTATAGATAGTGGTACGGAACCCTTCGTGCGCGAGTCCGACTCGCACTTGGCCGATTTTTTTTTTACTCAACGCCGGGAGGCATGCAAATAATACGGTCTACCTGATGTGAAGTGGTTACGCTTGCAATAAAAGGAGTTCACGAGTTGCTTCCGAACTGAGAACACTTCAACTTACCACTTCACTCACTCGTAGGAACAGAACCCTCTAGGGTGTTGTTTTTTTTTTGAGGTGTCCATAGTTCCGCAGTCAGCTGCCATACTTATGATTACCTCTCTGAAAAATTAAAGTGAATGTCCTTGCATTAACAGAAAGGTTACTTGTAACTTATTAACGCATCAGGGTTGGCGTGAAGGTAAAGATATATATCTATAGATTCACGCCCACCCTAAAGCGAGGTAGGTAGAGGAAACCGCGCGCCACATGACTAAGTCCTTACACACGTCACTCACTTCTTTAACATTCATAGCCTCTTTTCATACACACTCACCGGTTCTTAAGGTTCCTGACACCACCTTCTGATAACGTCCGATCTATGTGATGTGTGTTGTTAAGGGCTTCCTCGACACCTACATGCTTCCGCTTTTGTATTGTATATCTGTTTCGTCCAAGAGGTTAATTTATATTCCGAAAATGTTTTCTGTGAGGTGGAAGTACCTCCCCGGTCGACTGCCGCATCTATTAGCCCTGTCATTGAAAGAGTATAATAATATCTTCCGGGATTAACAAAAAGTTTACTGTTCATATTCTAGCCTAACTTAGATACTAGAGAATAAAGAAGTCCAAAATACCAGATGATATCCTATCTATACATATAAATAAAATTGAAGTGTCTGTCTGTGATTTCAAAATAAAGCCTTTATCTTAAGCTCATATTATTATTTTCACGTTACCAAAGCCTAAATACGCATTTTTAACTTTTTTGTCTGTTTGTCTGTTTGTTTATCCGGGCTAATCTTCGAAATGGCTGAACCGATGTTAACGGGACTTTCACTGGTAGGTAGAGGACTGTTCAGAGCAGAATATAGGGTACTTTTTATCCCGTAAATAATTAGGGTTCCTGCGTAAAAAATGAAAAACTTTTAAAATTAGGGGGAAATATCTTCCCGTTCGGGGGACTTTGCAATTTTATTTTTATTATTTTCGTACAATACGTATTTTTTGTAACATAAAATAACTACGCATTTTTTATGTAATATAAATAAAGTACATATACGTTGCCTCCTGTAAAAGTCAATAGATCTACGACCCTGAACTTTGTTTTTTTTAAACAGAAACAATTTCATGTCTACAGAGAAATAAAGGCTACTAAAATACCAAATCACATGCGTGCGAAGCCGCGGGCTTCTGCTAGTCTAACATAAAAACAGATCAGCGCTCCACTTTATTCACTGTATCTATAAACCGAAGTTTTTATTCTCACAATCTATTCCATACGTGACATAAAAATGGTAGAACACATATAAACACTGAAAGAGACCTGCATACTCATATAAACACACTCGACCTGCCCCAAGAGGTCAAGATACGATTCTGTATCAGGAACTATTCGAACGGAAAAATCGGAGGTCGCAAGATGTGTCCAATTTCATGCTGAACCCTCGCCGGTAGGTTTGAACGCTGTAAGAGGGATCCATTTAAGTCGGCGCAGGGCGGCCGTGACCTAGCGTAAGTGCTGGGCGGGTCGGCGGCGGAATCTCGGTCAATCACCTTGAGACTTGGGACGGGTACTTTATCTATACGACATACGTAATTCTATTGGTTGGATTGAAAACAAACTTTTTTATCTATTTTGTTTAGACTTAAGGGTTAGATAGAGTGACGCCTTTATCATTTAAACTAGTATATCTTGGTCTTAATAGACGTCTGTTATCCAATGTTTATGTATTATAAATTATCTTTATTACTGAATGAGTTATATATTTGTGAGGATAATCAAATAGAGCAGATATTAAGAAAAAAAACGAATAAACGCCTCTTATGAAAATAACGGTTAGCTGTTTCCACGCATTTTCATTGCTTCCAATGTTCAAATAGACAACACTATGTATTATAGAGCTTTTTTACGTACAGTCAGGTTCGCCTTTGACGAAGAGGTATACTAATACAAATTATTCTCAAGTTATGACCGATGCGTGCGTGCTATCGGTTAGCTTGATGTTATTTGAAATTTGTATGTGCGTATTTCTGACTTCAACTCGTAGTAGAGCGCTACTCTAAATAAGCATAGTTTTTTTATACAACGCTTGGAGGGATACAAGCATACGTCCACCTGATGTAAAGCAGTTATCGTAGCCTATTAACGTTTGTAGCATATATCCCTCGCTCTATGCCTCCTCTGCTGCTTACACAGCAACTCCTTAGGAGCTTACTGGTGACCTCACTCACACACAGGAACACAACAACCCTCTAGGGAGTTGTTATTTGGCTGCGGTTTTCTGTGAGGTGGAGGTACTTCTCCAGACGGGCTGCTTTGATGCGTCCTACCTCTCTTAAAACACCCAGACCAAGTAAAACAGACATGTTCATGCACACAAATGTTTATCTTGTGTGCGAATCGAACCCACGAGCGTTGGCGTCATAGTCATGTCTTTCACGACTGAGCCACCGAGCTCGTCAAAAATGTATATTAGGTTTATGCAGGGCTACTCTTAATGTTTGCAGTTCTTGCTTGATGGTAAGTTGTTACCTATGCTTTTGGCCAGGGGTTCTCATGGTTTTGCCGTCCATGTAAAATCCTTTTCCAGCTTTTTTTTTGTAGAATTTCTCTGTATCTTAGGAAAACTTAGGCCGGGAGATAATTTCTCAATTAAAGATTTCTCGGAAGAAAACATCATTGCGTTTCCAGTATCTGAGGAGTGAAGATGAATCCCCCGATTCCATATAATCAAAGCATCATTTGAAACTGCTGTTGTACTATTGGTAGCACATACAAATAGACCATGTTTCATTAGTTTATTGTCTGTCTGTTTTCACATTATAATCCGAGCTAGTTTTGGGGGTTATCACATCTGTTGTAAAGTTAGTAACTTTATGGTATCAAATGTAAATTTGATAGAACAAATGGCAAAAATATTTTCATAAGGAAATAGTCATCATATTCGTCATCAACGTGCATATAATATTCTGTTTTAAGAGGAAGTGTACGTCAAAATCCCCACGATCGGCCATTTCGCTAGAACTAAATGAAGGCCTTAAATAGAGTGAAATTGGTAACGCATCTTTGGTCGAGGCACAATATTATAGGGGTGGGACAGTAAGCTTTACCACTTTATAACTACACTACGAAACATTGCAAAAAATGCAGCTGTCAACGAGGCACTTATGCAAATTGCTTGTTGCAAACCGGGCAGCTATTCAAAAAAGATAATGTGCACTGCGCTGAATTTCCACTTCGTCCGATTTTCAAATTATAATACTCATTCGGTGATTTATAATTATTCAATCCTGTTCGTTAAGTTTCGTATAAAGGGTATAAGGCAGCTTACACACTTGCGTTCTTATACCTATAGAGAGATACGTGTTTTAACCGATTTTATAAAGAAAGAGGATACTTAGCTGGATATGTATTTTATTCACCGACATATCGGGAATGGCTCTACGGATTTGGATAATTAAAAGATATTCTGTTTAGATTTAGAATATAAAAATTAAAATAATTGGTATCATGTAGGAGCCCTAGAAACCGGCGAGCGTGCATGAGAAGAGCAATGAATGTTCTCTCTGCCGCAAGGGATTTGGCGTGAAGTTATAGATAGATATAGATAGATGTAAGTTGGCGAAGGTTTACTTATTAGTTAAGTAGAAAATATCTTTCAAAAAAGAAAACGTAATGGAATAAAAGTTTGAGTTAAGTAAAAAAGTAAATAATAAAAAAGCAACGATATGAATAGCCGTCGCATTCATTGTTTTTTTTTAATGTTTATATTTCATACTACTTTCGGTGACATACAAGCACACGGTCCGCTTAATGCGCAGCGGTTTTCATAGCCTGTAAAATTGAAGTCTCAATAAGCTAAATTTGATTTAATGGCATTTAGACATAATGATGACAAACAAGTACTCGATCCGATCATCGATCATTGCATTTTATTTTTTTATAATCATAATTTTAGGGGAAGTATTTTAATAGCTCGTAAAGTCAAACTTCAAATGTTATGTATATATTTTTACAAAGCTCACTAGCTTCTTTAATATACATTGCTCATTTCATTTATGTGTTTTAATAAAACACGGCGGTTTGATCGTGGTAGGAAAGTGTTTGTCCTAACGAAAGCCACGATGCAAGCAAATTTATTTCAAACCACGTTGGAATCAAACATATATAGCTCGGAAAGTGTTTATTACATGAACTCATTGCCTTTTTTTTAAATGCATAAATGAAATGATTCTGAATCTTATTGTCACTTACGATGCAGGTAGATTCTATATAACTTGTTAATTGCTCTAGTCCGCTCGTCACTCGCACAATCGCCACCATCTCTCTTCTAATGGAGTTACAACTAGACTCTACGTCGCCCACCAAATTCCATTTTTTCGAAATCTCGATAACCACCCACCAATAAGTAATCAAGTTACACGAATTACAAGGTAATCATGTCCAATTTCCACGTTAATGTAACACAGCCGTCAATGACTAGAAAGTAAAAGTGCGTGGATAACAATGGATCAATTTTTGGATAAATTAAATATCCTATTACTTAAAGTGAGTCACGTACATGTATAAATACTAACATATAATGCGGCAGAGTTTGTTTCTTTGAACGCGCTAATCTACGGATCAGATTTGAAAACTAATGTTTGTGATTGATTGCCCAGCAAGGTTATTGGATATAGGCATCCACGATAAGACCCTTAGAAGCCGAGGAATAAGAAAGAAAGCGCTTCCTACTGTTGTTTGTTCTGAAACTAGTATAAATATATTTTGTGTATATCGGATACAAATTGCATCAAAATTTGTAATTAGGCAAGGTTTTACTTTTAAGTTCATGTATAAGCTCCGAGTATTACCCATCCGTAAGCAGTAGTAGTCGCTGTCGCTTGACTTACGTTTTATTCAATTTGACTAACAGACTATGTCAATTTACACAAATACTTATAGCTTCCTACATGACGCTATTGAGTTCCTCAAAAGGAGATCAGTATTATCTGTAACGCACGAGTGATTCCTGGATGTTGCAAACGTCCATAGACTGTAGTAACTGCTTAGCATCGGGCCTGTTATTATACTGTTTGCAGCCCTAATATTATAATAAACAAATTATGAAAAGAGATACGTCCACGACACTTGCCCACCGCTATGTCTGGTGTAGCCAGGATTAATAGCGGCCATAATGCCGATGAATAATGAATTATATTACATTATATTAAATTTCCAATTTAAACGATCCAATAGTGGAACTTATTGAAACGTTTAAATTAGCTATGAAAGACGATTGGTGCTTTGAACTGATTTTTCTTAGTAAATATTCACCTCTTTCATTTTGATCTGATAATATTTGGTTATTTTCTATCGTAACATTTAGGTCTTTTGACATTTATTATACTATTTAAATTTATATATTATAGTATATTGTACTATTTTACTTTAGTACAGGGAGATACTTGTTAATGGCACGTTGATATTTATTGTAATATATATTAAACTTATTTGCTCTAAGTATAAATAAAAATAAATATATATAAAACAAATATTACAAACATCAAACAATAATAAATTTTATTGCAGTCCCGAGGATAAACTACGGCTTCAGGGGGACTGACAACGAATTTAATTGAATTTAAGAAGAAGGAATTTCTAATAAAATAAAGTAGAAGAGAAGTAAGAAAATAGATGAGATGTATAAAGTTTTTAGATTTAAGTCTTCTTCCTCTTAGCGTGATTCGATGTCGTCGTCCTAAGTCCTAGGCCATTAGGATTGGCTGGGTCCGCTACATAAGTCTATAAATTTGGCAAACTTACTGATTTTAAATGGAGCGACTGGAGCGTCAGACCTCCAAAACCCTGAGGGAAACCAGATCTTTTTGAAGTAATGTTAGTAAGGTAATAGTACAACGAAGGTACGTACGATTTAAGTATTTGAATATAGAATTCATCTTACTTTGGTCAATGTTACGTGATAAAAGTACAAGTCATGTGACTTAAAAAAACTGTCTTAGACATAAGAGCCGTCAGACCTGTAACTACCAGATTACTAGCAAGATTCCAATGAATTGGTGTAAGTTGGTGATGCTGCAGAGTAGATTTCCTTGTATTGCATACAGCTTAGGGCGTACGCTTTGTCCCCCGATGGAATATAAAAGAAAAATATAAATTATTCGTTACTACTTTCCCCCGGCTCAGCCAACAGCTTTCATGTTTCATTGTGCTCATGTGAAATGAAATCATTAAAACCAATAAATTAAAGCAGAAATTAAAGCAACAAAAACAGACGTAATATACGCCATTACGATTCAAAAGAATACCAATACAAAGTGGCTAATTATCATAGAATTTCGAAATGATTCTCATACGGGGTTTGTAATACATTATTATTTTATTATTAATTTAAATATCGCATACGTACCTTCCGAGTGTGCCATAGCAATTTCATTATTATTTCAATCAACTGAATGTAAATTTATTCAACAATCTCACGGGGTAATTGCGATGTTCTCGTCTCCCTTGCACGCCGCTTGTCTCGCTCTCTCTTATTATGATATATGTACGCAGCCTCGCATTCTTATGCGTTCAATCAAACCAAAACAGGACATGCTTCAGCTTTGTACTTATATTTTGCAAGGTATTGTTTCTATCTTTTTACACTGTGACAGCGTTAAGACGCGATCTTCGTTTTAGGGCTCCGCGTGCAAAGGATACCAACGGAACCATATTATTAAGACTCCACTGACCGTTCTGTCTTTCACACCTTGTTAACCATAACACAAGACACTTGTTTTTTTTTCGGCGTTTTTGGTACACGGTGGTATAGAATCCTTTAGGTCCAGGAATCGAATGTACCACTAAATACATAGTGCGTAGCAAAGCAGCCCACCTGGGAAAGAAGAAAGAAAGAAGAAGAAGCCCTCCTCTCAGAAAATCGCAGCCAAATAAAATCTCCCTAGAACGTCGTTGTGTTCCTGCGTGTGGGTGAGGTAACGAGTAAGCTCCTAAAGAGTTGCTGTGTTAGCAGCAGAGGAGGCATCGCATGAGTGATTCTGTATTTCAAGCGTTCATAGGTTACAGTAACTGCTTTACATCAGGTGGACCGTATGCTTGTACCTGTATAAAAAAAGCTAAATGTACCTGTTTAAAAAAAGCTAAATTCGCTTGTTGGTTGATTATATTTCGGTCAGTTAGTAAGACTATCACTAAGCTAAGCTAGGCAATTGTTTATAGGTAGTAGCAGGCTTTACGAATGCCTTCAAAGCCTCTAGGTCTCCCATGGACTGACAAAATTTCGGTCGTAGATTGGTTATTGGACGGCAACTTGGCGTTGACAACCGCTCTTTGTTCACCAAAGTTTGGCTATAACATAAGTTCGTGGGTGCTGTGGTGGCGTGTTGGTAGATATATGTGTGTATGTGTGTACCTGAACATTTAGTTGGTACAGTAATAACTATTTAACATCAGGTGCCCGGATTAAAAGAAGGGGCCGTCTCTTATGCAACAAATAGACGGCGCCATTCTTTTAATCCGGGCAATATCTTCAAAATACACATTAAAAATACTGCTTGTAAACGGCTTACTATTGAATTGTTAAATATCTGATAGACAACGATGTCTGGAAAAGATTCAGCACATACATATCATTTTATACAATATTTTATCACTTCACATCATGTCTGTTATATTCACATAACTTTAGACCTGACTGTCCTTCTCCTGAAGTTCCTTTAGACATTTCGTCTTCGCCAATTGTTGTTTTGGAAATGTATGTATGTATTACTTCACGCCAAACGTAAACAGAGAGGACCACTCGCTTCTTTAACATATTCTTTATTGCACACACAAATAGTACATAATAATCATTGACAAATACAGTGTACAAAGGTGAGCTTATCTCTTCAAGAGATTTCTTCCAGCCAACCCTAATGAATGTGGAACGAAATTGTACAAGGGCTATAACAAATATATGTGCCAACTAGCAAAATAAAAACAGATACTCACAATAAAAATATATATACATACATACATACGACATATAACCACACACATATATACAAATATACATACATATACATAGCTACATACTATTTGTCGTTAGATGATAACATATTTAGATAGTGCGTCTTTAGTCTTCTCTTGAAACTAAATACAGAAGGACTCAACATTCGTTATCTACTCTTCTCATGCAACTACGACATGGAAACTACGACAAATGAATAGAATACGATAACAAGTCGCGTCTAAGTGATCGCGAGGGCCAATGGCAAATAAAGAATTTTCGTTCTTATTTGTCTTCTTTTTACGTTTTACCTTTATATTAGTTACTTACTCGTACTAACCTCTAATCAATTACTTTCCGCCATGTGGTCGCCACATACATACCTACGAACGCCAGCGACGAGCATTGCATGAACATGAACTTGAAAAAGTCATAGATTATTAAATGAATAGAATTGTTCGCAGTCAGCCCCGCGATGAATACTTGACACGAGCCGAAATTATAATCTGAACGAGAGTCCTCCGCCTAAATCTAAATAGCTCTTAACACACGATCTGTAAAGTTTAAAATTGCATACCCACCGGCCGAGCGAGCTGACCACGCGATCGTAGTAACCTAGTCTACTCAGTGTAATCACATGAATCGTTTAACAGTACCGCCTCATACTTTATGAGCCAGTATCCGAGAATCATATTGCGATTTAAATACGTTAATAAATACAATATTTTGATGCAAGCTCGTCGTACGCGACGGCCCTTTTAAAAATTCAATATTAATTCGCTAACAGCAACGTGTTACTTAAAACGGAGCGGAATTAAAGTTACAGGTTTTTATTTCGTATTGGTGCGTATTTGTTCGGTTGGCATTCTACGTTTTATTTTTGCGCCGTGTGTTGTGATCGGCACTCAATTAAAGGAAAGTGGTTATGGGTATCGGGTAGCTGTTACATGTGATGTTTTTTGTTGGAAACAACAATATTTTATTGCATGACGTTCTATCGGACTGAAGTGTGCTTCGGCGGGGACACAAACGAGTTCAAACTCCAGTTGTTTAGTTTCGAGTGGTCATCGAGAACTGTGTGCTATCCTAATCCAATATCAGATCCTGTCCAGTTCAATATAATGAATAAATTGTAGTCAAAATTGCTTACAGCTTTAAGTACACACAATATTCATTTTTTTACAAACACAGTTACACATAGAACTATTAAGTAATTAGAATTATTTACATGATGGATGGATACAATAAAAATATGACCTCTTTAAGAAACCGAAAAAGAAGAAATGAGCAAATTATATCAACCCACATGCCAGAAAGATATTTATAAAAGAAATGTATACAATATGTGCATATACCTATTTAATCTGCTTCCCAATGACATGAAGCTACTGGAAGGTAAAGCCCTTAAGCCTATATTGACTAAGTGGTTATTGGAACACTGTTTCTATTCCACTAAAGAATACATTGACCATTGTAAATCACAAAATAAATAAATTCTATTAATGCATATAATAATAATGTAAATGATATTTGTATTATAACCTTAAATTTTATTAATACTATTTTTTTTGTAATGACGTGATATTTATGATTTGCATGCCTGCTATCAGGCTTAATACACGGCACTGTATGTTAAAATAAGACCTTTATGTAACTGTATTAGCAAATAAATGATTATGATTATGATTATGAAACCATCGTCATCTGCAAGGAAAACCTGAAAGGTTTAGGGAACATAGATACTATTCAGGAATTTCGACTTTGTTTCGGTTCTTTAACATTCACGGCTCTTTTCATGCATACTCGCCGGTTCCTATTGCTTATGAAACTATCGTCTGAAAATAGACAACAAATTTGGTCCTGGTGCTGTGTTTTGACCTTTCTCGGGTTCTAGATTCTTCTACTTTTGCATTGTATATCTGTTTCGTCTTTGTTTCCGCTCGTACACAACATGCTCCTTAACTTACCTTTTACCTTTAGCTTTTTAATACTCGTATGTCTTTTCATGCACGCTTCTCGATTTTTAGTACTCTACCTACCTACCTACCTACTACCAATTTTATGAATAGGCGAATGAGCCTTTCCCCAGAATGGGGTTCATCTGCCGGGAGCTTATATTGTATATGTTTTAAATACTAATTCCCGTTGCTCGTCCCCGCCGGCAATGCAGTCGTCAACCTCTTACGGAATTGATTAATGCATTACAACCACAATAATGCGCTCAGGGGTTGGTTATGCTCAATTCGAAATGCAGTTACGGTCTCGATCGGTATTAGATAGTGCACCTAAATCCAACTTATATTCAATTGGATTAATTTGTTGTGAGCATTTCGAATTCAATCGGCTCTATACTAAAGTCTCTTCGCTGATTAGTCTACATGGCTGACTAAATAGACTTCTGATGATCTCGATGGGATCACACAAGTTAAGCAGCGACGGCAGCCAGTCTATGAACGGGTTTCTGTTGCTTGTGAAGCCGCCGGCTTGGCTGTTTTCGGTAGATAACAGTTACTAAGCTAACCTATGATAGTTTGGGCGCATCAAGGCCTAGGAAGTTATTTCCACTTCACAGATTCTGTTCTTGCGAGTTGTTGTACTTTTTTGCTTATGCTGCTTCCCCCTTAGTCTTCTACATCCATTGGTTTGGATATACATATATATATTTAGATATATAAAGTTTTATTGTACTGCGTAGCTCTTTCAAGGTACCCCCAATCGCACTTTGAGAATTACATACCTTATATTAAGCCCTTTCGCAAAAATAAATATACTTTTTAAAATTTTTCACTTGCAATAATATAATATGGACAAGAAATAAATTATTGAAATTTAATTTAACTATTCTAAATTTCAAATCAATAGCATTTCCTCCTAGTTAGTGCCCCTATCAGGTAGTTCTAATTAGCAGTTGCAACCGCCGCCGTTGCCATGGCTGCTGCGGTCGTGTCTCCGTTTGCCCATCTCATGAAGCAAAAGTCGCAGACAGGTATAGCCACTACCGGGGATGCCTAGGCAACCGCTGCGCATAGTTGTTGGTTAATATCTAGTTAAGTGATATATTTTTTGACGACTACAATGGTAAACAAGCGTACGACCTGCCTGATGGTAAGCAGTTACCGTCGCCTATGGATATTTGCAACACCGAGGGTGCCACTTATGCGTTGCCGAACCTGAAAATAATATGTAATATGATAAATAAAAAATAAGCAGTTGTCCAGATTTGAAGAGCTATCTCGTGTGTCTCTCTTATCGAACACGCAACTTAGGCTACGTCGATATCAGTCTGTCTATGGATGAGTTTGGTTATCTCCAATTTACCCTTACCCTTTGGAGACTACGGAAGGGCATTGTAATTTAACTGTGACTACGCAGTCGGGCTGATTTGATGTGCCCTACCTAGCCTTCAGCAGAACTTTGTTTGTTATTTAGCGGGGATTGTAATTTTGAGAGAGGTCGGGCGCATCAAAGCAGCCCATCTTGGGAAGTACTTTTAACTCATGGAAAACTATGCCCAAATAAAACTCCATGGTAGTTGTGTTTCTACAAGCGAGTGAGGTTGTCAGTAAGCTCCTAATGAGTTGTTGTATTAAAAGCAGCTGTGTTATCGCACTAGAGATACTTCGGGTATTGCAAACGTTTTCATATGCTACTGTATCCTCTTTACCCCAGGTGTGGCATACATCGCTTGCCTCCCTATGTTGTATTAAAAAAATGTAGGTCTTCGATGGCATCGTTGCGCGGTTGTATAGATTATCCCATACGGCCCACCTGACGTAAAGCGGTCACCATAGTCTGATGCTTTAATTTTACGATACAAGTAAACTAATATGTTAACATAAGGAAATAAACCTTTATCGATATCAGCTAGCTTGTTTTCCTCACTAAACTACTAATGTCCTAGATCGCCCACTGTCATGTTCAATAATGAATGATGCACAACAGAATCGATAATTAAATTAATATCTGTATCTATTGCGACCGACAAACAAGACTGATCTCCACTGAAACAGATAAAATACAATATATTATCCATATCTTTACAACTTTTTTTTTAAATACAATTCCTCGTATTATCCTATTATTTATTAACCTATTATTATTCCTCGTATTAGGAATTAATATTAATTTAAAAATGTAACTATTGATATATTACTATTATATTGTGAACAAAACTAGTGATATATAACTAGTACAATAAGATGTAAGGCACACCAAAGAAACTCGACTGTGAACGTACATTCAGCTCAAAGAAATCGCAGCCAAATAACAACTCAATAAACTTAAATTTAACCCTCAGCATCTTGATGAGAGCCAATCCACTACACGCTACGATTTTTGAGGCATTTTCTACCACGTACGGTGAAATTGTGGAATAAATTACCCTCAGCGGTGTTCCCGAACAAATACGACATGGGTGCCTTCAAGAAAAGAGCCTATGTTTCCCTAAAAAGGCTGGCAACGGATCAGTGATCCTTTGGTGTTGCTGATGTCTATGTTCGTGCTCGTTTGCCCACCTCTTATATAAAAAAAAACCCCTAATTATTGTCGTGTTACTACGAGGTTACCAGTAAGGTGCTAAACAGATTCTATATTACAACGTACAAACAATTACAGTTAACACTTCACATTAGATAGGTCGTATCTTGTATGGGAGAAATAAGTAATTTACGTAAGACGTTGTTTATAAAAAAAAACGGGTTGCACTCCGGGAGTGCAGGCAGAAGTGAAAACATATGAAAAATTAACGTTGTGCATTTTTGAATATTTTGGGATGGTTAGGGAATAATTTCGCACGAATTGCGTTACTTATCAGTATAAAAGTACTATCTCGAGCCATCAGCAGTCACCGTCCGTGGATATGCGTAGCAGGCTGTAGTACAAACGGCAAACACACACGCACACTCGCGCAAGCGCCCTGCGCCGCTTAAACCAAACAGCGATGTTGATAAACTACGTTGAACGAAACGCGTAAGCGCCAAGAATTTCATGGCGCTTACGTTTTGGTCGCGAGAAAATAATGCCCTATGAACGATCTAGCGCTTCATGTTTTAATTTTTTAATTAGAGGTAACTAATGTTTTAGCGCTGCAGCGAACTTAAGTTCTAATTCACACTAAAATTTTACGGTCAGGGTCACGTGTCCTGACGCTAGTTTAACATTTTTTACTCACCCAAATAGTGCACAACGCCGATAAAAAAGTTTTCACTTCAAAAATCCTTAGTTGTTTTAATCGAATCTAGTAGCAGATACAAGGAACAGAGTTAAGTTTAAAGTTTATAGGATTAAGAAAAAACTTCTAGACTGATGACTAGAAAAAACTACTACCACGAATTTTTATACGTAGTTCGCCCTTCGTATTTTAGTCCTTGTTTGATGGACAGTGAAGTTAACTGTAGTTTAATAATCTGAACATAAAACATATGACCAGGTAATAATAATAATTAAATATTAAATAAATAATAATTGACGTGCTCGATGGCGTAGTCAAGAATGACGCGACTTTAACACCAACGCTCCATTCCCACACAGGGCGAACATTTGTGTGCATGAACATGTCTGTTTGTCTTGGTCTGGATGTTTGAGAGGTAGGGCGTATCAAAGCAGTCTGGGGTAATACTTCCATATCACAGAAAACCGCAGCCAAATAACAAGTCCCTAGTAGGTTAGTGGGGTTGTTGTGTTCTTGCGTCTGAGTGAGGTTACCAGTAAACTCTCGGGGAAGTGGCTGTGTTAACAGTAGAGAAGGCATCGCGCGAGTGATAACGTATTGCAAGCGTTCATGTACTACGGTAACGGCTTTACATCAGGTGGGCCGCATGCTTGTATGCCTTCCGACGTTGTATAAGAAAAAATAAGTAGTCGTCCCCTTAATCGCAACCTTGAATATCGGTGGGAAAGGGCTGTCTCTCTTAAAAATATCCAGACAGTTCATGTTCGTGCACAAAGCTTGTATTGTGTGGGAATCGAACTTAGTACCAAAGAAGGGCTACTTTGGTTCCGAGCTAACTTCTCTACCACATACCGAGCACGTCATTTTTACGATTTGGTATATTTATTCTATTGTAAATTTCATGACAAGATATTTTTTTTATGTTTTACTTATTTAAATTAAATTACAAATGCTTATACTTGGAATAACATATAAAAGCCTCCACCAGTAGTTAATTTATGAAGTAAAGAGTGCATCTTAAACGAAAAAAAGACTTTGCGTGGGACTTGGTAAGGACGGTTGGTTGGGGTGACTTTGTATTTTTCTAGGTGTAACAAGACTAAAGTAATATCCCAATAAACACCAAGTTCATGGTAATTTACGTTAGAAGTTGACGATTTCACCAATAAAACAGTGGTTATCTGAACTATGAAAGTTCAGCTTTACTACGTTCCTTTTGATTTCGAAGATAATTTGTCGTATTCATTGTTATGATTAATAACTTGCCAAACAACTAAATATCTAAGGTGTCTGACTTAACTGTTTTACAATCACAGTGATAAAACCTAGAATCATAAAGCTATGAATGTTTCTGCCTTTCATGACATAGGGAGCATATCTTATTACGAGGTTGGAGTTTATTTTGCTAAGTTGTATTTTCTATTACAAACCTTTCGTCGAATATAATACTTACAATATTATAAATTCAATATCAATTATCACATCAACCCTAACTCATCCCACTGCTGGGATACGGGTCTCAATTCAACCGAATGGCTTTGGGCTTGAGAGCTTGATGGCGTCGTTGAGCGTGTCATTCTAACCGAACACGCAGTTTAAGCAACGTCGACCGCAGCCTGTCTATGAATGAGTTTATCTATCTCGAGTTTCTCCGTGCTCGGAGGGCACGTTAAGCCGTCGGTCCCGGCTGTTGTCGATAGATGACAGTCGTTAAGCTAAGTCAGTGGCCCACGGGCGGCTTGAAAACACTGGCCTCCGCCAATCTGTAATTGACCAGCGTGGTAGAGTATGCTCTAAACAATATCAATTAATATATAAGTAATATTTTTTCTTTGAGTTTAAGAACGCTGTATCTTTCTATAGCTGTGATAAAAAAAACTCTATGGAACTTAGCACTAACTTAATATCATGTATTTAGGATTAAAAAATAGCTGTAACCTACACTTTGCATTTATATAAAATCTTCTTCTTCATATCTTTTAATACATTATTAGGATTGGCGGGGTCCGTTACCTAAGCCTAAGAATTTGGCGAAGATACTTATTTTTACAAGGAGCGACTGCCGTTAGGCCTCAACAACCCAAAGGGAAAACCAGATCGTTTTTAGGTTAGGCCTTTCGAAATATATTCACGATGTTTATTCTTACCGCCGAGCAAGTAATAATTAGAAATATGTACTTAAATCCGAAAACAGGAATTTCAGGAACAGGAAGTCAATAATTTTTCTTTGTGTTTAAGAACGTTATATCTTTTTGTGGCTGTGATTTAAAAACCCCTGTTAAACACCATATTTATACCATATTTTTTCATATGTATGTCTTTATTGTGATTATAAAATAGCAATAACATGATAAAGTCTCTTAGTAAATGCCTGAGTTGCCTGAGTTCTACGTTATACAACCTAATCTCAACGGAACATTTCCAACAATGAATCTCGTTATAGCCCACGATCCAATCTACACCACAATCTGTGAATCTGACATCGCCAATCAATTATCTTTGCTATTCACGTATCAATATTAAAACAGCTGCCTCTTACTCAATACCAACCGTTATTGCCCAAAATAGTTAGCAACCTATTTCCTCCGATATTAGGGCGGCTGAAAATCTAATTACAGTGTAGCTTTGTTGGAGGAAATCGCTCGCCTCGCTTCGCTCGTTGTATAAACGAATCCTAAGCTCGTCGCTTCTCCATGTGAAGCGAACTTAACGAAACCATTGGACTAGAAGCACAGTCCGCACTATTAATTGCTTATTAGTAACAAGCATATTATTGGTTATTATAGAAATTATTCGGAATTCAATTTATAACCGAAATTCAAATTATTTGCTCAATATACTGTCACTAACGATACGAATTATCGGTTTTCTATTCACACGTTAATTTTATCAAATTACAGTCTATTACAAAAAAACATGCACATTTGTGGACATGTGAAATTTTCGTAAATTCTGTAGGTCGTAAGCTTTATATTATTTAGTTAGGTACGTTTTTGTTACAGATTTAAGTTTATGTTATAATATATAAACACTTAATTCTGTAATAAGTAGTATGTATTCTATTTTTGCAAAATCAGGAGTTTAATATATGCTATGAAAAGTAATAAACTGATAAGGTAGATGATTGAGAATGATTTGAGAATGTGCTGAATAAAACATATTTTTAAACATTATACTAAATTATACATCACCAAATTGGTCGTGTTTTATCAGAAGGTGATGTCAGGAGCCTTAGGAACCGGCGAGCGTGCATGAAAAGAGCTATGAATGTGAAAGAAGCGAGTGAAGTGTGTAAGGACCGCGTCTTATGGCGCTCGGTTCTCTCTGCCTACCCCGCAAGGGACCTGGCGTGAAGATATACATACATACATACAATCACAATTAAGTATAATGTTTAAAAATATGTTTTAAAATACATCGTCCGCCTTCTTCCACCAGTCTTCCTCCTTCCGCCACCAGTTAGTTCCTGCGAACTAGCGCCATCGGTTGACCGTAGTTAATGCATGCCGTTGTTGCCATGGCCACTCTGTCTCAGTGTCGTCTACAATGTTAAAAACATAATGCGGCTATTAAATACTATTAATCCAGGCACTATGTTCTAAAATTCATTTTTTTTATACAACGTCGGGAGGCATACAAGCATACGGTCCGCCTGATGTAAAGTGGTTACCGTAGCCTTTGAACGCTAGTAATACATCAAGTATCACTCACGTGATGCCACCTCTGCTGCTAACGCAGCAACTCCCTGGTAGCTTGCTGGTGACGTCACTCACATGCAGGATCACAACAACTCTCCATGGAGTTGTTATTTAGCTGCGGTTTACTGTGAGGTGGAGGTACTTCCGAAGTCGGGCTGCTTTGATGCGTCCTATCTCTTATTTTTAACATTGTCTGCTTTCGCCACTAGCCAGTTCCTTAGAACTAGCTAGTGGCGAAAGTAGACTAGCGCCGGCGCCGGCTGGCGTACATACACCATTTACATTGGCGTTGTATAAAAATAACTGCTTAAAATCTCGATAATACAGCGTTTCATTAATTTGTTATTTTTTTTTGTTGCTTGTTTTGGTGAATGTTAAAGATGCTTTGATTAGATTGATAGTTGATGAGTTTAGACAAAATTAAATTGGTAGCTTAAAGCGCTCTTTTATAATTACATTTTGTTTTGTAGTACTTAGCTACAGAATTGTTGAAATTGCTGATCCTAAGGCTAAATACATTCATTTGTAATCAGTGCTTACGCATACTGTTGAACCTAAGCGGATGTACACATATTTTTAGACTGGACCGCAGCTATAAACGAAACATTTATGGTCGCATTGACTTATACATTAAACGCTATAAGTCGGAAAAGCATTTCCCTTTTCTCAAAGCCGTTATTCTCCATTGAGTCTGTCTCAATACAGAGATATGCAAAGACAGAAACGAGGGACGGAGCGGACGCGTCTTCCAATGTCCGCACGTCGGCAATTTGGTCCAAAAATGTTGCAATTGAATGCATTTCGGTATGGAATATTGAAACCTCAGAGTGGGTGATGCGGGTATTTCTCTGCCGTGCACGCATTGGGGTGGGTTGAGGGATTCACAAAAAGGGGGCGCGGCCCGCTGGCGGCCCCCTAGCACCCGCGCTCATGCTTTCTAAACCTACACGCAAATAGTACACGTTTGCTTGGCAATGGCAACATTTCATGCTTAGTGTATACAAATAATGTGCGGCCCGGCTACAAACTGCGCAAAGGGAATACTAATGTAAGCAGCGAACGCAGGCCTAAAGTTAAATCAAACATTTCGATGATCGTTCATATTGCAGTAGCGGCCCACTGTTTAGCAGGTAGCGAGACGTCTGAACTCTGAACTGCAGTTTGAGGTACATTTATTATTCATACGCCGCTACCGTGAACATCTGCATTTTCAATCACTTCATTAGACTGTAAAAAGGTTCTCTTGTAGGACTCGCTCGGGTTTCCGTAAAAATATACACTTTGCAATAAATCGTCAATTACAGAGAGCCATTTGAATGCGTATCTTCCAAATCGCCGCGAGATATTTTTATATTCGATTTAAGGAACGGTTAATAAAACCGTGTTTCCACAGGTACCTAAGTACTATTACCAAGCTGACGATGCATCGTGAAAAGTTTCGATTTGTTCATCCCAATTGCGTAGTTGCGCGTGTCAGTTTAATGGAACATGCAGTAAAATGTCGACGTAGGTTGTCATTCGACAGGATTATTTATTTTATTTCGATTTTCTTCGTCGTCGGAAAGCCCCTAAAGTGACTTCGTAGTTTTGTATTTCCAATCACTAAGTGCAGGTAAAGCCGTCGCTCCCGGCATTTATTATTATTTGGAAATTCTTAAACCAAGTCCGTAGCGTTGAGGCAGAATCTCTGTTCTAAGTGTATCATCAATTTCTTTTGCTAATTTATGAAGAAAGTACGAAAATATATGGAATTGTAATTTTTTATTGTAATCCTAAATCGTTTTGTCTTGGTGGAACTGCCGCTTAATAGTCTCTCCGGTATATTAGGGAACGTAAATACCGAACTAAGCTCTAATTCCTCGAACTAATTTCGCGCATTGCATTTGAAATGTATATGGGGTACGCTGCAGACACAGCACGCTGAACGCGACCAGCTTAGAGAGAAATTATCGATTTGTTGTACGAAGATTGGAATAATAATATATTCAGATATGTTATTGCAGATTTGTTTTGGTTATTCGAATGTACACTTACATGAATCTTTGAGGTGAATATGTTTTTAATACGTAAACAAAGTCTCTGCACTAATACTGGAATGAAATATTTTATAACTTCAAATTGTAAAAAATATGTAAATTCTAACATAACGAAATGTTCTGAACATGGAGGTAGTTATTTAAGATTACGAATCCCTTAAAGCTAAACTTATACCTATATCTAGGTTCGTTTATAAAAAATAGTATTTTTATGCTTTTATTAAATTGTTTTATTTATTTAAGAAACTTGTACATTTCATAGTTTCTTGTTTTAGAAAACTCTTATGCCACTCTTTTTGTATGGTTACCGGTTTTTTAATAAGACACATGAATTTTTGCATAAGGTGTTCCTTCCTTTATTGGAGTTTGCTATAAAGAATTTTAAAATTTTCCCTCACAGGCATATCTTTAGATATTTTCCCATAAAAATGGGTTTCGTTTTTGCAGCAATCCAAATAATCGACGTAACTAATATGTTTTATCGTTTTGTCGCTAGTTTTAAACTTGTAATTGTAGTTTGAGATACATTCGCAAACGTTGTAATACACTGTTAGTACATTTTATAATATTAGCAAGAACCACTTGCCATACTCAGACGCTCTCCAGCCCCCCCGGTTTTTATCTATGTCGCGAGGGCCCTAATAGCGGAGGCGGGGAACCCAAACTAATCACCTTTAAAGTTGCCATTTATGCATATTTTGTACAGTCAGCGTCAATATCATGTCCAAATTAATAACTATATTCATTCAAAATATTAGTGATTTTTTTTACATACATCACTAAAACAAGTTTTCCTTGCAAAAAACTAATTTGACTTGGTTAAAAAATACTCTGTTAAATACAAGCATCAGACACAAGTAGTTCGATGACCTTAATAACTTTTGCAAAAAATCTAGAAGCTGACCTTTTGAGATTAGGTCCTTAAGATTATGGTATGTTTACAAAAGAGACGTCATTTGTTAAAAACAAACCTCTAATGTACTACCGTGTCATCATAAATCTGGCAAAGCTGGTAATAGTCTAGTAGATGAAGAACCAGCCTATTGACCGAGTGGTCCCTGGTTCGAATCCTCGTGTGAGAATGTACCACTAAATCCGTAAAGACGTGTGAGCTAACCTAAGAAAAGTATGGTTTTCTCTCTCTCTCTCGTTGTAGAGGTCTGATGCCAAATCATTAAGCTTAGGTAGTGAACCGTGCCAATTCTAATAGATTAGGAAACTGAATAACGCTAGAAAGAAGAAGAATCCTAAATCTGGCAAATAGAGGTCCTAAATCCTATTAATATTATAAATGTGAAAGTTTGTATGTATGGATGTTTGTTCCTCTTCCACGCTTAAACAGCTGAACGGATTTGAATGAAATTTGGCACGTAGATAGATTATGATCTGGATCAACACATAGGCTACGTTATTTGACTCCACGCGGGCGGAGCCGCGGGCAGCAGCTAGTAATATATAAAAATAAAAACATCCTGGCACACACTTTTTTTTTTTAAATATGTTCATAAGATCGTGCTAATGTTGCTGTAAATCCTGAAAATCTGAATTATAAATGACACCGTAGTTTTCTGTGAGTATTTTTTTGTAAATGGCGCGTCAATTCCGCGATAGCGTCTTAATTGACGGCGAGTAAAACCACTTTGTTTCGGCTTAACTTTGAGCTTTCGGATTGACACACCCTTTCTATTATACCGTGTATATATTTGAAGTCTCTAAAAAGCTTAACTTAAAGTTAATACATATATATCATCACGCCTGTCTCCTATGGTGGGGTGCACCTGACGTTCCATAGTCTCTCTTCCATACTCATCAACCTCTTCATGCATGCTCTTCGTTGTCGGGTGCTTCTGATTTGGCCCTTTTTCAACACATCACCAATTTGATCTATTTGTGTGCGTCTAGGGCGGCCCCTACCACTCACTGACTCTTGCCTGTATACACTTCTTTCGTAACTCTTATTAACTCAGATTATCGATGCAAGATGACGGTTGTTAGATAGATAGATAAAATATTGAGTAAAGAGAAAAACCAACCAAAATTGCACGTGCAAAATTGCCTCGTAAGGTAAAAAATATAGTTTACCTGCCATCACGGGTGGATAACATTAACAAAACATATTCTGAAACGTGATTTGCAGTGAAAAGCGAATTCAAAAGGATCGCTCAATCTGTGGCGACGTCACATAAACAGGCGCCTAGTTCTCCCCAGGGCTTCCCGACCGGCGTATGTCTGATTCGCAATGCAAAACGCATCCTCCACCTACCTATCTAATATTGCCTGATGTATTTTGAATAATTGCTGGTCACGCTAGCCTGATTGCATGGTCAGGCAAAGGCCTCTGGGGTGGCAGAGCCTCGTGTTAGGATTTTGTTGTGCTACATTCAAAGCATGTACATTAGAACGTGCTTTGCGCAAATGAAATTCAAATACAATATCCCTTATTTATCATTGAGCTATATATTTCTCTCTGCCTACTCCACAAGGGACCTACCTTGAAGATATACATACCTACATGCTATCATTAAGCTCTACCTCTTACCTCTAAAAGTCGATATACTTTTAATTCCACTTTTACATTCGGAATTTATCTCCAATTCCTCCCGACTATGGAACGCTATCTGAATCCATTAGAGATGGCCGCATCAAATTTGATTTTAAAAGAAAATACTTGGCTATCTGTTAGAGGGGAGGTCCATGCAAATATGTACGCTTTGTATGTCCATGTAAATATTTATATGCATTAGTAATAATTAATATATTCATAAACACTGCAAACGAATTTTAATATACTCCCAATGGTTTACTGGTAGAATACAATTATTTTGTGGTCCGCACTTTGTACATCTGTGGTCAATAAACTATTAAAGAAATAATTACGCTTACGGTTGTATAAAACGTATATTTTTATACGTTTTATACAACCCTTAAAAATGCGGTCGAGATGAGAGCATGGCGCAAAATTTGTGGCATAACGCTTGCTGACCGCGTTCGTAATGAAAACGTGAGAGAAAGAATTGGTCTAAAAGAGAGTGTCGGTGTTAAGACAAGAAAGGGCATGCTCCGTTGGTTCGGACATGTAGAAAGAATGCGGGACGAAAGAATGACGAAACAGATATACAATGCAAAATTGGAAGGATGTAGGAGCCGAGGAAGGCCGAGACTAACCATGACCAAATTGGTCGTGTTATATCAGAAGGTGATGTCAGGAGCCCAGGAACCGGCGAGCGTGCATGAAAAGAGCTATGAATGTCACAGAAGTGAAGTAGGCAAGGACCGCGTCTTATGGCGCTCGGTTCTCTCTGCCGGCCCCGCAAGGGATTTAGCGTGAAGATATACCTTGAAAATAATTGAACTCAAGGAATAGAAGAAAACAAAACTTGAAAAATAGGCGATGAAATGGCAAAAATTATACATCCTATGGTATATATTGTATTAGAATTTTAACTAGCATGTCAAAACAAATTAATCTTGCTGATTTATTTTATATAAGAGGGGGCAAACGATTATGAAGGTAAGAGATCTGGTGATAAATTATCACCATCTATCAACATCTATTTATCTATATTTATCTTAATGCCAATTATCTCGTAGGTTTATTTAAAGGTAGAGACCCGAGCGCCACATGACTCAGCCTTTGCTCAATTTACTAGCTTCTTTAACATACATAGATTTTTTTATGCACGCCCAGTTGTTAAGACTTCTGATTATACCACCCGCTTCTGATAACAGAAGACGACATCCTTCCACTTTCGCATTGCTTATCTGTTTCGTCATTCTTTCCTCTTGCATTCTGCATGCATATATTGATTTCTTACCTGAATATGAAAAACAAATTCTTAAGGTGTGTTCCGTTTTTGCAGCAACTGTCTGAAGACCAATGAAATAGTATAAATGAATCGGGAATCTATTAATATTCCAATTAGAGAGCGGGCGAGCAGCACGGTCGAAGGCCAAATTGACTTAATTTAATCAATCGACTCAAATTCTGGGGTAATGTAATTAATTTGTTTTTGTACTATGTCGGATCGGCAATTATAAGCTTACAGATTGCTAGATATTAAGTGTTTACTGTAACTTTATAGGTCTTTCTATATTCCATCCTATTTACATTTTCTCCCAGTAGCTTAAAAATATCTTCAAGAATTTGTTGATTGACTGCAATCTTTCTGGATGAGAATAGACAAGGGACTTAGCGTTAAGATATAGCTAGATAGGTCCGTATGTAGTTATCTATTGTGAATCAATTGCAAACATCTTTGTCTGTTAGATATGTATAATAAATCTTTTTTCTTAATAGTATTTTGACGTAATCGTTGAACCTGTTCTAATACAGAACTTATCTTTTTTTTATACCATTAATGTGGTAAACAAGCATACGACCTGCCTGATGGTAAACAGTCACCGTAGGCTATGGACATTTGCAACACCAGGGGTGTCACTTATGCGTTGCTGACCCTCTAAAAAACCTCTTCACGCCTTTCCTGTAGAACCCCATGCTAATATACATGCATAGTCCCTTAGAAAAACCTGGGCTGGGAGCTCATTCCACAACTTGAGAGTTTTCGGAAGAAAACTTCTCTGGAACCGCACAGTACGATTCCAGCGTGCGACGGTGAACTATCCGCCGTCGACCAGCGCGGTGCAGTTATAAAAAGAAGCTGTCGGCATCAACACAACCCGTTATACAATCGGTGGAACACACTACGAATTTACATCAAAATACTTTGGCCAGTACACAGATTCTTATTTAGAAGATTTGTAATACAATTATCGTATTTCAAGTCTATCTTTTCTGAGGAACACAATGCTTTCAATAGCAAGTAATGTCCATTGTGGGAATAAGAATATTTATTTTTTAATTTCCCTTAGTGCCTTCTATTATACTCTGGAAGTCATGTTATAAGTGATGTAAATGTTTCTCTTTTGTAAAAAGAATTCCTATCCTCACGATAGTTTAATATAGGATAATACCTTGCAAGTAGCTGAAATTGAAGTAACATTTTATGGCGGTGCTGATCCAACCGGCGAGGTAATTTATATGATGGCGCAGTTCCAATCTTTATTTATTGTATTATAATTATTTGAATATTTATATTATAATGTCTTTGTTTCTATGTTCATATAGAATTACGAAATCTCGATTAATTGGAATCATAGATACCAATTGAGATAAGTTATTTGTCGGAACATTAGATTACAATATGAAAATCATGTGAAATTTTATATATTTCTCCGAGATATGATATCATTATTTTTTAATTGTTTTCAAGTCATATCAAAGAGGTGGCAATAGTAAAAAACGCACTACATCTCAACATCATATGTAACTACTAGCTTTTACTCAAGGTTTCACATGATAGTAAGTAGTTTATGTTCTTCCCCAGGGCACAGACTACCTCTGCACCGAGTTTCATTACGATCCGTTCAGCGATTTAGACTTGAAAATTCTTATACTCTCAGAAACTTATCCATGGACCCCAATTTCCTCATGTAAATTCTTTAAATCATTTGGTTTACATTGCTATTAAATCCTAAACAGATGGTCCAAAATCGCATTGTATTTTTTAGCAGCGCCGTTCAGTCATTGAAAAATGACAAACTAGCAGAAGATAACGTAAACAAATAAGCACCTCAATTTCCTCGTATCCTTTAAATTATTTAGTTTGCGATAACTGGCTGTGCCTTACCTCTAGGTAAAAGATGTAGGTAACGCTGAGGAAGTCTAATATTTATGTAAATAGGTTTGTAAAATACAATATTCCGTTGTGGAGTATAATAACTTGAACTAACTAGGTTTCGATAAGAGAACGTAGAACCACTTAACACGGCTGATATGCATGTAAATTTAAAATAACTGCCATATATTAGTTACGTTGTTCACACTACCTATATTTTGAAAAAAAATATTGCCGGACAAATTACACAGCGCCACCTAGCCCCAAAGTAAGCGAAGCTTGTGTTATGGGTACTAGACAACTGATAAACATACGTAAATACATTTTTTTTTTTGTAAATACATACTTATTATACATAGAAAATACCCAGACCAATACAAACAGACATGTTCATGCACACAAATGTTTGTACTGTGTGGGAATCGAACCCACGAGCGTTGGTGTCAAAGTAGCGTAACAGCGCGTTTCACCACTGCGCCACCGAGCTCGTCATAATATGTATTCGTAAATAAATAAATAATAAACTTTTATGGCAACGCAGTTGTAAGTATGCTCGGAAAATTCTAACACTGACACTTTGATGATTTATCTATTTATTATTTATTGGTCACGCTGGTGTTACCTTTCGTGAACTTACAGGTTGGGGAAATTACCAATTCAAGGTTTTCCTTATTGTGAATTTGTGATAAGATAATTTTGGACAAATTATAAAGTTTTGTCGAGGTCAAAGGTCTGAGATGGTTTAGACATTTGGAAATAATGAATAACAAAAGAGTGAGAGAAGATTGAAGACATCGTTTGGGGTCTCTCTAACTAAATGCACACATTTAGATCAAATTGGGTGAGAGCTAAGAGCATTCACGAAGAGTTTGATGAGTGAGAGGTATATTTCGAACGGTATATCTGGCGTTACATAGCCTCGCCTATCCCAATGGGAGATATACGATGGTATGTATGTACATATGTAATTTTATTTTGTATACGCATACTTTTTATGCTGATACAGAGCTACACATGTCCAGATACACAAATGTTTGCCCTATATGGGAATCGCACCCGCGAATCTAGTATTAAAGTAGCTGTTGCTACTCAACCGTGAAGCTGGTTTCATATTTACTGAAGGAGCCATTAATTCATGACGTCGCAATCTGTCGCCACATAATAGATAGGCAAGAATATTTCATAATGTCGCTCCAATGTGAGGATTCTCTACCGAGTTACCATGTGAAGTTGCATCTTGCGGGCCAGCATGGCAGCGTCAACTGACAGGACACTGTGTAGTCTTTTGTCAGTTGCAGTTGCCATTTGGGCTCCTCTTTCGCTTACCATCAGTCAAAGAAGAGCCACTATTACTTTTTAACTTATATAAAGAAAAGAGTTACTAAGAAAGTATCGGAAAGTCTCGTTAATTAAGGAAATAATGAATTGTTTTAATTCATAAACCTTACTGTATACATAAGCAAGCTATAGAGCGTGTATATCTTTCCAATTTTTTATAAATAGGGACATATCTATGGTTTAGAGCTATTATAATGGTGGTCTATACGTAACGAAATTTCTTGGCTATCGATACTTCAATACAGACATGCCCACAAGTTACCTTCAATACACTCATTCCCAAAAAGTCTGTTATATCTACGGATAGAGGCACATTTTACTATTGATCAATAGCGATATTTATGCATGTGTTTACTGTTCATATTTGGTAATGTGCTTATCTATACTCTAAGTGATAAACAATATAGCTACTCGTATTTATGCTGAAACATCATTCATTTGTCTATATATTTAGTATACAATTATCGGAATTATTCATCATTCCGTTCTTGAAAAAATAAAAACCATAAAACTTTTTTTTACTAAATATAGCTTTATGCTAAATATCGTCACATCGGCCGTAGTTTATTTGAACCGTATACAATGAATAGCCACACAAACGGATAGTTTATAGAGCTTCTATGGGTTCTATAGACGCCTTTGAACTTATGGTCAGCAAAATCTTAAACTCAAACTTATCGCGATCACAATAATGATCTTTATGATCTTCGATCACTTAAAAGTAGTAATTCAATCTAACTATATCTTCACTTAAGTCGCTTGGGCGGTAGGCAGAGAGAAAAATAGTATATTATAATATTTATATTACAATGCCAAATACATAATTACTAAATATAACATGAATAAATTATCAATACTGCTGCGTTACTCTGCCTACTTCAGAACGAACTTCACGTCAAGGCTCTTGCTGGGTAGGCAGAGAGAACTGAGCGCTACCTACCTTGATCCTTACACACCTCACTCGCATCTATAACATTCATAGCACTTTTCATAGAACATAATTACAACATTTAACTCTAAATACGAATGAGTACATAACGTGAAAATAACGGTTAACTTATTTATGGTCACGTCACATTAATAACACGCTCAATGAATCATTGCAAACCGTAAACAAATATTCGAATAATCGAATAATAGAACTTTAACTAAATCGTTCAAACCTTGTTTGTACGGTAGCGAGTCGGAAAATCGCTTCGGGAAATAATCGAGTATCGTATCGTACGGAAATTGCACCATTTGACGCCGATTTAAAAGGTGTACCGTCCTGTAGATTGGTGCGCTCGCTGCTCGCGATTAATGAACGTACTGTATATAATGTTGGGTTATAAAAAAAGTTTTAACATGTTTGTTAAAAGTTCGCGTAAGACGCAGTTCAGAATCTCGAGTTATATTGTTATCAACATTTGTGATTGTCAATTAAAAGTTTTCAGTATGTTTGGAGGTATTTGTAACAATGTTATTATGGGGTGCACCCTTAGGTATCTACATGCGGTTCCTAGGATACACCCTGTCAATTAGTGGAAGGAGGTTCTAGCCGTAGAAGAGATAAACATACAGTAGGATAACTTCGAAAAAATGTTCAAAAATGCCACACACATACTCGCTGTTACATAATTTGAAATCGAATTTCACAGTCGAGCATGCCGCGACTGGTGGCATACAACGTGTGTTTTTACGTGCCTCGTGGTGCACCGCTCACTGTTAGTTATCTTGAAGTGGCGTGTGATGTAGCGTTGGTAATTACGTTAAAAAGCATTAGTCCGCTAGTTGTCCTACTGCTTATATCTCTCTACTATGTCCCGATGAATTTACGAGTTGAACTCGCGTGGAGAGAGCTTTGTACTATAAATATGGTATCATATTTTTTTTTTAATTATCTATTGCTGATGTCTTCTACGAATGCCATGAATTTATCCGAAGAACAAAGTTATCCTTGTAGTGGAAAACATGTTCGCCCATACATTCCGACTACTAATATAAATTATTGCGAAATTTTTCGTGTTACTTTATGGCCATAAACTTCTTAAAGATATTCTACTGATATTATTATCTAGTAAAGAACTATTTCTTTCTTCAAAATGTTTGCTCAGTAATATAGGCATACACATTAGACCTCGTGTTTATCAACTCAGCTCCGAAGATCAGAAATAGGCAGAGGGCAATCCACTGGGCATGTAGTTCATAAAACTGATCACCAAAGTGGCAGAAAAGGTAAACAAATATTATTATGATAACGACCACGCACCGCTATACACAACCTGGAAAGGTTCCTCTTTCAAGTGTAATAAGCTTCAAGGATGATGATATTAGGAAGAGGACAAATGATGATATAAGGGTAAGAAATAAAGAGTACGAACGCGTTAGATTTTTAAGTCACAAAATCGATAATTGTGCTATGCAGAACCCTATAATTAGCAATGACCGTCCTGCAGCCCCAACAGCAAGAAGAAATTTCTTCTGGATATAACCTAATAGACCTATATACACTTCAGAATGTTTCAGAAAGCCTTTGTAATGCCTACCGCTTGCATATAAAACAGCACTTCATGGGCTCCCACAAAAAGAATTAGGCTGCGCTATAATGTGCCTCATCTATAGAGAAAGTAACACAGGCAAGCCGATAGTCCGTCAGAAGAATCATTCTGCTTATGTATCCCGCAATTCTTAGTGTAATATGTAATATACTTTCTGTACTCCATTATCGTTGCCAATTAGAGTGTCCATTATAGAACGTATTATGGAATACAAAGGAGCTAAGTAGATTAGGTTCTCGCCATACATTCAGGTCACGGAACGTTATGCCCTAGGGTTGGTATATTGAAGTTAATGCGGATGAGATGGGGCCGATAAATGATCTTAGATACAAATTGTAAACTAATTAGCAGAGCGTCGACCTTAAGCTTGAATCGGTTGGTTGAATAATCTGTTCTAAATTGTAGGTAGGTGGTAGATCATTCTATTTTTATAATAATAAGTAATGTCAGGATTGAACTGACTCTCTTCAAAAATATCAGAAGTAACATTTAGCCACGCCCGCTTTATCTTGCGCTCATATATATATAGAATTAATATCAGTACCACTTCTATGGAAGTTTCACTGCTGTGCCAACTTTCATTTGTTTTTCTTTGGGGCTTTTTCAGCGGGTAGGAGGGCGACAGCAGTGGAGCCGCGAGTACAACGCGATCAAATGCATAGATTTGTATTTGCCCTTTTAGGAAGGCTACGCCTAATACGCCACGTCAACACCACGCGATCATCGGCGTCGCTTTTTTGCCCGTTGAATTCATGGAGAAGGCCGTAGGGTACCCTGCTATCTACTAGGAAAGAAATGTAGAAATAATAATCCGTTAATTGCTCGTTTTCTCTTAAGATGGTATCATATATTGGTATCAACTAGATGCTCGTTTTAACATATAGAAATGCAAATAAGAGTGACTCCAACGTAATTTACACGTCATTACACACGTTAATATACACGTAAATTACAAGTACGTCGGAGTCACTTTCATAGAAGTCGTCAACATTCTCCTGCTTTTCTATAGGGGAACGCAAATACAAATCAAAGCAAAAAAACAAAAACACTGCAATAAATGTGGCCCAAATTTTAAAACAGCGGCATTTCGTTTTATAGAGGTGCAGGTCAACACGTAACTCAGATCTAGTGACCTCTCCTTCTCCTAATGAAATAGGAAAATGCTGCGTCTCCAGCGGAACCCATAGGTGATTATAACCATTTCCTATAAGAAAGTACTAAGGTAGAATAGGATGCCATGGCAGTGAATGACCCATAAGATCATAAACGATTATGCACAACGGTTTATTTTATTAATTTGTAAGAGTTTAAGTTATACTTACATTAGTTTAATTTTTATTTAGATCAGTGAGATAGATTTAGATTTTGTAGTATGCTAACCGTACCTTTATCCCGACTAGTTAGCCGAAACTTTGACGAAATATTGATATTCAAGCAGTTCGACTGGGGAAGTACTTCCATCTTACAGAAAAGCGCAGCTAAATGACAATCCAATGGAGGGTTGTTTTGTTCCAGCGAAGGAACGAGTTGAGATGATTACTCAGTGTTGTACATGCCATGTATGTACAGACTACCTTGAGTTACCTTCACACTGGACATACTGCTACTCACCACTCGTGCGTGTATATTACGTAACTGTTCATCTTATGAATGAAACATTCCTCATACTACAAGCCAGTACTAAGTATCTCGCACACTTCTTTTGCTTTGAACATTATATCCGACTGCAGTCGTTCGATCCGCAATTTAAAATCCACTTTAACCAAACCACTCTTAATCGAAAAGTTGGTTTGAGTTGATCCTCTAATTGTTGTATTAAAATAAGCGAACTACGGCAAAAATATAGGGCGTTCGGTCGGCGCCAGGCACCGCCATCACATGTTTATAATCATTATGATAGCATCAAGTATGCGATAGCGCTGCCTCGGAAACGAACCACCCGAGCGACGTAATGTTTCGCGGCGTATTGGATTCACTTGTGCGCGGCCGATGGCACGCGCCCTAGGGGAAGTTTGGATGATGCTTTTAACGCCTCAGTTCGCCTTCTAGTTGCGTCGTGTGACCAGAATTACATTAGAGAGTTATTCTATAGGTACAGAAGGATGCGGGTCTACATGATTCGAACCAATCGCTACTGTTCTGCATCTCCGTCAAAACGACAAGTTTTAAATTCTAGTAAGTAGTTCACAACTGAATGTTTTCGAATTTTGAATAGTGACATCCCTAGCGCTCAAACGCGTGCGCTGGTAGTTATGTCAAAAAGGCCTAAGTGCACTAGTTGATTTGCATTATCTACTATGCTATAAGGCTGCGTCACTTTGTGACACGGGCGATACAGCGTATCAGCATAAGTATTCTATATGGCAAGGACACCAATTTTCTAGTCATCCTTCTTAGTACTAATTTTGCAAACGTGTAAAGATGAAGAGAATATATTTGAATTTATTATCAGGAACATCGTTCCGATATGAAATCTATATGTTTGACTGTGTGTGCGTTTGTCTGTGCGTTTTTTCGAATATTCGAATTTTGACTTCAGATTCGGATTCAGCATAAAAAAGTGGAATAGGAAAGTTCAGGGACACCGTTTCTATCTCGTGAGGAACATGATCAAAATGGCTGACAAATAAAATAAAAAAAATTGATTTGTTATATAAAGTGACGAGCCAGGTTTTCCGCTGTCAATGCAAGCTTGCGCATTCTCAACTGATTTTTTTTTATTAAGTAGATACATTTAAATTAATATTATTTATTCTACACCAGACTAATATCAAAAGTGATCATATTGTAGGTAATTTCTTAAAACTGGACCGAGGTGTGCAAGAAAAGGTGTCTTGTGGCGCCCGGTTCTCTCTGCCTACCCCGCTAGCGTGAACATATTGAAAGATAATGTCGTGTAATTCATTCTGATAATTAACGGTGTATTTAGTTATATAGGTAATGTTTTTGGACGTTATTTGTTGGGAGCCTATAAATACGAGTACTTGTACAATGCGAGCAATTGCAGTAGCAATATTAAAACATTTTTTTTTGGTATTTTGTTTATACGACATCAGAAGGCATACAAGCATACAGCCCGCCAGATGTAAAGCGGTTACCGTAGCATACGAACGCTTGTAATACATTAAGTATCACTCGCGCGATGCCTCTTCTGCTGCTTATACAGCAACTCCTTAGGAGCTTACTGGTGACCTCACTCACACTGCAACCCTTTAGGGAGATATTAACTGCCTGCGATTTTCTGTGAGGTGTAGGTACTTTCCCTGACGGGCTGTTTTGATGCGCTCTACCTCTTTTAATCTATCCAGACATGTTGATGCACACAATTGTTTGTCTTGTATGGGATTCGAACCCACGAGCGTTGGTGTCAAAGTCGCGTCATTCACGACTGCGCCGAGTTAGTTGGTTGTCTACGTCCAGCGATGTCACATGCTGGTTGACAACACTGTAGAGTCCATTAGCAAGCAAATAGTACATTTTTGTACTGTTACGTAATTCAATACTACTATATAAGTAGCGGGTGAGGCTATATGTTACTATATGCATAAACCAAATTTACATATTTATATACATACATGGCTGCCACATTTTTAAAAGGACGGATGAAGTTTTATACGTAAGAATAATCTATGAACTCATGTTCAACAATGTATAGCCTTATTATACCACTAAGGTGGCAAAAAAGCATACGGCCTGCCTGATGGTGAACAGCCGCCGCAGCCTATGGACATTTGCAACACCAGGGGTGGTTTTAAAAACCTCTTTAAGCCTTTCTTGAGGAACCCCATGCTGTAGCCTCTTGGAAAAACCTCGGCAGGGAACTCATTCCAGAACTTGAGAGTTCTCGAAATTTTCTTATGAATAGACACTTTGAAATAGTTTTTGACGAGCTCGTGGCGCAAGGTTAGTGCCGCTACTTTGCCACCAGTACTCGGGGGTTCGATTCCCACACAGGATAACAGACTAACACTATTACTACTACTAACAGACTGTCTGTCTTGGTCTGGGTGTTTTTAAGACAGGTAGGGCGCATCAAAGCATCTTTTCTAGGGAAATATATCCGCCTCACAGGAAACCGCAGCCGAATAATAATATATAATAATAAGTCCCTAGAGGATTGTTGTATTCCTGCGAGTGAGTGAGATCACCAACAAGCTGCCATGATGCCTCGTAGAGAGGCGAAACACGTGTCGCAGCGACGACCAGGCCAGTCGTGGCAACGACGGTGGTGGTGGGGGCATGCGGATTCTGTTCCAGATGGCGGACGACCGCAGCAGCCGAGGCAGAGACTACCGGAGCAGCCATGGCAGCGTCGGCATGTTGCATTTACTAACAGTAGTGGGTGGGTGCCGGCCGGCGCTAGGCCGCATGAACTAATTGGTGGCGGAAGCACACAAAGCAGGTCAGATCAAATGGCATGCTCTTGTTTTTCTCCCGGTATTGTACAAAAAAATAAATAGAGCAGTGATGGCCTAGTGGATAAAGTACCGGCCTAGTGACCAACAGGTTCTCGATTCGAAATCTGGAGTGTACCACTAAATTCGTGTTTTCGTATGTAATTATATAACTAGAGATGTATGTTTGGATCGGTGCACCTGGCGTTCCATAATCTCTGCCTACCCCAACGAGAGACTGGCGTGATGATGTATGAAATGTATGTAATTATCACTAGCTTGGCGGTGATGGAAAACACCGTGAGGAAACCAGCACGTCTAAGAAATTATATTTCGGTAGACTTGTGACCTTACCTAAGAATGATCTGGTTTTCCCTCTGGGTTGCGGAGGTCTGACGGCGGTCCACGTAAAAATCAGTATCTTCGCCAAATCTGTAGACTTAGATAGCGGATCCCGCCAATCCTAATGGATTATGAAACGGGATAACGCTAAGCAGAGGAATTGTACAAATAAAAAAAAGAGTTCTCTTTTTCCGAAGCGAAACAACAAAAAAGTGATATTTCTATCTACTTATAGTCGTGTAATTTATAAGTACATATACTATACCATGTTTTTCTTAACTATTTATCACCTGCGGCTGTGCTCACAATATGCGTCCCATTAAAAATATGAAAATTACAATTTATATGTTCGATCCCTACCTATACTAGATAAAGTATAAAATCTAATATTCATAATTTAGCAATACGTATGAAATATTAACATTCCAATTACGATGTTCACAATATAGTTCCGACCCGTTCGCGCACGCGTGATATCTGTATGATAGAGGGAGGTAGGTGTAGTTTGTGTGACACCTTTACGGCCAGCGGGTTCCGAACCCGCACCTGCCCGGTTCAACGCACTGAACGACTATGTTGTGTTGCCATTTGCAATTTACCGCGCGATGAACGATTTCTTCCGCTTTGTTATTATAAAAATTATCAGCAGTAACTAAAAATTGATTGATTTGTCATCCTCTCCAATAGTGTACGTCCAAATATAATACTGGAACAGTTTGAAGCAAACCATCAGGATACTATAAGCAGGATAATACTGTACATCAATAAACACTATTATTTTTTCCATACATACTATTACAAGAGAGGTAGGGCGCATCAAAGCAGGCCATCTGGGGAAGTACCTCCACTTAACAGAAAACCGGAGCCAAATAACAAGTCCGTAGAGGGTTGTTGTGTTCTTGCGTGTGAGTGAGATCACCGCTAAGCTGCTAAGGAGTTGCTGTGTTAGCAGCATAGGTGGCATCGCGCAAGTGATACTTAATGTATTGCAAGCATTCATAGGCTACGGTACCCGCTTTACATCAGGTTAGGCGAATACTTGTAAGTCGCCGAAAACCCTTATACTGACCCCCTTTTTAGTACCTTCGCTATAGGTTTTAAGGAGCTTAATATAACTGTAGGAAGTCTTTAAATCACTACGTTACTAGATGAATATGAGGAAAACTCTACCTAGCTATATAAATGTTACCTAGGTAATGCTGAATTTTCGTGTTGTTTACCTAGCTACAGAGAGTTTTGCTTGCATTTATCTGGATTAGCATGATGAACACTACCTAGCCAAACGAAAGTTACTAATACTCTACCACTAATGTCCACGTAAACGTCTCTACCTTATCAGATAAACGTCATAGATGGTCGTTACTAACGCTATACCTAAGCTAAATGACAGATGAAGGGAACTCAAACACCAACTAGGTAGGTGGATGTCACTAAAAGTTTACTTAATTAGATAAGCAGTTGTAAAATATACATCAAATAACGTCATTAACATTACCTGAACATCACTAAAACTCGTATTGCCTACATGAACCTAACTATAATGTCACTAAAATTTTGCAATTTAGCTACGTACGTAACTGGAATGCCGCCGTTACTAAAACTTTACCTTGATGGACGAACGGCAATTAATTGTAGTTTAATCCTGATTAGGAAGTACATCCAATTTGCAGATGACGGCAGATAGATAGCAATCCCAAATGGACTTTTGTATCCGTGAGAGTGAAATCGCTATGAAGCACTGTATTTCTGCTAACTCTTCACAGTCAAATGTTAGACGTGTCAATGCAAAGGTGAGATACTCTTTGTGTACTATAGTGGCATAGGTATAAAGATCAAAAAAATAAAATAGTTTAGAATTTATAGTCGTTCTATTAAATTTTGTGTTATACAGAAAACCTACGTTGAATTAAATGTCATGTAAAGGAATACTCATCTGATCGGCGGGAATCGAATGCGTGTTTTGATTTTCAGTTACTGCTTACTGTTATTTGTTGTGGTTATATCAATGAGGTATTTTATGTAACTTTGTAAATGCGTAGCGTTCGCATAAAACTACGAGTATCAAGAATAAAAAAGGGTTAATTTGATATTAAGATCAAACTTTACATATAATTTGTTATAGGCGAATATGGGTGAAAGTATGAATGAATGACAAAAGAGTTACGAAAGAAGTAATATCGAGGAACAGTGAGTGAAGATACCGGCAGGGGCTCCAGACGCACACGTATAAATCAAATTAGTGATGTGCTGAATAAGAGCCCAATCAAAAGCATCCAAAACCGAAGAACTTGCATGAAGAGGTTGTTGCGTGTGGATGAAGGGAGAGACGTATGTTTGGATCGGTGCACCTGGCGTTCCATAGTCTCTATCTACCCCAATGGTAGACATTATGGTATGTATGTATACGGAAAAAGCCTCCTTTTTGCGTTCTTTTTCTCTATATCCTTGTCATGAGTCTAATTTCGCAAACAACTTGCTACAACACATTGCACATTTGTTGTATATAAAATATTCTTCTAAAAAATTGAAATTTTTATTTTTATACTAATAAAGATCACATTAGTTATTACCCAGGTTAGTATGTCACCTTATATGACACCATGTATAAAAGCAAACAATATGAGTTATATTTATAGTAAACTAATGGCCACTAAAGCAAGAGATGTAGTTTTGAATGGATGTGTTATGATTTGCAAATATTCATGCCGTATTCGGGAATATTATATTAGTAGACATCAGTGTATAAAGCAGAGGAAACTGGCTGAGAGAGAGAGGCAGGTATGTAGCCGAGTAGACTCCCTTTGAATCTAGGGATTCGGATTATGTGCTCTTCTTTTTCCTAGCGTTATCCCGTGGTGGATAGGCGGGTTTCTCTACCTAAGCCTAAAGATTTGAATATACTCATTTTTAAATAAAGCCGTCAGCCGTCAGACTTCCACAACGTAGAGAGATCTTTCTATAATTTCAGGTACGTGCCAGTTTCCACGATGTTTTCCTTCAGCGTTGGCCAAGTAATATGCAAATATGTACATAAATTCTTAAACATGAATTTAGTGGTAGATGCCCCCACCGGGATTCGAACCGACTAGTCGGTTACTACGCCCGTTCTTCATCCACTACGCTATCACTGTTCTCTTAAATAAGAGTTTTTGAAATACAAGGATACACGACGACAAAGCCGCGGGCAAACAAAGTTAATATAAAATACTGGATGTCTTCCTTACATATTAATTAGTAATTCAGTTATGCATCCTGAGTGAAATTTCGGAAACAGTCACGGGATACCGGGATATGTTTTCGAAATTAGCAGGTAATCTTAGACTAGGTACCTTACATCACCTTTGCAGTCTCTCCTTATTATACTTTATAGAAGTTTGTCACATTTTAATAAACAGTAGGGGATGTGAAATAAACTGCATGATTAATTATCGGTTTAGCGATCCATCAGGGGCTGGCCCTTAAAAGGTTGGCGTGAACTTTACGTTGCGACGTATAACGGTTCGATACAATGCATCGTGCATGTATTCTGTTCATAAACTTGTCATAGCATACGCGGTATTCGAAAAGAAAATAAAAACTTGCTACACTGGATTACTATTTCAATGTAGGTTGCTTGTATTCGTCTCGCTTCATCGCATATGCAGTCTACTTTCGTCTAATTGTGTCTAAGCTGTGACTTAATGCAGAGACATATATTTAATGGTCATACCGCTATGAGCTTTAAATTAGTGAAAACCGCCTGAAAATCCGTTTAGTAATTTTTGAGTTTATCGCGAACAGACAGACTCGACGTGGGACTTTGTTTTGTAATATGTAGTTTTATAGTACACTTTCACATATACTATAACCTTTTGTTATCCGTATGTATTGTATTTGTGATTATCTAGTCAAACATCAAACAAAACACTCGGCCGTCTCAGCCCGTCAAATCATGAGTTTGACACTGACCGCAGTAGGACATAAGAACTTGGGTGCAACACTAAGTGATCGGGTACATTCACAACGCACTTCGCTTCGTCTTTCGTAATACATGTAGTCAAAGGAAGGCAAATCCTTCCCGTCACCTGTATGCCCCAGACAACAATCTTGGAGACCTTGTTGGCAACCATGGAAACTTCAAGGATAGCACAAATAATGAATTGAGCTTCTACGTTCAGTGTCGCTAAGATGAGAGAGTGTTATATCTCGTCGGGATTATAAACGTAAGGAAAATAAAGTAAACTTTTTTAAAGAAAGAGGGTAATGTTCTTTGCATATGTACGTATATATCAGGAAGTAAATATTCTACGGAGAACCAATGAGAAGGATATTACGTTGTAACTCAAGTCACCGATACGGGAGTAAAGTAAAACGCTCAGCTCTTATTGGCTAGTTGGCGGATCACCATCGAGGCACATATCGGCTATTGGTTAAAATATTCTCCAATTGGTCATTGGTTTTCCGAGCGCGGGTTGCCTTCACGCGCTGTCAAGCTATTCATTGGTTTGCCGTACAGATCTAGGCAGCTAATAAACCCTGAACAGTTTAACGGATTTTAGCAGATAGATTTTAATTCTGAGCATGGTAAAGGCTACACGCAGACCTTATTAAACAAACATGGCATTTAAACACATTCAATGCAAGGAATTCTGCAGTTCGTAATTTTTTGGGATACAAAGTAGCATATATGTTATTCCAGAACATACTCTTTATTTATGGTAAACTTCGTTCAAATGCCTTTTGCCGTTTTTGCTTAAAATAATAACAAACAGTCATACATTTCCATTTAAGTAAGTTAAGTCTTACATAAATGTGGTTTTTTTTTTAGTTATGAAGACTTGAGTGTAGAATGAAAAATGCCTTAAATATGCTAGCAATTATAAGGTATTACGTAGCACATATTAAATATGTAAATTATAGATAAAGTAATGCATACATAGTAGCGTTAGTGGGTAGAGTTAAAACGAAGTGGTTTTTTAGTGACGATTTATTATTTATTTAAGTCCCTTGGACATTTTGATATCCTAAAGTCTCCCCTTTTTAGCCGTAATGGTAGATTCGAATTTGGTCGTATTTGAATATGGTAGAAAGTTAAAAATATATTTGAACGGAAACATCCAATAACAAACTTCCTCTATTTTTTTCTTTCATTTATGTACCAAATTTGTTCTTTTTTTTAAAAAAAAACACGCTCATTTTGTTTATATTCAACGTCGGGAGACATACAAGCATAGATTCACCTCGTAGCCTATGAACGCTGGTAATATATTAAGTATCGCTCGCGCGACGCCAGCTCTGCTGCTGACACAGCAACTCCATGGGAGCTTACTGGTTACCTCACTCACACGAAGGAATAAAACAACCCTCCGGGGAGTTGAGTTATTTGGCTGCGGTTTCCTGTGAGGTGGAGGTGCTTCCCTAGTCGGGCTGCATTGATGCGCCCTACCTCTCTTATATAAGAGCTAATATGACTATTAATATATTTTTTAATTTACTACTTTTTTTTTAATTAATTCTAGTAAAGACAAAGTAATGTTTTGAATAGAAATCAACTTTAAGCCATGATAGTTAAAGACAGTATTTTTAAGTATCCCCTATATGAAATAGTTTTTGTCTGACGCGATCTAGAACATCACACTAGTGTAGCGCGTCTGAAACAGTAGTACAATGCGCTTTATATTACATACTAAAATTCGGCGTTGTATATAGTAACCAGCGATGTACACGCCGTATTCCGGCGACGTAATTTCCGCAGGTGTCTCTGCATACTAACTGGTGAACAACCCTATAAATATGATTGGTCACTGTAGAATCTAATCAGCTATTCGGAAAATATAGTTCGATTATGTTATCACGAATCGTCATTTCATTCATTAATTTCTTTCTTTCATTCAATTAGTTTACAAAATTTTCACCTTTCGTTGCAACGGGGCGCTTTCTGGATAGAAGATAAAAAAATACAAACTCTTTATTGCCATTGGGGTTTACGAGGGGCAAGCACTTAGATCTTACAATTTAAATTAAAAAAAAGTGGAAACATCTCCCTATGTTGTTTATTTTATTATTTGCAATGAAGTCTACTATATTAGCATATAGTACACATGATTTACTGGTAACAAAGTTCCGATGATAGCCTTGCGTTCGGAACCCTATAAAATGTCGTTATTAATTTATCTGATAATACTAAAGTTACAATAAATTGATAGTTGTCCTCAATGAGAGGTCAATGAAACTCATTCGGAGGACCAGCCCGTTTGAAACCTAATTCATCAACGGTAAACTTAATTCAATCGGGGTACGCCGTGTTGAAGTATTACAAACATATTTTTATATAATATTATTTATTTGTCATGTTCCGTAAGTTGTTCAGGCCGTTTATTGAATGTCGCCATGCCCTCTTTGTTGCACTAGCCTCCTTTAATTGTTGGGCATGGTGCCCCGCGTGCAATTGAGGTTCGCTTCTCTAACAATGATAGTGATCAAGTTGTACCCTAAATTAGTCTAAACTAATGTTATGAATAGAAAAGGTTTGCTTTTTTTTGTATGTTGTTTGAAATTTATAAACTCAAAAAATACTTAACCTTTTTTGAAAAATATTTCACGTGTTGAACTTTATCACTTGAGCAGTGATAGCCCATTGGATAAAGAACCGGCCTTGTGACCAACAGGTCTCCAGTTCGAATCCTGACATGTACCACTAAATTCGTGTTTTCTGATTTATGTACATATTTGTAATTATCATTCGCTCGATGGTGAAATAGGCATCGTGAGGAAACACCGCACGTTCAAGAAATTATATTTCGAAAGACATGTTTCCTTACCTAAAAATTATCTGGTTTTCCCTCTTCCCTCTGGTTTGCTGATGTTTGACGGCAGTCCCTCATGTAAAAATCAGTATTCTTCGCCAAATCCTTAGGGTAAGGTAGCGGATCCCATCAATCCTAGTGGATTAGAAAATGGGATAACGCTGAGAAGAGGAAGAAGATTTCACGTATAGAAACATTATAGGCTACATTTTATTAAAAGAAAAATAGAAGTCCTAACGAAAATTGCTGTAATGTAATCGAAGATATCAAAAATTAGAATTAAACAATTTTTAACGGAAGTATCGCGTTTTATTTATTTTGTTGAACCTGACGTTTCGAACGCTTTGCAGCGTCCGTGGTCGCAGGAAGATCACATGTTTATAGTACAGTCTTCCTGCGACCACGGACGCTGCAAAGCGTTCGAAACGTCAGGTTCAACAAAATAAATAAAACACGCGATACTTCCGTTAAAAATTGTTTAATTCAATGTGTAACAATCGCGAAAACCTAAGACAATACTATATCAAAAATTTGCCTGCGACAGTCAAATTTGGGGCAAACTATTGTTAATACTTAAAATAACATACCACATGTTTGTAGTACTCATCATAAGCCCACAAAAAAGTCTGCAAGTCTCCTTGTCTAACTATTATAGTTAAGTCACGATAACCGTTTTTTTGTTCAAATTAGTCAATCAAAGTACAGTACAAAGTAAAGTTTTTATAGTTATAGACACGTATACATATACGAAAGTAAGGTAATTACCCAACTCGCATTCAGTTGGCCACGCTCTCGCGTCGCGTCTATACGTATTTCGCTATAAAGCATAAATGTCATAATAAATAACTGTACGTAGATATAGTGCTAATTGCGCCATTGTAAAATACAATAATGTTGTGTCTACCTTTTGATACGTCGCTGCTTGTAGAATCGAAAGATGATATTCATATCATAATGTAAATCGATCACCAACTAAATAGTTTGTGATCGATTACTAAATAGTTTTAGTTTCCAAAGGGATTGTTATGTTCTATTTGTGAAGAACAAAGTTTTCTCACTTTCAATTTACCTATGCGAAGTCGGTGAGGATCTCTAATATATCATCAACGTACAAGCAAAGCTTTTTTGTTACTATTATTTCGTCTTTCGAAATTCATTATTGAAAATTTGAGAAAAACATGCATTTGGTTGTCCTCTTTTTCCGTTCCGTTTTCATTTTTTTTTTACAACGGCGGGAGGCGTACAAATACTGCCCACCTGATGTAAAGTAGTAGTAGCAATTAATTAAGTATCACTCGCACGATGCCATCTCTGCTGCTAACACAGCAACTCCTTCGAAACTTACTAGGAGTTGTTATTTGGCTACGGTTTTCTGTGCGGTGGAGGTGCTTCCCCAGACGGGCTGTTTTATTGCACTCTACCTCTTTTAACTTATTCTTAATATATTATAGGTAACATTAAAGCTTGTGAACAGTTACTAAACGAAAAAATATAAAAGGAAATCAATCCACGAACAGACGAGAAAAATTTACTGAACCGCTTTGTCTTTGCCCATTTATATAGATTTTACTTTTATCGGGTCTCATTTGTCCCTTTTTAGAGGCAATATCGTTATATTGAGACGTTTTATAAACAAAGGCTGCAAGAAGATCCATTAGCAAACTTTCACTTTAGTTTTAAAATACGGGGCGACAATGCTCGTGCAATGCCCCTGGCGCCGCAGGCATTCACAGAGTGCATTAACTGCTTACTATAAGAGAGTCCGTATGCTGATTTGTATATAAATATGCAAACACAACTAATGGGTATCTTTTTCTCCTTTATTTGGAATGCGAAGAAAGAAAATTGGAAACATGCAAATTCGTATAAGTTTTCCTCAAATTATCAAAATCTAGCGAACACTAATAACAAGACCATGGCATGAGGTAGAACTCGTAGGTATTCTGCCATAGGTATACCATTAAAATCGTGTTTTCAAATTTATATACGTACATATTTGTGATTGTCACTTGCTCGGCGGTGAAGGAAAACATCATTAGGAAACTCGCACCTCCGAGAAATTATATTTCAAAATATATGTAGCCTTACCTAAGATAGTTCTTTTTCCCCCTCTGGATTGTGGAGCTCTGACGGCAGTCGCTCCATATAAAAATCAGTATCTTCGCCAAATCCTTAGGCTTAGGTAGCGTACCCCGCCGATCCTAATGGATTAGGAAACAATATAAAGCTAAGAAGAAGACTAATGACAACTAGGGGAACAACATTTAGTATTATTTTATTTATGATAAATTAACAACACAGTAGAGCGAAAAAATTCAGTTCAAAATAAAAAATAAAGTTATACGTAAAGCCATTATTATAAACATTAAAGTTTGTCACCTCAGCGGTGTTAACAAATTTCCAGTTTTAATAACAAATGAAAATCGTTTGTGTATTTGAAAATTCTATCTACATTATTTCACTGAAAAATATTTTTGCTAACAACGTCGCGTCTAACTTTCCATTTTCAATTTTTGTTTTATAAAATTGTCATCGATCTTCCGGGTTTCGGAGCCCAGCAAAAGGACTACAGGTTCGTTAGTGATGTACGTATGTTCAATGTTCAATTTTTTTATCGATAGCCGCCATACGGAAATAGAGAACCGAATTTATGTTCAGGGAGATAACAATTAATATCTTCATAACATTGACGTTAAGATGCGTAATCCTGTCAAGGCGCCATCTTTGAACATTGGAGCTTAAAATAAAGGATAAAAATTAAAAAAATATTTAGTCGACTTTGTTACAAAGTCGTTCATAAGATGCAATAATTGCTCGACTTCAAAGAGACCGGCCAAAGCAGGTGCAGATGCAGATGAATAGTATATTGTCATTATCTATGTGATAATGTCAATTGCATTGTTACCCATAAAACGAATATAATACGTTACTTTATTAAAGGCATAAGAAATATTAAATGATATATTGATAGATTTAAATGTTTCTACTGTTATATTCAAACTTACTGCATGTGCTAAGTGTATTGTATATTTTAGTCATTAACATAGTATACGCCTAGAATGCGTCACCACGACATAAAACCAATTTTAGAAATCATGTATACGATTTTCATGATTCATGTGTGTTATTCGCATGTTTCTTCAAGTCCATTGCTGGTAGGCAGACAGAAATAAATGCCCCACGACTGCATCATTATACATTTCATTCGTTTATCTTTTAATTCACCTCTATTTACGCACGTACGATTTCTGGGGCTCTGGATAGCACCTTCTGATAAAAAACGACCAATTTATCGTCGTCATTAACGAGTCTTGGCCTTTCTCGTCTCTTACACACTTCCACTTTCTCGTTGTATGCCTGTTTTGTCATTATGCCCTCCTACATTCTTTCCATATGCCCAGTCAAACGGAGCATGCCTTCCCTTATTTCAATAGCGATGTACTTTTCAGACCTACTCACTTTCTCACATCATCATTGCGAAGTCGGACTTTGCGCAACTTTCCAGCCATATGCTAGCTCCCATTCCATTCGTTACCGTTGTGATCAACCCATATTGTGTATAGCGAGCTATGACTTCAGGCTCAAGTTTTTATGGTCAAGAAATATTTCTAACTATTCCCTGCATTCACTGGTATCTCCACAGCGGCGGAGTACCTGTACATTCCTGCTAAAAGCTCATCCAAGATATGCAAGCTCACCCATCTTCCAACTTCCAACTTTACGCCATCAATCGTACTCTCTTTCAATTACCTACGTACATTCGTTACTCTGTTTCAATTATCTTGTTGTTAACTGGCACACCTTGTCTTTGTTCACCACATCCATCTTTTCTTACTTTCTTTCTTTTTTCTTGACTTCTAAGAGTCGTACTGTGTTGTTGATAGCCTTTTGATGGGCAGTTCCATCAGGTACAAACAAACTAGCAAACTCCACCACCTTCTAGTATTGATAACGTTACTATAGTATTGTCCTGTATTGATATTCTCTCTTGAATGTTCTGTGTAAATTCGAAATGCCAATGGTACATGTCGCCCTGATCTCATCTAGTTTTACAAAGGCCGAAAATCTTCACTGTAAAAGTGAAATGGCAGAAATAAACTAGCAAAGAACAGGGCAAAGGTAAGTCTGATGAAAAGTAACGCTGTGCGTCGGAACGTGCAGAATGTACCAGAGAAATGTAGTTTGGAATAATAGGGTTTAGGTGGTTCTTGTGACGAGCTTTGACGGGATTTTCGACGTACTCTGCTATGCTATTAGCATCCTTTGATAGACGCACGTATGTTTTGTTAATTTATTTATGTGTGAGTCTTTTTAGACCGAGAACCATTTTGTGATCATTATTGTGACTACATTGGTCTGCTACCGAACAAAGGCTCATTCTCCAGCTGATAAAAATGTAATAATAACTACAAATATTCTTTGTAATTATACTGTGTATAATTATCACTAGCTCGGCGGTAAAACTATCGTAAGGAAACCCGCACGTCAATAAATATATATTACGTTCAGCCTGTGTTCAGCAGTGGACGGATACAGGCTGAGATAATAATGACTTTGATATCCACTTTTGATAGTATGCCACCCGAGCATGTTCATCATGCACACAAATGTTTGTCCCGTGTGGGAATCGAACCCAGGAGCGTCGGTGTCAAAGTAGCGTAACAACGCGTTTCGCCACTGCGCCACCGAGCTCGTCAAATTTATAAATAAACGTAAATTCATTCGGCTTCGAGAGCAAACATTTCATTTTTACCTGCGCAGCGCAGTAGTTTTTTTGTTGTGTGTGCAGCACACGTGTCTCACACATTTGTCAAAGTGCGACGTCGGTGTAAAGCGTCGGCCAAACAAGAACATTCAAAAGTGAGCCCCGGTTACCCCTTCCGAGCGACTTCACATTGCTTTGTTCAAACTAACACGATGGCAAAGAAAAGTGTGCACTTATTGGGAACATAGTGACATAAAGTTCATTAAAGGCGGCGGGCGTGTTGGAGTGGCTGACGGGATGGTAGGTGAGAGGGTCCGATGCCACCCTTCTACCACCCACTAATATTTTCTATATGATTCCGTCGGCGTCATGTTTATTATAGACAGGCCTCTGGCTGCAGGTTCGAGTGTTTTGGGTTACTATTGCCGTGCAAACGACATGTTTACAGCGAATTACTTTTTTTATACGACGTCGGGAGGCATACAAGTATACGGCCCACCTGGTGTAAAGCGGGTACCGTAGCCTATTAACCCTTGCGATATATTAAGTATCACTCGCGCGATGCCTCCTTTGCTGCTTACACAACAACACCTTGGGCTTACTAGTGACCTCACTCACACACAGGAACACAACAACCCTGCAGGGAGTTGTTATTTGGCTGCGATTTTCTGTGAGGTGGAGGTACTTCCCCAGACGGGCCGCTTTGATGCGCCCTACCTCTCTTAAAATATCCAGACCATTTTCATGCACACAAATGTTTGCCTTGTGTGGGAATGGAACCCACGAGCGTTGGTGTCAAAGTCGCGTCATTCACGACGACAAGCCACCGAGCTCGTCAATGACTTCACGCGATGCACTTTGCTGTTACCTCGGCTTGCCTGATGGGAAGCGTGTACTGCACAGTAATAACACCATGTGTAGGCGAAGTTGGCTTTGAATATTATTTGGCGGTGATCTACTTTGGTCACATTAAGGTATTAATCTATGACACGATTTTGCGTAGTAACATAATCCACCGATTAGGGCATGTCGGTATTAACCTTTTGAAAATACCGGTATTGATTCGGTATTTTTATTTTAAATACCGGTATACCGGTATTTCGGTATTTTTTTAATTTTCTTTCATAAATATAAATTACTCTATTTTTCATCGTAATTTTCTTTGACGACTGGTTACGAAACGTTTAAGGACATGTTAAAGTAAAATTAACAGTACTGCATAGGGTAAAGTTAAGGTAAGGAAGGAAACACTCTAAGAACTAAGGATTCCATGCAAAAAAAAGTGTCGTTTTGATTCAAATACGAGTATATATTAATCATTTATTATTCTGGTCCCAATTGCCCAAATATCACAATCAGTTTAAAACCCATATACGTTTACGTTGTTTTTTTTTTACTAATGCAAACAAAAGCGGCACCGTTTCCACATCAGAATCACTTGACATCTTGTTTAAAAATGCTCGAGAAACGCCGAGTGTTTGGTCAGACAGCGGACGGCGACGCGACGCTGACGGGACCGTCAGGCCGCGTCGCGCTGTGTGACATCCATGTCGCGTCGCCGTCCCGTCAGCGTCGCGTCGCCGTCCCGCCCTGTCCGCTGTCTGACCAAACCTTTAAGGAACATGGTCAAAATGGGCAAAAAATTCAAAAAAAATAATTTTGCATTGTTATATAATTGACAAGCCAGATGTTCCTCTGGCAATGCAAGCTTACGCATTTTCAACTGGTTTGATATTGTAACCATTTATTATTTAGAACGTATAGGCTAACTTATTTATAAAGAGCGTACGCTTATCGGTCAATTTGCTTCAAGCCGGGAGAAGCATAGGTGCTGTTAATTATTATCTTAACAGCTTATAACAGACCACTTTGTATGGTAATGATTGTTCAATGTTCATTAACATTCATACTTATGTAAATATGGATGTGTTGTTGTCGGCGATTTTAGGTCGGTTTTTTAAGGTATTCGTATTGGGGTTGTTGGGAACTAGAAGATACGTGCTGGAGTGGGTTGGTTGTTATTTTAATTAAAAAGATAATATTAATTATTTTTTACCATTTGGCCTTCGCCAGCAATTAGTATGTCTTACATTTTTTTAAATATAAGCTTATTGTATCGTATTTAATTCTGTAACGTTATTATTTTTCTTTATTAATCTTTTTTTTTATACAACGTCGGTAGGGTCACTTGATGATACCGTAGCCTATGAACGCTTACAATATTTTATCACACGCGCGATGCCACCTCTGTTGCCTCTGGCGACCTCACTCACACGCAGGAACACAACAACCCTCTAGGCAGTTCTTATTTAGCTGCGGTTTTCTGTGAGGTGGAGGCACCTACTTTGCTTTGATGCACCCTATCTCTCTTGAAAACGTCCAGACCAAGACAAATAGACATGTTCATGCAGACAAATGTTCATCCTGTATGGGAATCGAACCCACGAGCGTTGGTGTCAAAATAACGTAACACCGCGTTTCACCACTGCGCCACCGGGCTCATTTTTGTAGAAGTCTTCGTTTGAAGAATTGAGGGGCGTTTTTACACTGACAATATATATTTCCAAAGTGTAACGCGATCTGGTCTATATTTTTTTTTACACTAACTAGGCTTTTATCGTATCCAAGAGAGATTACAAGACGTAGGTAGCTTTAAAGCGACTCCAGTGTGGAAGTACCTTCACCTCATAAAAATCCTAGCCAAAGAACAACTGAAAAGTTATTGTATTTCTGCTGAGTTACCAGTTAAATCCTGAGGAGTTTCTCTTCATTGGAAGCGTTCATAGGCTATCTTAAAGTCTTATGCTTTCCGACATATATGTAGTTACTAGAGGACATATTTCTCGCTCGGCGTAGGTGGAAATGATCACTAATGCATAGGACATATTTTTCGTTGAGCGTAGGTGAGACAGGAGATTAATGAATTTCCTGTTTGATGATTAGCTCGCTAATGCTGTTACTCCTCGGCCGGGCTGGGAGGCCATTGTGTGCGCTTCGTCACCCATCCCCTGCCCGTCCACGTTGAGCTGATTCTGATAATCAGATTAATTTCAACCAATTCGCATGTACTAGCGGCCAATGATTACCTGTCTCTTAAGCTGGACACAACGCTACTCTAATCTAAGTCTAATCGCTCTACTTATAATCAGTAGCGAATTTATCCGAACACGTTATAATTATGAGGAGCCCGGTGGCTCAGTCGTGTATGACGCGACTTTGACACCAACGCTCGTGGGTTCGATTCCCACACAAGGCAAACATTTGTGTGCATGAACATGTCTGTTTGTCTTGGTTTAGATGTTTTAAGAGAGGTAGGGCGCATCAAAGCAGCCCGTCTGGGGAAGTACTTCCACTTCACAGAAAACCGCAGCAAATAACAACTCCCTGGAGGGTTGGTGTGTTCCTGCGTGTGAGTGTGGTCACCAGTAAGCTCCCAAGGAGTTGCTGTGTAAGCAGCAGAGGATTCTTCGTGCAAATGATACTTAGCATATTACAAGCATTCATAGGCTACGGTAACTGCTTTACATCAGGTGGGCGGCATGCTTGTATGCCTCCCGACGTTGTGTTAAGAAAAAAAGACGATTTGGACATTTAGAAAGAATGAATGGTAAAAGGATTACGAAAGAAAAGTATCGAGTAGAAATGAAGGCCGCCCTAGATACACACATATAGATCAAATTAGTGATGTGTTGAAAAAGGGTCAAATCAAAAAAGAAACGAAAGAGGTATGTTTGGATCGATGCACCTGGTGTTTCATAGTCTCTGCCTACTCCAATGGGAGACAGGCGTGTTGATATGTGTGTGTTTACAATGACAAATCGATTAATCGGTTAATTCTTTATGCACTAGGCTGTGACCACTGTATTTATTGACTTAGCTGATGTTATTGACTGTACGTAACAAATATAGTTTTTATGCACTTGTTGATTCAATGTGCGACCACGGCAGCCTGAGCCGCAGTTGACGATCGACTGCGGACTGTCTGTTTCTGTATTTTTAAACCCCCTTCGGTGATTGTTTGTTGTACGTTCGAAGCTATTGTGTCCACAGAACGACACAACAGACGCGTAAGTTGACAGGCCGACCACTCATTCCCACCACTGTGCCTCCTGTGTAGCCAGAATTAACAGCGGCGACCACCAAAAAGGTGACAGTGAAAACAGTGAAGTTCATTGCTGTCTCGGGGGTTAAACTACAGCTGCCTTGGAACTCACAACGAATTTAATCAGAAGAAATTTGTAGGAGTAGGAAGTGTTGGAACTGACATACGCAACGCGACGCGATACGTTCTTACTTTCGATTAAAAGCTCGTGAAGTATTAATGGAAGCTTCTTAGCGTTTTTCCGTTTCCTAACCGATTTGGATTGGCGGGGTCCGCTACCTAAGCCTAAGGATTTGGCGAAGATACTGATTTTTACAATCAGATCTCCACAATTCAGAGGCTAAACAATATCATCATTAGGTCACACGTCATTCGAAATATATTTTTTGGACATGCGGGTTTCCTCACGATGTTTTCCATCACCGGCGAACAAGTGATAATTACAAATATAGTACATAAATCAGGAAACACGAATTTAGTGGTACATGCCAGGATTTTAAGAAATATTAATGGAAGGAATTCCTTTAATAAACGCATGGCCACTAGATGTAAAGTAGCTAACGGTAGCCTTTGAACCCTAGCAATATATGTAGTATCTCTCATGCGTTGTCACCGCCGCTTCACTAAAACGCTAAACAAACTGGCGAGCAGTTACCGTAGCCTACGAACAGTTTCAACACTAGGAGTGTCATTCGTAAGTTACCGGCCCTGTAAAAAACTTATTTACGCCTTTTTGAAGAATCTCGTGCCTTAGTAACTTGAACTGGGATAAGTTAAGTTACTGTAACTTAACTTATCCCAGTTCAAGTTATTAATAACATCACTCGCACACATACAATAATCCTGCCGGGTATCACTACCTGCTTTCCCAGTCGAGTTGCTTTGATGTAGCCTACGTCTCTTTCGGCTGCACCTCGCTTATTGATTCGCAGATTACAGCAAGTGCAGGTTCGATTCTCACACATGACAAACATTTGTGTGCATGAACATGTCTGTTTATATTGGTCTGGGTGTTTTCTATGTAGATATCATAAGTATGTCCATTATATTTTCATTTTATTTTTATTATCACTACCCATAATACAAGCTTCGCTTACTTTTGGGTTTGCTTATATTATATATATGTATCTACTATAAACCAAAACAGAGCTACTCTTTAAAAAAATATAAATTCGCTTACAAATTTGTCCTTGTCTTAGTAACAAGGACAAACTGTCTTTCAATAAGGCATTCTGTTTGCATTTTCGACCGTAAACTTGTTCGCGAGTATAATTCTCTATAACTTGAGCCTCGGAGTAGGTAACAGCTTTAAACCAAAGTGACCAATTACCATAACAGCAAGCGAAGCCGGGGGTCGAGTATATCGCCATTTTATGCCCTCCCATGACGGCAAACCGAGCGTTGAGATATAAATCAGTTCATATTGTGATTTAGCAACACGGTTAGTGTAACAATGCCGTATTTACATATAAAAAAATACCGAACGAACTAGTGTGTGTAAATCTTACTAAATGTGCCGGTTCCGTTTGGGAATATTTTTAGTGTTTTCGGGAGTACGTCGACTTTGAACAGCATTAGGAATATTTACGAATGTCAGTGGCCCATTTTTACTGTACCACACCGCCGCGCGCCGCCTCAAAGAGCACGTTGCGCGTCCCTAATCTACAGAGAGCAGGACGGGTTCGTTAGTGTCCTACTGGCTTTAAATATAATAATGTTGTTGATTTTGCGATGTTTTCGTAAAATCCACAACATTACAACAGTACGTCTTCGAAGAAATTTTAAATCGTCCTAGCATGAATTATATTTGCGTATAACTTAATAGGTGTCCATCTTTTTAACACAATCAGAGATTATGATGTTGTTTATGAGCGAATCGCGAATAAAAGGCTGTTAGGATTTACCGATTATCTCATAAATAAAATAATCTTCGCTAGGTCCAATAGATTTGGACTCCACAAATTTTATTTTTAGCTTGTAATTTTGTTAATGTTGGTACTACTCAGATTGTATGGCAAATGGGACAATGCAATTTTGCCAAAGGTTTCCGGATTTTTTTAGAATTGCCCTGAAAATAGCACATATTTGGTTATGGTGATAAAATGGCAATTTACCACAGGGTTTTGGCTAATTATTAATAAGATTTCTCAGTTAGCATTTTATATACTAACAGGTTGCAAGGACTTCTCATATTAAGGTTTGAAAATATGTATTTTTTTTTGTTGACTAAAAATCTAATGAAGGCATACCTCTTAATACGCTCACTGTAAAAAATATAGTTCAATTCTTTAGCGGTCCGAGAGGAAATTGAGCGCGAACTTTTGTTTACGTTCTCACGGATATACTTGCACACAACACACACGATCTTGAAATGTAAACATATCAACAAAGTTCGAATTTAGACTTTCGGAGCAATTAAATAACCTAAAAATCAGAAGTTAAAATACCGATCAATTTGGAGTCGGGTTAGAATTCTGTAACAATTTTTGTCTGTCTTAGTTCTTACGTTGCGACGATCCGTGATCACTAGGAAATAAAAATATTTATATTTAAATATTTGTTGCATATATTTTTATTTAAATAGTGTATAGAATACGCGATAAGCATAAAGTAGATATTCCAGTTTGTGATATAGATCATTCTCGAAAACTAGCTGAATTTATAGCCATACAGTAATAATATTATCGAAACCGCTGTAGTTTTCTATAGATAAGATATCATTTCGAATTCTCTTAAGTTTGAGTGCAAAATTCGTCAACAACATTTTCTTTGCGACAATTTTTTGATTAGTGTCACATTTTTTGAGAAATTAATATTGCAATTGTCGTGATATACGTACTGTGCCATATGTCATACTATATCTATGTGTATATAACCCTTTATTAGATTGTTGTGTTGGACTGACAGATTGTCAGATACACAGATATGTGTATGATCTTTTATTTTTAGTAGGTAACGCGAAAAAGTATAATCATATTTGCCATTAGGTATTGACACCAGGTTATCAAAAAAAAAAGTTTGGCTCATTTTCGCATAATGACTTTTCATGGGCGAAGAAAACTTTCTAGACTCGAAATTTTCATTGCTGAAAATCAACCTCATTTTACTAGTACAATATTCGATTACAGAACGTCATTGTAATTATCTATTTGAGTAATCAAGTCTAAGTAATGTCGTTCGCGAGTAGGTACATATTATAACAAACGGACAGTCAGAAAATATCAGCAATAAAGTTCTTGTTAGTGTTACGTTGTATATACGGAACTTTGAAAAGGCTCCCCATCGGCAACGTGGATTCCAACCGTGTTCTCGTCCTCTCGCCACGCAACCCTAAAATGAGTCGTTTCTTTATTTACGTGTGCTGCAATCCGATATTCTTTTGGACTAATACTCGCGGCCCGGTTGCAAGTATTAATTTATATTGTTTCTTATTGTTTTATTACAAATGGTTTCCTGCGAGTGCGGAGGTTGTAAAATACCCTTTTTTGTAAACGTCAACTTACCTTATACCCATTGTATTTATAATTGCATTGATTGAACTTTTACAAAACGTATTCTTATTTAATCCCGAATGACCTCCTTGGATTCAATACAGTTCTGGAGATCAGTTCTAACACGAGTTAAGTAATAATTTGACTTCATTCAAAATTTAATACTAATTTTGATCGGATCCTACGAGAAGAAAAAAGACATAAAATGATTTCACAATCAAACGAACTTAAAACCAATGTTGAATAAGTTTGCGTTTACAATTTGAACGTAAATAGAACACGGAACGGAATATTTTAAAAAGGCTTAGGGAGCAGTAGTTGGAGGGGAGATAACTGTGAAGGGAATAGCAGGGAGGGGAAATATCTGAAACAACAAATTTGAATAGGATGTCGAGGGGGTAAAGGTGAGAGGGGCTGGTGGGAGGATTAAAGGTGAGAAGGGTTAGTGACAGGATTACACAAAATGTTACTGATATCTATATATGTAACTGATGTATATGTTGCAAAGTATGCCATTAGCTGGGAATTATAACTAAAACTCAAAAGAGAAAGAGAACGTTAGGAGAGAGACAAGATAATGTTTTATAACTTCAAAGAAACCTATCTAATCTGAAGGAGCGCAATGGGTCTTAGTTGGTGGGACATACACAGGTCAAACTACGTTGACCGCGACCTTTTTTTTTAAACGACGTCGGAAACCACGCAAGCATACAGCCCACCCGATTACCGTAGCCTATGAACGCTTGTTATACATTAAGTATGCCGCACACGATGCCACCTCTGCTGACAGCCACTCCTTCGAAGCTTACTGGTTACCTCACTCACACGTAGGAGGATGGAATAACAACCCTCTAGGGAGTTGTTATTTGGCTGCTGTTTTCTGTGGTGGAGGTACTCCTCCAGTCGGACTGCTTTGATGCGCGCTACCTCTCTTAAAAACATCCAGACCGAGTGAAACAGACAGATAGAATAAAAAATAGCACGATACGAGAACCTTGTGGAATGAAAGTTGATGTAGTGACAAAAATTGAAAAGGGTTTGCTGAGATGGTTTCGTCATTTAGAAAGAATGAATGACAAAAGAGTTACGAAAGAAGTATACCAAGCAAGAGTGAATGTGATGTCGGTAGGGGCCGCCCTAGACGCACACATATAGATCAAATTGGTGATGTGTTAAAAAGGGGCAAATCAAAAGTACACAAAACCGAAGAGCATGCATGAAGAGGTTGATGAGTGTGGAAGAAGCGAGAGGGCTATGTTTGAATCAGTGCACCTGGCGTTCTATAGTCTCTGCCTATCCCAATGGGAGACAGGCGTGATGATATGTATGTATGTACTTTTAATGGATACATAAGGGCTATGTCATACAAAAGCTAGTGATACATCGTGAAATGTATAAATTTGTCCTATCTTTTTTAACACAATAAAATATGCTTATTAAACAACATGTCGCGGGTTCGAATTTTGGTGCGGGGAGTAATAAATTCGTGTTTCGTATATATATAGAAAAGATGCGTATGTATAATTATTATTTGTTCGATGGTGAATGAAGCAAGTAATAGATCATCAATATTTTTTATGCTTAAGCCGAAGAAGTAGTGTTAGCAGCACAAGTTCACAGTTGAATATCTGTACCTGTAACCTCCCCAGAAATTAGATTGTTTTTGGGTTAAGTTTAATTATCTATTTAATACATTATCAAGAGTAATTCTTGTATCTATATGAATATATTTCGGGTATTTAGAAAAGGGCTTTTACAACTTGTTTCAAACTTTGTATTTAGATGACGTTTTGCGTTCGAGTCTGTCTATGTATCTATGTGCATTTCCTAGAAAAAGAAACACGATTTGATACAAAAAATATACCAGGGGGGAATAAAGAACAATCGAATGTCAGTTATCGCTTTAAAGTATAACTATGATATGTATTGCTTTATTTAAATTCGTTCACGATTTGAATTCGCCGTTTGAATTTGTTCATTATTTGAATTTGTATTAAAATAAAAGAGCAATCGAAGAAGAAATTTAAGAGAGGTAGGGCGCATCAAATCAGCCCGTCTGGGGAAGTAAAGTACCTCCACCTCACAGAAAACCGCAGCCAAATAACAACTCCCTAGAGGGTTGTGTTCTTGCGTGTGAGTGAGGTCACCAGTAAGCTCCTAAGGAGTTGCTGTGTAAGCAGCCGAGGAGGCATCGCGGAGCGTTACAAGCGTTAATAGGCTACGGTAACTGATTTCCATCAGGTGGACCGTTTGCTTGTATGCCTCCCGATGTTGTATAAAAAACAATCGAATGTCGGTAACCGCTTTAGTATATATTTATTGTGTGTATCGCTTTACTTAAATTTGTTCATAATTTGAATTTATATTATTATAATCTTTGACATCGAAAGAAGCGTAATTAACAAATATCTTTATTTTATTACAGGTAAGTTCAATTTTCATACTCGCTCTGCTGAAGTCTTCATTGTGGTAAGTAATCAGTAAACGGTTAACAAAATGTAGGAATCTTTATGTAGGTAGAAAATTATGATTTTCACCGCAAAAGAGCATATTCTTCTTTACAATACAAGAAGAAATGCCTTATACAATATAATATATACTATTGCTATTGTATACACTATTATATTCTATATACGATATAAATTCTAAATAATCAAATTGTGTCATTGATTCATAGACAACATACTTACCTTTGGTGTTATATCTATAAATTATTTTATTTCATACAACGTCGGGGGGCATACAAGCATTCGGCCCGCCTGATGTAAAGCGATTACAGTAGCCTATGAACGGTTGCAACACATTATCACTTGCGCGATGCCACCTCTGCTGCTAACACAGCAACACTTTAGGAGCTTACTGGCCACCAGACTTAAACGCAAGTACACAACAACCTTCCAGGGAGTTATTTGGTTGCGGTTTTCTGTGAGATGGAGGTACTTCCCCAGCCGGAGGGCTGTGATGCGCCGTACCTCTCTTAACCACACCCAGACCAAGACTAACGGACATGTTCATTCACACATATGTTTGTCCTGTGTGGGAATCGAACCTACAAACGCATTGTATCAAAGTGGCGTTACTAACCACTGCGCCATCGTGCTCGTTAATGTGTGTCCGTTCTGTTACCTACTTCTACCTGTTAGCATTTTCAGATCATAAAATTTTAATACAAATCCTCAGTTCCTAGCATTCAGTGTGACGGCACTCTATCCCAGTACTTTCCCAAAGTTACGTATATCAGAACAATGGTTCAGATCTTGCACAATTCTTTAGACAAATACAATGATAGTACATACATAGCTAACATATAATTATTGGTTATATAACTAATAGTCTCGGCGGCAGGCGCGGGATGCTTTACGTCATCGAACACATGAAATAAACTCCAATTTTTAGCAAAGATGGATTAGCTCTATGAGTGTAAAAAAGCGCGACAACTCAATCTTTTTTTACACTGGTCTATGTTCATAAGTAGGTTAGGTAAGATTTGTATTGGTAACAATTATCTATCTATCTATAACTTCACGCCAAATGCCTTGCGGGGATAGGCAGAGAGAACCGAGCGCCACGTGACTCGATCCTTACATACCTCACTCGCTTCTTTCACATTCATTGCTCTTTTCATGCACGCTCGCCGGTTTCTAGGGCTCCTGACATCACCTTCTGATAGAACACGAACAATTTGATCATGGTAGGTACGTCTTGGTCTTCCCCGACTCTTACATCCTTCCACTTTTGCATTGTATATCTGTTACGTCATTCTTTCATCAAGGTAACACTTATAATTTACACTTAAATTAATAAATTATATTTTATAAATATTGTTCTCTATCTACCAAAATTACAATTGCATTGAAACAGCTAGATTGACTTTATTCATACTAGTTTTTGAACGTTTCACTTAAGCTCGATTACGTGACCTAAAAATACAAAGTATTTTCTTGATTCATAACTTACTGCTTATATCAATCATACATTCTGACTCTCACTTAAATCAGATTTTGAGCGTATGTGATTTATAATTTAGATAACGAAGGTTTAAATATCCCTGAAAATCGTCTTCAATGAAGCGGTAACTTGATCATCAATCGTACGCTGGCTGCAACAAAGAATTTTCATATTTGGTTTAAATACAACAATACAGACGTGGTATATTCATAAAATCTGAATATGTTCTTTTTTTATGTGTTTCGATCACGCTGGGTAACCTACATCAGTCAAACGGACTAAGTAAAACCGAGTCTGAACTGCTTGTTTCCTGTGTGAGTCAGAAATTGCATGCAACTTGATTCATATCTGTAATCGCTTTTTATGCATAGAAATCAACAATAGTCTGAGATATTAATACAACTAATTGGACCCTTTTTCTAACAGTCCATATTTTTAATTAAGGCAGATCCGATCGGTAAAACTACATAATATATAGGGGGCCAGTTATATTCGTAGCGTTTACGTAACCTAGCCTAAACCGCTAAAACTCACCTACCATGACCAATTTTGTTTTATCAGAAGGTGATGGCAGGAGCCCTAGAAAGCTAGCGTGTATGAGAAGAGCTATGAATGTAAAAAAAGCTAGTCGATTATGTAAGGACCTATTCATGTAGCGCTCGGTCGTTTGTGCCTACTGTGATTTGACGTCAAGTTATAGATTGATAAAATTCGGATAAATTTGTTTGCTTATAAAATTATGATGTTATTTATTCGTTTTATATTATTGAAATAATATCAGCACGAGGATATTTAAAATGACGCAGGTCGTACGCTTGAGAGATAATATATATTTTTATATTAACACACCGAGTGTTAATATAAAAAATATACATTCTGTGTACTAAGTATCGGGAATTTGTCAATAAAACAAAAAATACAAATTATTCATCTAAATTTATTTTATCGCCTTCAAAGTAGGCCCCATCGCTTGCAATACAACATCTCCACCGCTTCACCCAGTCTTCCATACATTTTTCATAGGCTATTTGCGGTATGGCCTTTAGCTCATTCAGCGAATTTTCTTTTATGGCTTCTATCGACTCAAAACGTTTTCCTCGAAGTGGTAATTTTAACTTGGGAAATAAAAAAAAGTCAGACGGAGCCATATCAGGTGAATACGGTGCTTGGTCGAGAACTTTTGTTGAATTTTTCGCTAAAAACTCTTTCACTATAATGGCTGTGTGTGATGGTGCATTATCATGGTGCAGCATCCATGAGTTGTGTTGCCACAAATCTGGACGTTTTCGGCGGATACTCTCACGCAAACGCTTCATGACGCCTAAATAATATTCTTTATTCACTGTTTCTCCCTCTGGAAGGAATTCGGAGTGAACCACACCACGGTAGTCAAAAAAAACTGTCAGCATCACCTTGATTTTGGAGCGACTTTGCCGCGGTTTTTTGGGTTTCGGCTCGTTTTCGAGACGCCATTCTGAAGACTGTTGGCTTGTTTGCATGTCGTACTCATAAACCCATGTCTCGTCGCCAGTTATTATACGTTTCATAAAGGTCGGATCCGTAGAAGCTCGGGAAACCATGTCTTCAGCGACATGCTTTCGCTGCGCTTTTTGAACAAAATTGAGCTCTTTTGGAACTAGTCGAGCGGCGACGCGTTTCATGCCTAAAATGTCAATGAGAATGTTGTGGACGGACTTAAAAGATATGTTCACCTCACTAGCCAACTCTCTCAGACTCATACGTCGATTTTCGAGCACTAGCTTCTTGATTCTGTCGATGTTTTCTCTGGTCGTAGCGGTTGAAGGTCTACCAGAACGAGGCAAGTCTACTACTACTTCTCGGCCTTCTTTAAAAGCCTTATACCATTCATAAGCCCTTGTTTTCGATATACACGATTCGCCGTAGGTATTTCGCAACATTTTTAGTGATTCACCACATGAAATATCATTTGAAACACAAAATTTAAGGCACACTCTTTGTTCAACAATATTTTCCATTGTAAAAATCGCCGAGGACTCAAAACTATGACCAACAAAAAGTGTAGTTTAAAACAAATTAAATGACAGATCCCGCTCAAATTTTGCGCGCTAAATCAGTACAGTGCTACCAACATGCAGTAAAAAAATTAGAACGACCTCTTTTACGCGGGTCTTTTTATTGACATATTCCCGATACTTTTTACACAGAGTAGTATATATCATCTCGTCAGGGGGGAGATGGTGATCCGTTCAATATGTGTAGAATTGTCGAGACATTCGTGGTACAGGGTCACGCATTGCCATATCGGGAGTAATATCTTTATAAATCTCGACTACATATATATTTTGTAACATTGTGTTATGTACATACATATCATCACGCCTGTCTTGTATTGGAGAAGGTAGAGACTATGGAACGTGTTTCGTACATATAGATATACAATTTCATTTTAAGGTAATGCTCTATGTTATAGTAGTGATAGCTTAGTGGACAAAGAAACGCTTATTGATGGAACGCTGGTCCCTGGTTTGTATCTTGATGTTGGCATGTACCACTTCGTACGTGTCTTTTGTTTTTTCGTGTCTTTGAATTTATATACATATTTGTAATTATCACTAGCTCCAGTGAAGAAAAACATTGTGAGGGAACCTACGCGTTCATGAAATTATATTTCGAAAGACCTACCCTAAGAAAGAAAGAAACCTTTTCTTTCTGGGCTGCAGAGGTGTGACGATAGTTGCCTTATGGCAAAATCAGTCTTCTTCTTCTTAGCTTCATCCCATTTCCTAATCCCTTAGGATTGTCTGGGCCCTTTACCTAACTCCAAGGATTCGGCAAAGATACTTATTGAAGTAAAACTTCTTTACGCACGCTTGACTTGGGGAGTAAGCTGGTGAATGCGTGACGATGGCGTTACGAAAAGTGTGATCTGGCGAGGTGAACGGAAGTTGAGAGGGAGATATAAGTTAGTGAAGAAAGAAAGAGAGTGAGTTACGTTTCGTATATTACAGGGGCGAGAGAGAGGTGCGAGCACACATTTTATCTCTCTCATTGCGAGTTATGTTTCTTTCATAGCGAGTTAAGTTTCGTATATCAAAGACACAGTGCAGGCCTATTGTCTGTATCACGCTATGGAGCTAAAGATTTTACTTCAGTCGTGTGGTCTAAAGCGCACTCGTTTTTTTTTACACAGAGCCTGCCTCCAGCCCTCCATAAAACGGAAGGAAATCAGACCTTTCTTAGGTTAGGTCATACGTCTTTCGAAATATTTTTTTTTTGACGTGCTGGTTCCCTCACCATGTTTTGCTTCACCGCCGGGCAAGTGATATGTACATAAATACGAAAAGACGAATTCAGTGGTGCTTGACCACTTCCAGGATTCTTATTCAGGACCATCGAAGAATATAATAGTTCTTGAAGAAATGCGTGAAGGGGTTTTTAGAGGGTCGGCAACGCATGAGTGACACCGCTGGTGTTGCAAATGTCCATAGGCTACGGTGACTGTTTACCATCAGGCAGGCCGTATGCTTGATTGCCACCTTAGTGGTATAAAAAAACACGCCGATTCTATCTATGTCAAAATAAGAATCTTCGCTAAATGCTCACCTGACCCCGCCAATCGCCAAATGGAAACAGGCCAATGTTAGGAAGAAGTTATGACAGTTCTGCTGCGTTTTTAGAGCTAAAACCGACCTGCACGTGATCCATCCTGCTAATTAACAAACGAGGAGGCATCAACTCCTTGTATTATAGCGTTCATAGGCTACATCGTTCATTGGTTAGTATCAAATTATGACTATCTTAAATATATGTTTGCCTACCGAATTGAATAAGAAAAATGCGAGAAGAAATAAATAAATAAATATATGTTACTGCATTTCTATATAAGTCGTTGTATCGGCGCCGCGACACGCGACCTCAAAGACTTATTATAAATATATTTAATGTGTGTGTACGACTGTGTGTTTACACAGCACGAATTACAATCACATGCAGACGAAACAATACGACCCTTTACATCTCGCGATCCAGCGAACGCTACGATATCTGATGCTACGTCTGCAGCGACATGATATAGTGTAATCCTCCATCTACCCACTGTTTCATTAGATCATTGACTGTTCGAGTGGAAGAGGTACCTGGAGGTGCCTCTTCCCTTTCTATTTTCAAAAATCCTTAGTAATATTAAAAGTAACATAATCAAAAATTCGCGATAATTTATAGGAATGCACATTTATTCATTCGAAAACATGTACGAATTTGCATGTTACACGCTGTCAGTTACAGTTTCCAATTTTTTTATTGATAGGTGATCGTAAAAGCTACTAAACAAACAAACAAACAAACAAAAAAGGTAAATCGCTTGACGAACAGAGGTGAAAAATGCAATGAACTGCTTTGTTTTTGCTTATTTATGATAAATGTTACCCATATTAAGGAGCTCGGTGGTGCAGTGGTGAAACGCGCTGTTTGGTACGCTACTTTGACATCCACGCTCGTGGGTTGGATTTCCACACAGTACAAACATTTGTGTGCACGAACATGTCTGTTTGTCTTGATCTTGGTATTTTCTATGTATAATAAGTATGTATTTACAAAAAAAATGTATTCACGTATGTTTATCAGTTGTCTAAGTAGTACCCATAACACAAGCTTTGCTTACTTTGGGACTAGATGGCACTGTGTAATTTGTCCGACAATATATAATTGTTCCATGAACCGTTTTGTGTTTATAATACGGGCCCCAATTTTATACTTATATTAAAATATTTGGGATTTTTTAAAGCAGTGGCGGTTGTGTGTTGTTATCGCGTCATTCATTTGTGCATTCGATTCCGTACAAATTCCTAGGGGCCTAGGTTATACGTATGTCAATACTCAATTATGACGCTTGTTCCAATTTATAATGAATGATTTATTAGTCTTTAGCCCTTTGTAAGAAACAATGTTGTTCCTATATGGTGTCGAATTATACATAATACAAATAACCATTGAATTTATGAGACCAAGGGATGAAAAAAATTTAAATACACACGACAGACGGACGTTATTGCATTCGAAACCTGCGTGAAGCACGCCGTCTTAATTTGAGATGAGTGCAATGAATGCTAATAATACTCATAATATATATTTTTTTCATTCTGATAGTTTTATTGATTTTGTAAAGCAGTACCCACACTATCGATCTGCCTCATGGTGTAGCTAGCAACCTACAACTGTCAAACATGTCAATGGCAAGTGATGAGGACTTGCTACTAATAATATGGTAAGGATACTTCAATGTAAACACTAAACTTTGGCCACTAACTATTTTTGTAAAAACATATGTTGGTTTACATGCGAATATGTTACATAGATAAAGCATTTTTATTGGGTGGGATAGGATAAAGCATAATATGTGTGTATATGATAAGTATATGGTGCAGTGTAAAAACCGATAGATGTGGCGCTCAATTCTCTCTGTCTACCCGCAAGTGACTTGGCGTGAAGTGATACATAGATGAAGAGTATCTCAGAGCTACATCTAGTAGTCATCGTCAGATGTAGGTAATTTTAAAATTAATATCCCATTGAATATTGATATGCATATTTGATGGCTATGCACATAATAATTATAGTATAAATGACTTTGCATTTTCAAAGTACTTCCTTCTACCATTTTTAATTAATTCCGCGATTATAGAAAAAGTTTAAACTGAGAATCTAGCGATATTAAAATGATATGGACTCAAGAGTGGAGGCATAACGCTGTTTAAGTAATTGTGATGTGGTGAATTTAGTCCTTTTTTGATATATGCCGGAACAATGAGTTGTCCGATCCTTTGATAGATAATTTAGTGAAATAAATGGGTTGTTTAGAAACTGGAAATGCAAATGCGAGACTCGTCAACTAAATAATATACATTCAGATTAACAGTTCGTGCATGGGATTTGTAATTAATCTAAGATTGCACTTGTTCTTATTACAACATGGTTCCTTACGACATAATACTCTGTTTTAAATATGGGGATATGCATATTGCTTCGGAAAGCTATATTCGAAACAGATTCGAAAAGTTTTTACACAGATGCCATACACTTTGACAGATAATTTTTCGACTCCGATTCGAATATAGTGTTTCGAGGCAATGTGACTACACCTACAGACATTGGGTTTTAACTTATACCTACTGGAACTTATATTCCATTTTACAAAATGGAATATAAGTTCCAGTACTGTACACACTCAGAGGTACTTTGATGTGGAAGTGGCTAAGTATAACATATAGAGGCACTGCACGCGCCTGGTAGGGTGCATCGAAACAGCCAGACTGGGAAGAAATACCATACAAAGACCCGTAGTCAAATACCGCTGAATCATTTTAAAAGAAGGGATATGGCGATAGCTACCTATTTCTCTATCTATATGTTCACGCCAGCTACCTTTACGTAAGGGTACGTAGGACCAGCAAAGCGCCACAACGCGGTCCCTAGCGTGAGCTGCTTCGACAAAAATGTGAAAGTTACAATTGTATTATATCTTTGAGTGTAATACGACTTTATACATTAAATGCATGAAATATGCTCTGATTTGAAACAATGGCAAAATATACATATAATAACATCAATGAATAACAATGGATTATAAATTATCATTTAAACTGTTGTATATTTTACAAAATAATAGCCCTTGTGTTTTGTGCGGACGTTATACAGCCATATAATTTGTTGTAATGTATGTACGTATGTAAATTATAAATCTGTAGACCCTTATTCTTTATGCGGGAATTTCAGTTGCATTATGTTTTTATTTTTCATCGAGTTTGAAAAAATAAGGATTTTATTTGGTTTGTTTCTTATATTTATATTAACTGATATAACGACATGTGGACGGTTCGAGCTGTATTTAAACGAAATTCTTTGTTATTGTTTACGATGCATGATGATAGTTGTCATCAATCGTGTGATGATCTCATGCAATTGTGATGAAAAATTCATTAAAAACTTAATCTATCTATGTATATTGACGAGCTCGGTGGCGCAGTGGTGAAACGCGCTGTTACGCTACTTTGACACCAACACTCGTGGGTTCGATTCCCATACAATAAAAACTTTTGTGTGCATGAACATGTCTGTTTGTCTTGGTCTGGGCATTTTCTATGTATAATATATATTTACATAAAAAAAATGTATTTATGTATGTTTATCAGTGGTCTAGTACCCATAACACAAGCTTCGCTTATTTGTTTTGTAGTTTAGTTATTTATAGTTTTTTTTTTAATTAGGAAATGTTAAAAATGGTTAAAAAATCAGACAGTTTCTATAATAAAAGAAACTTCATAATTTGAATCATTGTCATATTTTGTACATGTTTCACTATGACAGCATCAATGTGAATACTTGAATTGCGGAAATACAGCTAACATTTAGATGAAATCCATACATTTCTCCATAGCCACACGGCTTGTGACGTCATCCGCCGCGGCCGTCGTATGAAGCGTTTTCAAGTCACGTGATGAAATACCACTCATATACAGACGCAAACTAATTATCGTAGAATAAAAATACTTTGAGATATATTCCTGTCTATATCTCCTCTTTTAAAGTCTGTCCTGTAAAATAAAATAAATAATAAATAAATATTGTCGGACAAATTACACAGCACCATCTAGCCCCAAAGTAAGCGTAGCTTGTGTTATGGGTACTAGACAACTGATAAACATACGTAAATACATTTTTTTTTGTAAATACATACTTAATATACATAGAAAATACCCAGACCAAGACAAACAGACATGTTCATGCACACAAATGTTTGTACTGTGTGGGAATCGAACCCACGAGCGTTGGTGTCAAAGTAGCATAACAGGGCGTTTCACCACTGCGCCACCGAGCTCGTCAAATGTTTCATGCATATTCCCTATTCTTTCATATAAATACCTAACTTGTATCTAGAAAAACGTCGTAACGTTTTCTGTCAAATTTTGTATTCAGATAAGGTTTTGCTTTTTAACTTTATCTCAAATACGATATGATAAAAAGCAAAAAAGCCGAGCAATGCTAGAATGCTGTTAAGCAGTGGGCAACCGATCTGGAATTGTGAAAATTAGCACTCGTTGTGATAATTAGAGATCATATCGTGCAGCAGGACGATATGTATGAGTTCGAGGATTTCGAAAGTTTATTTGAAGCTATTTAACTGATTGATCTATACACTGTGTCTTTACTAATACACCGTGGAAGGAGAGCGATCAGAAAATTTTCCATTCGCCGTGGGACGGATAACATAATAGCGGGCATGAGATGGATGGGGTTAAATTTTAAAGACTCGTTTAAACCCTCGTGCGAGTGGTGAGAGGAGAGGCGAGGCAAGCTAGGGGACGAGATGGGATAAGTGTTGCCTCAACGATACAAGAAGCAATACAGCTATACATCTTATGTCTTTGTATTAACGGTGATATTTGAACGGTTTTGTATAGTTTGATCTGATCTGTCGCTGAATCATAGCAGTGATAGCCCAGTGACAAACAACCGGCCTAGTGATCAACAGGTCCCCGGTTCGAGTCCTGGCGTGTACCACTAAATTCGTGTTTCCTGATTTATGTACATATTTGTAATTATCACTTGTTTGATGGTGAGGAAACCCGCTCGTACAAGAAATTATATTTCGAAAGACGTGTGAACTTACCTAAGAATGATCTGGTTTTCCCTCTGGGCTGCCGAGTTCTGACGGCAGTCGCTCTATGTAAAAATCAGTATCTTCGCCAAATCCTTAGGCTTAGGTAGTGGACCCTGCCAATCCTGATAGATTAGGTAACAGGATAAGGCTGAGAAGAAGATCTGTCGCCGAGTACACAAGTGACGTGATAGTGATTTTCTCACTCCAGTCGAACTACACCAAACTGGATTTTTTTACGGCCAGTCTAATAGTAAGCGGTTACCTTAGGCTATGGACTTATGACACCAAGGGCGGCACTTATATCGTCCCTGTATAAACTGGGAGGTCTTTTCAAGTCTACTAAAGGCGTGTAGAGACGCCTTTAGTAGACTTGAAAAGACCTCGACAAGTTGTTCATTTCAAAACTTAAGAATTTTCGCTGAGTACTATCGCCATAATAGTTCGATCGAATGTTGTGAAATGACTAGGTTATGAAAAAAAGGTCCTTTACAAAACTTGTAAAATTTTTGAAAATTATTGTTTTATAAAATCTTCTGCATTAGGAATAGGTTTTTAGTCTAAAACCATGTCTATTGTCCAATGCTCTGGTAAGATGTTTAACAATTTATGGTACCTTAAGAATTTACTGTACCTATGCTACTTACTTACTGCATTGGTGAATTACAAAATTAAAAAAAAATATCTATCTATCTATCTATAACTTCACGCCAAATCCCTTGCGGGGTAGGCAGAGAGAACCGAGCGCCACGTGACTCGATCCTTACATATCTCACTCGCTTCTTTAACATTCATTGCTCTTCTCATGCACGCTCGCCGGTTTCTAGGGCTCCTGACATCACCTTCTGATAGAACACGACCAATTTGGTCATGGTAGGTAAGTCTTGGCCTTCCCCGGCTCCTACATCCTTCCACTTTTGCATTGTATAAAAAAAAATATGGTTCTATAAAATCTTACGCTATATGCGTGTGGGAAAATCCCTTAACATTTTTTACATTTTGATGTATAGAACCTAAAAAAAACTTATGTAAATGTTAGACAATACACAAAACTTGAACACTCCCTAAAGTCGTGACACAAAAATTGAAGGCGACCCGAATCGACACGACCACTGCACGTCGTGAAACTGACGTCACGATAAGCTTGTATAAATTTTTTTCGTGATGGCTGCAGTCATTGTTCGGTAGCTTATTGGAGGCATATTGCTACCGAGCTGCGCGGCCGATTCCACTCACGTTACGCTAAGTATGCATTGACATGATATACGTGGACCACGATTATGTTTTGACCAGCACTTTGCATATCATTGTACGTGTGTGAATTTTTTCCGATAGGTCTATTTATGCGATGGGCGATTTGATCTATACTATTTTTCGTGCTGCAGCTACTAATGTGAAATTGCCTGTAAATTTGATTTCTGTATACTAAAACCCAACAGACGTTGTCCTGCTTGAAAAGAAGAAAATCTTTGAAAGCGATTGCCGCGCTACCCGCAGGGCCCAGTTGTGAATCTAAACCATTCAGTTTCAAACACACACATAAAATTGTATCAAACTCGGTCCAGCTATTTAAGTTGAGTTCGATGATATACTCAAGTTTTAACAGAGGTAGAACGCATCAAAGCGGTCCTAATCGGAGGATTGTTATATCCCAGTGAGCGATCTCCACTCATCAGTAAGCTCCTAAGAATTTTCTGTGTTAGCAACAGAGGTGGCATCGCGCGAGCGATACTTAATGCATTGAAGTGGATACATCAGGCGGACCGTATGCTTGTATGCCTCCTTCCTTGTATATATAAAGATGTGGTGATAAACAAATTTGTGACTACTATAACACTTAACGGCTACAATAGCCTATGTGCACTTGCAATACAAAACATAACGCGTATTGTCATCTTACCTCCCCCAACTCCTCGACGTGCGTCGCAGAAATAGAATAACCTCTGGCGAGTTATTATTTGGGAGAGGTGTTTTGTAAGGTACTTATCGGCTGGTTATTAGAATATAGCTTCAGCACTTCAATATTGTCCTGTATTACCATGCCATTCAAATGTCCTGTCCCCTTGTTAGCTCTAGATAGTTTCTACCAGACAGGTATGTAAATGCAATTAATTCACTCACATCTCCCACACCCGATCAAACGCGTCCAATTCACCCAGGGGTACTCTTGGAGTCGGCTCGAGGCCAATTCGCACCCGAATCTCAGGATCATGAACTTTTTGTCTGTCCGTTCGAATCTTGTACACTTGTTTAGTTAATTTGTGGCATATATATTGTTATATATACACTTTAACAGTATTTATATGAGCAGTGATAGCCCTGGATAAGGAACCGTATTATTGACAAACAGGTCCCCGGTTCAAATCCTGGCATGCACTAAACTCGTGTTTTTTGACTTATATTTGTAATTATCACTTGTCCGGCGTGGTGAAGGAAAACACCGTGAGTAAACCCGCACGTCCAAGAAATTACATTTCGATAAACGTGTGACATAACCTAAGAATGATGTGGTTTCCCTTCTGGCTTATGGAGGTCTGCCGGCAGTCGCTCCGTGTCAAAATCTGTTCTTAAGGATTAGGAAACTGGATTACGCTAAGAAAAAGAATAACAGTATTTATATAGAAAGTAATGAGGTGACTTTAGTTATTTTATACATATTGAAGTAGATGCTTCAGAGGCTACGGCGGTTGCTTCGCAGTCGGACCATGCGTCAGTTTACCAAATTATAGAAGCGTACATGTATAATTTAATAAATGGCTACGAGTGACACATATAGTTTATGATAGTAGTGGAGTTGGAAAAGCGACTTCTACTCGTGATGCAGTAAATATATGTATATCGTACGTTAGCTAAAAAGCGAAATTTTGAAAGAAACAACTGGCAATACTTGCATAAGTAAATTTTTATCAGAATCTAAACAGCCTAAGGTATAACCGATGGGTATAAAAATACAAGTTGACGTAATTCCATCAAGATTTCCTAACATTCCTACCGAGTTTAAGAATGTGCCACACAACAGCATGTAACGGAAGTATTTGTGCCTACGAAACGCCAACAAACGCCAATCGCGAATACTACACGGCATGGAAAACGGCACACAATAGCAACAATTTGTATTTCACAAGCCGAAACAATGTTAAGTATCTTCAGGTGGGTACAGACCCGTGATAAAGTTATTCAATGTTTTTAAAGTAACCAAGTATATTTTTAATGCTCCGAGCCAATATTGGGATGAGATAATTAAATTTCACCGATAGATAGCTTCAAGTAGTATTTGTTTATTCAGTTTGATTTATTGATTCTGTCTATCTGTCACAATCTCTTAGATGGTAGAGGCTTAAAATTTATTGTTTATGTAACTTATTATAGCCTAGTAATATGGTGTAAGTTACAATTTTTTTTTTTTTTGATACTTAGAGGTCATTCGGAGAATCCAGAAATATAATACAAAAATGGATATTTGAGTAACAATTGTTTCCGTGGGGATATATGTCTATCAATGTCAGCTATTATTAATCTTTTAAATCAAAAATTACTATTCATAAGTTAACTAATATATAGTTTTTTCATGAATCTACATAGTTCATAAATCTTCTTATTACTCTATGATCTTATTATTGAAGAAAAATTGTTGATATCTTCGTGAAGGTTTGCGTTTCGAAGAAATTAGGAAACAATTTAACTGGAAGTATACAACAACCTAAAGTAAATAAAAGTTACATTTATCTATCTATAACCTCACGCTAAATCCCTTGCTGGGTAGGCAGCACCGAGCGCCACATGACTTGATCCTTATTAACCTTACTCGTTTCTCTGAAATTAATCAGTTAAAGTTATAATTAAATAAATACGATTGTAAATTATTACATATATTTATTTACTAGTACATCAACATGGGAGGTGTAACTCCATTTTTTTTAAATGATCTTATAAATAAAAAAATCTGTCAAAATTTATTTATTCACAAAATCATTTAAAAAAAATGCTAGTTTATCTTTTAATATACACACATACAACATTATAATATACTTCGAAATCGAAATAACAATCAAGTATGAGCATAAATTGGCGTGCCAACCGTATTCTTTCAAAATTTGATTCTTGTCTTGTAGTGAAATGGACAATAAAATTGATACATCATTCCAGCATCTTTCAAATTTGATTCTACTTATTTCATTTGGCATTAAAATCATATGAAAAATCAATTACGATAACAAAGGCAAAACGATAAGATCGCCAATACTGATTAACATTTAGGTTTTATTAATAGTTATCGGTATAAGATAAAAAGGATACCCTATTGCCATTGTATCGTAGCCTTACATTCATATGATGCAGAAAAGAAAGATAGAATACATCGAAGAGAATAGGGATGCTAGTTTAAGTTGAAAGCTATTTCTGTGTGAAGCCGATAAATTTGTTACCAGTTTTGAATGTGTGTTACTAGACACAATGTTCAAGATCTATTCACAGTCGGCCTAAAATAAACTGCAAAGTTAATGTCGCTTAAGACTTTATTGTGGACTGAAGCTGAAAATATAAACTACGTTTAGACTGAAGAAATGAATGAAGGATTAAACTCGACCAATACAAAACGTCAGTGATTAAGTACTAATGGCAACACTGAAAACCTTTCACTTGTGTATTGAATCCGTAAACCAACGTACATTCTAGAGCTTTGTAATCAATACATAGACTGGATCAGCGTCACTATAAAGTCCTTACTACAGTATTAATGAGATATAAAAAAAAACATTTTTTTAATAGCTGCTACGGACAGATATTTAAAACTCGATTTTAGTAATTTTAGACTTTTTGCAACGTACTTAAAAAATATTTACATGTGGTGTTGACCTGAAGGAATATTGTTTTAGTAGCTTAAATAACCTTTATAAGATCTTTAATAAAAAAAACTTGTAGTTTTATATAAAGTGTCAATTAAATGAACAAAAGTAGTTGAAATAACAAGGATTAATTTGGTTACTATTAGGAGTAAGTATACTCCTAAGTATTCACTCTTGTGAGTTAAATCACACGTTATATTCGACAGAGTAATATACTAAGCAAAAAAAAATATTATGTAATGAAAATCACCATAATATATCAAATCGGATATAGAAATAGATAGAAATATAAAAGTAGCAAGATTCCCAATGCATAATAAATAAATTATTACACGTTCAAAATTGCTTTTCATTCATTGTGGTTTTTACATTTTTCATTTTAACTAATCGTCCTAATCGTAGCTAAAAACCATCTGTGTTAAAACTAGTTTATAGTCAAAACTACCTATTAAAAGCCAATGTGATGCGACAGACAGACAGCAGATGATTGATGCTTGATGCGTCAGTATAAACATGTAAATGTCTGTAATTAATAAAATAAAAATATCTTGATGTGGTGATAATAAGATAAAAACACTTTTCGTCGCGACACTACTCGCCTTGCACTTAATACATTTATGCTAACTGCAAATATCCCACTAGCGTCAAACTACTTGCATGCACTTTTTCTACCTTCTTTTTACCTTGTGTAAATTATATGCTACAATGTGTCGTTTCACACGGGTAGACTTTATGGTTGTTTATAACAAGATCACGAAATTTTAACATGGAGATTTTTTTAATATTAATTTATTTTAAAACAACCTTTTCGTAGCAAAAAGTAAAGGAAATGCATACGAGTAGTGCCTGACCAGCGCACCTTACTTATCTCGATCACTCTAAAATGTGAATATACTCGTATATATCATCATTACAGCCGAAGAACGTCCACTGCTGAATATAGCCTCCCCTCAGACTTCCTCGACGCATCTAATCTATCGTAAATGCGAACCCAAAAGATATTCCGCTACCAAATACTCTTCAATGTTCCTAAAGAAGTTATGACTTCAAAAAAAAATCTAGCGAAACTTTAAAAGATTAGAATTCATATTTTGAGATACATTAATAAATTTAGAAAATATTTAGAAGACTTCAATAATCAAACTACACATGGGTGAATTCGTCAAGTTTTTTTTTGATAACAATTGTCATGCTTTATTGTTGTCAATGTAAAGATTACGGAAAAGACAGATAAATGTAAACGTGCAAATTCATATATGTATTTGCCTTTTCCTGTAATGATTACAATCGAATTTCGACCGAAACATCCGCCGTGGCCGCATGTCATAATAAGTAGGTAACCAAAGAGAGAGTACTGTTGCGCTGTGACACTAGCTTGCTTTTTACAAGCACCAGCTCTTTCAATCTGCATTTTGTTTCAGCTCAGCATGTTATTATAACTTCAATTGTGTTTGATGACATTTTATACTGTTTCAATTGTAGATTACTACGAGAAAAATAATATATCTATCTATAACTTCACGCCAAATCCCTTTCGGAGTAAGCAGAGAGGACCTATATACCTATTACTTTAAAATCTTGAATTTAGCATTGTTGCCTTGAAAACTTGAATGGTCAAACAACACGCGAGTGAATCCGAGGGTATCTGCTAGTTAGAAATAATTATGTGCGCTATTTTTTGTCCTTTGAAACGGCTGGAATGATTTTAACTGGCCTATTTTCAGGTGTAAATAAATTTTCCCCCTTGACCTAGAAAAATTAAGAACATCTACATCTTCATGCCAAGTTCCTTGCAGTAGGTAAAGGCGACCGTGCGCCACGTGACCCGGTCCTTACACACCTCACTCGCTTTTTAATATTCATGGCTCTTTTCATGCTCGCTCGCCGGTTTCTCTAGAAAATGAATGATGGCGGTAAAAAAAAAACTAAAATCGGATACTCTCACGGACGAAATAGACAAAGCAGCATAGATGGTAGTTTTTTTTATTCATCTTTTGTCTTTTTTATTGTCTTCCTATATGATAAAGAAAACGGAGAGTTTTATTATACTTTCCGTAATATTCATTGTATTTTTCTCGCAGATTATATCTAATTGCCTTAACTCTAGCGTGATATGTAACAGTGATAGCACATTGGATAAAGAACCGACTTATTGAGCAACTGATCCCCAGTTCGAATCATATCACTATCGTATCACTGAATTCGTATTTTCGGATTTACGTATACATTTATCACTTGCTCGGCGGTGAAGGAAAACATCGCGAGGAAAGCCGCAACGTTCAAGAAGTTATATTTCGATAGACGTGTGACCTTACCTAAGATAGGTCTGTTCTTCCCTCTGGTTTGTGAAGGTCTGACGGCAGTCGCTCTATGTAAAAATCAGTACCTTCGCCGAATTGTTAGGCTTAGTTAGTGGACCCCGACAATGCTAATGGTTTTGGAAACGGGATAGCGCTAGAAGACGATTGTTTTGTATATGATAAAGAAAACGGCGAGTTATATTATACACCTCCATGGCAGCGTCAACTGACAGGACACTGTAGTCTTTCGTCAGTTGCCACTGCGATTTGGGCTCCTCTTTTCTCTTACTATCAGGCGAAGCGAAGTCACTATACTGAGTCAATATAAAAAAAATCCACACTATTCAGTTGTATTTTACTCCCTTATTTTCTCGAATTGCTTTAACTCTAGCGTGATAGGTTGGTTCCTTGGTCTTCCATACAATGTAGTCGTCACAACAATATTGTTGCCTCAACTGACTTCACGAACGAAGTCACAGATTACTAGTGCTTCGATAAATGAGGATTGTGGACCAACAGGTCTACGTGACCTGCGGGCAATATGTAACTTATAAGATATGACTATTTTTAAAGCACTATTAACTAATAAGTCGCTGATATTTATTACCTCGCCGACACTTGCATATATAACTTGCAAATTAATTGAGCTGAATATATACGAAGCCTTTTTAAATGCTCCCCTGTATTTTTTAAACCGATAGCTGTGAATAGATATCGGATTTTACATGGCTTCGGATGGCAATCAAGCATACGCCAGTCTGATGTGAAATGTATTTACCGCTGACAATGAATTTACTACATAAATAGTATCTATCGTTCGCATATTGTTATCCCCGCTACCAGATGAGATGCTACATATCTCCTCTGGAGCTTGCTGACAATCTCACTCAGTCGCATGGACATAATGACCTACCAGGAAATTGACATTTGGCTACAATAGTTTGTATACAGTCTACAAAAACACCTTCATGGTGGTAAGCAGTTACCATTGCCTATGGACATTTGCTATATATTACATACGAAATACCTCACTGATACACATATACTCTACATATACAGCACATATGTTTAGCATGTCAACTTTAGCATGTCGGCGACGCGAACCCGTGAAACTTTCCTCAACACGCCCAAAGAAGTATTCTCTTTAGAAAAATAAAAATTGAACGCTATCGTATGGTGTCGCGGCAAATTCCGTTTGTCTATGGCAGCGGCTCTATCAAACAATTTGATATGTATCTTGATAAGCAAGCATCGTACACATTTCAAAACGACGACCACTTACGCAAATGTGGCCCATTGTTACATGTGGGGCATTTTCCACGATTTTTGCGTTCTACCGACAATTTTCTAGTCGGATGGTCGCACTTAGGACGCACCGATGCGTCGGTACGCAACCTTCCTTACTTTCTTTTACGTATTCAATATCTTCCATACAGATAAATAAAATTGGAGTGTCTGTTTGTAATATTAAAATAACCGCTTTTTATTAAATGCATATGGATGTATACACGGTACATATACCAAAATTTTTTTTTTTTACAATTTTGTCTGTCTGTCTGTTTGTTCCGGGTAATCTCTGAAAGGGCTGGACGGATTTTGACGGGACTTTCACTGGCAGATAGCTGATGTAATGAGGAGTAACTTAGGCTACTTTTATTTTTGAAATTTTATTTATTTTTATTAATGTAAACAAATAATAAAAAAATAACTATTCCGCGCGGACGAAGTCGCGGGCACAGCTAGTAAGTAATATTTGTGTATTGTAATGAATGAAAAAGTTATGAAAGAAACATATCGAGCAAGAATGAGTGAAGATAACGGTACATTTATGGATGAAATAGCTGATGTGCTGAAAAAGGGCCAAATCAAAATCACCCGAAATCGATGAGCACGCGTGAAGAGGTTGATGAGTGTGGAAGAGACGAGAGAGATGTGTTTGGATCGGTGCACCTGGCGTTCTATATCTCTGCCTACCCCAATGGGAGACAGGCGTGATGATATTTGTATGATGTATTTATGTAATACTAGCTGACCCGGCGAACTTCGTACCACCTCAGGATCAATAAATGGTGTGCAAACTTATTACATGGTATAAATTCTTTTAATACTTATTATCCTATTCCGGACGAAGACAAATCCAAAAACACAAAAATCATAATAATCGGTCCAGCCGTTCTTGAGTTATAAATGGTGTAACTAACACGACTTTGTTTTTAGGGTTCCGTACCCAAAGGGTAAAACGGAACCCTATTACTGAGGCTCCGCTGTCCGTCCGTCCGTCCGTCCGTCCGTCTGTCACCAGGCTGTATCTCATGAACCGTGATAGTTAGACAGTTGAAATTTTCACAGATGATGTATTTCTGTTGCCGCTATAACAACAAATACTAAAATATAGAATAAAATAAATATTTAAGGGGGCTCCCATACAACAAATGTGATTTTTTTGCCGTTTTTATAGATAATGGTACGGAACCCTTCGTGCGCGAGTCCGACTCGCACTTGGCCGATTTATATATATAGATTTGTGTTCGAGATAGGTATATACATTGTTACATATATAGGTTTATTGCGTCAATATCAACAGGGTTTAGGATAAAGAGCCAGCCGAGTAGTCTCGGTTCGAATTCTAATGGTACACTAAATTTGTGTATTCGGATTTATGTACATAGTTGTAATTATTACTGATTTTTTCTCGTTATTTTTTTGACATTATTAAAAAATTATCACTTGCTCGGCGGTGAAGGAAAACATGTGAGGAAACTCTCAGATCCCGGAAATTATATTTCGAGAGGCGTGTGATCTGATCTAAGAAAGGTATGGTCCTTTCTCAGGGTTGTGGAGGTCAGACAGACACTCTATGTAATCATTTGACTTAAGTAATGAACGCCAATCGGATCGGATCGTTACGGATGAGTAAGGGTTGATGTGGTAGTGGCGGTAGTGGTACGGTTTTCTGTGAGGTGGAGGTACTCCCCCAGACGGGCTGCTTTGATGCGGTCAACCTCTCTTAAAAACACCCGGCGCAAGACAAACCACGTTCGTGCATACAAATGTTTGTCCTGCGCGGGGCCTGGGTTTGGAACCGAACTTTGGTGTCAAAGTCGCGGTGTCTCACACTCCAAAACACAGTCCGAAAACGTGTACACAGCGATGTATAGCCTCCTTAACGCTGACGCGTGTCCGATCATTTCCTATTCAAATTTTGATCAATCGTTGTCCTGATTGGAAACCGGGATCAGGGAATTAGATTAGGCTCTCATTCGCGCGTCGAACCAGCACCTTTCCAACAGTCGCGTGCCGAGCGCGGTGAAGGAAAGGAACAGGGGGGACGGGGTTATAAATAAGTTTTATATCGCAGCACAATGAGTCGTCGGGAATGCAATTGAAGTTTGCATAACTACGGCGCCATAATCAAAATTCAGTTGTGAAACATTGCTAAATTTCATTAGCTAGGTATAGTGAGGTTGCTGCCACGTTTGGAGATTTTTCTAGTAGATTAATCCGCATATATAAACTAGTTGAGAATGCGCAAGCTTGCATTGCCAGAGGAACACCCGGTTCGTCAATTATATAACAACCCATTTTTTTTTTTTATTTGTCGGCCATTTTGACCATGTTCCTTGAGAGATAGGAACGGTGTTCCTGAACATTCCTATTCTACTTTTTTATGCTGAATCCGAATACGAAGTCAAATTCGAATATTCGAAAAAAAGCGACAGACACACGCACACACGGACACGCTAACAGACAAACATATAGATTTCATATATGAACGGTGTTCCTGAAAATAATATTTTAAATGTTAATTTTAAGTCGCTAGTTTAATGTTTCGTTGGCTCGTACTAAGAATGTAGGGAGAAAGAATTAGAACAGATATACAACGCGGAAGTAGTCTTTATTGTACAAATATACCTGATACAGTTGAGCAGTGTTAGCCCAGTGGATAAAGAACTGGCCTATTGCACAACAGGTCCCCGGTTCAAATACTGGCATGTACCACTAAACTTGTTATTTTCGGATTCATGTATATATTTGTATCTAATTATCATTTGTACGGCGGTGATGGAGAACATCGCGAGCAAACCCGCACGTCAGAAATTATATTTCGACGAACGTGCGACCTAACCTAAGAGAGGTTTCGTTTTCCCTCTAGGTTGTGGAGGTGTCTCTGTCCATCTGATCTTTGATCCATAGGGAAAACCAGATCATTCTTTCAAGTTCTTCACTATTATTGCCTTCACCGCCAAGCAACTGATAATTACCGATATATATTTTTTTATACAACGTCGGGAGGCATACAAGCGTACGGCCCACCTGATGTAAAGCAGCAACCGCTATATATAGCCTATTAACGCTTGTAACATATATCACTCGCGCGAAGCCTCCTCTGCTGCTTACACAGCAACTCCTTAGGAGTTTACTGGTGGCCCCACTCACACGCAGGAACACAACAACCCTCTAGGGAGTTGTTATTTGGCTGCGGTTTTCTGTGAGGTGGAGGTACTTCCCCAGACGGGCTACTTTGATGCGCCCCACCACTCTTAAAACATCCATGTATGATATGTATGTACATAAATCTGAAAATACGAATTTAGTGGTACATGCCAGGATTCAAACCGGAGACCAGTTGGCCAATAGGACGGTTCTTTATCCACTGGGCTGTCGGTTTTCCCATCTAGGTTGTGGAGCTCCGACGGCAGTCTATGTAAACATCAATATCTTTGCCAAATACTTAGATTTACGTAATGGACCCCACTCCTAATGAATTAGAAAAGGTTATTAGGCTGAGAAGAAAATAGGCTACTGTAGTGCTTCACATCTGGCGCGTCGTAAGATAATTCACTATCCGACGTAGCGCTTATAAAAAAAGCACAGAAAAGGTACCAACGAGAATTAAATATGCGACATTACAGATTTAACTAGTCAACCCACGTCGAGTTACTAATGAAAATGTAAAGCACAAAACATTCTGTATTCAATATTAAAACGCTACGGGTGGCGCCGCGATTTCAAAGTGCATTGCCTGTTTGCCGGTGACATATTATTTGCCTCGTGCTGTCAAGGCAGTAATATACTTCGTTCAATGTCAGTGCGTCGAGAACTGAAGACAAACACGCAGACAAAGAGGTGTCGCCCCGCCGCCGCATCGATATTCATACTTGTCTTATGTTTACGCCCGCCCTATTTCCTTTGAACTCACATGTGGGCCCAAGGAAACGTAGAGTAAACAGAACTTTCTCGTGATGTTTAATTAAATTAATCAGTCGGTTGATTAGCCGATGGTTCCCGGCGTTGGCGTAAACAAAGCCGCTTTGATCTGTACGCCATTGTACGTACTGCGTCTCCGCGCATTACTCCGACTGGCGCCTTCTCCATATAAATCTATACGTAATGTTACTAATAGAATTCAGCCGCGATGGCTTGTAATCGTTCCATTAATAATTTAAATATTTGCTTTCCTTTCGTGAACGTTTTATTTTGAGGATTTCGTTTTATTGTTTTTGTTTACACTCTAGCTCTATGTTAGTCTAATCGAACGCGTGAGTTAAGTATCTTGACCGCATCCTATCTGTGGATGGCTTTAGTCGTCTCGTCCTCTGGGATGTATTGGAGGACAAGTAGAGCCGTTAAGCCGTCTGTCCTGGCTGTTTTCAATGCCAGTCGTTGGCACATTAGTGAGTAAAGTTTTTACAGGTTCGGCAACGCATGAGTGACATTTCTGGTGTTGTGAATGTCCATAAGCTAAGGTAGCTGCTTACAATCAAACACTACGCTTGTTTGCCACGTTAGTGGTAAAAGAAAACATCCCAACTGGGGAAGTAACTCTGCCTGACCTGACCGTAACTCTTTTCTACCTGTTTTCACAAAGTGTTAGTACATAGTAGACAAAAATCTCTATGGACTCCCTGGAGCACTAGCTACTCGTAGTGTCATTTCTCACAACAAGCTGTGGTATATTAATGTAGCCTATTAAATATGCTAATGCTCTTATTAAAACAACTATCAATATTGAGTTACATTGTCTTATGTTCTAAATATATTTATATAACTAGTTTGCCCATAAATGCTGGTACATAGATACTTTTCTCTTTTTCTACTTTTCAAATCAAATTACAATATGAAATGGGGTGTTAAAGAAAATAGGATTGCAGTGATTGCCTTGCACAAAGTGGGTATTAGCCGTATGTTCATATATCGTACTATCGACAAATATACCAGCACTTCCTCTGTTGAAGACCATAAAAGACCGGGGCGATCGCGTGCTGTTAGAACCATAACGGCTGTTAATTCTGTTAAAGCCAGAATTCGCCGAAACCCCATTAGGAAACAAAAAATCTTATCGCGAGAAATAAAGATTCCCGCTAGAACTCAGTCGCCTATCTATATTAATAAAAATCATAAGTAGCTATTTTCTTTAACACCCTATTCCATATTGTAATATGATAATAAACACGAAAAAATATGTAAAACGGCGTAAAAACGAAAGAAGGTTCTAACAAAAAAGAAACGCGTTCATTCATTCAAATTAATTAAAGAGTTGATAAAAAGAAAGGCTTCTATGTAACAGTATTTATGGCCAGACTAGTTACATATAAATGAAACGGTATGACCACATTGGATACGGCGATTCTCCCTAATTATCTAAACTAAAAAAAAGAATAAGTTAATTCGAGGAAAGCCCGTTGCTACGCTAGGGTTACCATGAGCACAATTAAAATGATCAGATTCTGAAGTCTACCTTTAATTACCTATATATTTTGTTAATCCTATCCTACTAATATTATAAATGTGAATGTCCGTTTGTTTGTTACGCTTTCACGCGAAAACTACTGAACCGATCATCATGAAACTTTGTACACATATTCTTGGAGATATCAGAAGTAAAATAGGATAGTTTTTATTAAAAAAATATATATATTTATTATCAATGCGAGCGAAGCCACGGGTAAAAGCTAGTATAATATAAAAATCGGCTTGTGACATTTTCCGTGGAGTTTTCATACAAACCGAAGGAATAACAAAATAAAGAAAATTAAAATAAATACATACAACTTTTAAAATTGAGATATCGGTAGGGACCGCCCCAGACACACGCGTATAGATCAAATTAGTGACGTGTTGAAAAAGGGCTAAATAGAAATCACCCAAAACCGAAGAGCATGCATGAAGAGATTGATGGGTGTGGAAGATGCGAATGAGGTATGTTTGGATCGGTCCACCTGGCGTTCCATATTCTCTGCCTACGCCAATGGGAGACAGGCATGATGATATGTACCTATGTACGTTACTATTATAAATTTTCCATCACTTCTACATACTATGTAATTTTATTGCCTCCAAATTTTATGCGTTTGTTAGGCCGCCACTTTATATGATTGATGTGCGGATTAGATTTTTAGCTTGTTTTATTCTAAGTATCAAGATTATGTCTATACGACCATACCATAATAATTGAAATAAATTTTAGTTTTATAAATTTAACCGACAGGAAAATGATCTATATCCAAAACAAAGCAAAGATTCTACTATGGAATCAAGACAGAGCTGATTATTATACTTATATATTACTTGTAAATACATATAAAACACCCAAAACCGGCGGCCGGCGGATGTTTATACAAATAAATGTATGCCATATACGGAAATAAAACCAGAAACCCTTGCTCTCAAAGTGGTCAATCAAGTATGTGACAAACGGGGTCGCACCAATTATTGGTCTTTTCAAAGTCTTCCGAGATAAGATGGTATTGTTTGGCGTCCGCTGCTTCAGGCTAGGCACCTGTCATGCGAGAATCCATATTATTTAGTATAGTAATAGTACAGTAACTATACATTTACAGTTTAACGTCAATGCGATTTCTGGGCTTATTTATTATTTAATTCATGATTAAAGAATAACGCTTATGAGGAACGTGTGCATTTTTTAACTGCTTAAATGGGAAATCTGCATTGAAATTTGATAGGACGACGTCCAAACAATTTCGAAAGGTTGACAGCCCTATGCTCAACAAAGCTCTCGAAACGTTTTGCTTTTAATTAGTTGCCGGCGAAACTTTGATACGTTTTCGTCACTCAATTGTCATTGAATTTTATTACCTTTTACTTTCGAGGGCAGTTTAGACGTTGAAAACGCTGGCCACTCAATTTCTCTGTCAAAATCACCGCTGTGTTTTTTCAGTAATCTAGCTAATTTGGATTTTATGAATGAAATACACATAAGTTATATTATTTGCTTTAAGAAACTATTAATGTTGTGGTGTGAGGTGTTTTACTTAGGAACTGATAATTATTACAGTCGCAAACAAAAGTATTAAATGTTTCAGTTTATTAATTAAAGTATTCTGGCTTCAGCACTCATTGTTAATCAGGAGCTTCTTGAATACGGAAGATATGTGAGGAACGAAATATTAGGTTGACTTAATAGTGCCAATTCTATATAATTGAAGATAGTTCATTGATCGGCTGAAGTTTATGAATGGTCCTGACACTTCTGAGGAAACGACATATGGCTGTACCTATATTAAATTCTAAAATCACAGTTACAATTCTAGTAGAGCAATTAGTTTTTATGTGGCATATTTGAACAGTGAAGGTAATATTTATTTAGTATGAATTACTATAATTTTTCTCTGTGACTTATGAAATTACGTTATTAATATTATTAGAGGAAATATAGTGATCAAGCAATTCATTTAACTCGTGTGTTAATTTGAATTAAAGTAAAAGTTCTAAGATAGGTAAATGTAATATGATTATGTCACTTCTGTAGGTACAGGATTAACCGTGATTTGATTTTCTATTTTTCCAATATTTCGGCGACGCGTCGTCGGTCACGGGCCAACTGGAGACTGCGAGTAGATATCGTGAAAATATTCGGAAAATTGAAAAGCAAATCGCGGCAAGTCCTGTACCTGCAATACTGACGTAAATAACCGTGTTAATAATTATACATTACTATAGTTATAATATATTTCAGGATATTGTATTATTAGAAACAAATATTACCCAGGATCTGAAATGAGCATTTAGCAGTTTAGGTGTAAAGCTTTAAAACACGTAAAATAATGTATATAATTTTATTTATGGTACGATTACAAGTCTAGAAAACTGGTAGAAAATATAACCGATCTAGATACCTATTTAATATTTTATAGATAAACTACACATTGTCCACTTTCTGTCATACATAAATGAAATAACAAATTTCAGCTTCAGGATTACAGATACATTCATTCTTTTTATATTATTCATATATATCTATAAATATCTTCAAGCCACTTGGCAGGGTAGGTAGAGAGCACCGAGCGCCAAACGACTCGGTCCTTACACACGTCGCTCGGTTTTTTATCAATTTTTAACTTTCTCGAGCACGGTCGTCAATCTAGGGATCCTGACGTCACCTACTGATATTATATCCTGGTATAATGTAAACAAAACACTCAGCATTCCCTTTTCATCGGCGGTTAACAAATATTATCACATCTCATTAGCCAGCCGCAATACGCGTATCGTTTGCTCAAGGAAAATAGGAATAACACAGCGACGATTTTAACATAACAGCACTCACATTATAGAAACAAAACAATGTGCGTGATATAAATGTACTAAATTAATTATAAACAGCCTCCGCGGAAATTCTCTGGTTGCCGTCTTTACAAGCTATTAGTAATTGTGTTATCGTTCAATTTGAACCATTAGTTAAGCCGCACACGCCTTCAGTTTGAAAAGCATTAATAAATTGTACCTACGTATCTTATACTGAAACAGACATGTAGCGACACCTACCGGCAGAATAAGGGTGACCAATAAAACATGGCATGTACTTAACTATGTTGACTTCGACTGTACCTGACTGTACGTTATGATTTATAGTCATTTTCACCATTAAAAATTGAGATGTATGATTTATATCGCGTTAGAAAATTTAAAAACGGTAACAAACATTTAGAAATTGCTACTAATAGCAATTTGTAGTGCAATGTATTCTATAATTTGATAGCGAGGCAAAATACAAAATTGCGAAGAAGCTAAAGCCAGCGCCTTACTTACAACCCGCGTCTGACATACAACTGCTAAGCGTGAGAAAATGTAACGAAAATGTATCGTGCTTACTGAACTTTACATTTGTTGTTATTACTAACGAAATAAATAATACAAGAGAGCTTAGAACTGGAACATTAAGAAAAATTTGAAAAAGCAAGAAAAGCTCAAGTATCGCGAGGTTTTAGGAGTAACCGCGGAATCGATTTAAAAATAAATCCCGAGTGTCTTTAACTGTCTACTTTTTCTTTTCAAATTTCATATGCCTTTAGGTCGAATTTGGCAACTAATAACAGAAGTCGAAACTAAATTCGTTCTGGCTAGCCATTCGTCTACTAAACATAACTCTTTGATGCCATTGGCTAAATGTTATGTCTGTAGAAAAATAATAATATCTTAAAATACTAGAGGTACCGATCGCGCATTGCTATCCATACTGATAGCAGAGCTATTTCTCAGGTGTTTACTGGCAACTTGACTTAACGTAAGAACACTACAACCTTCCAGGGAGTAGTTATTTGGCTGCCGTTGTTATGAGATGGAATTATTGTTATTTTTCAATTGTTACTGTTATTTTTTCCTGCTACTGTGACTCAATGCGCTAGTCGAGCTGCCCGCCGTATATAAGACCATCTCCTTACAGTTGCGAAGGAAATCGAATTTAGATTCCCATTGTTGCGCATAGTAAGTTGAGCGCAGCGTGCGGAAAATTGTCCAAGATTTACATGAGAGCTCGTATGGGGTTACATCCATGGGTGGATGGCCTGTGCTGACCTCGTCAAAAAAGTAAGTTTTTGCAATCAATTCTATACTGGTGTTAGAACAGTGATAGACTAGTGGATAAACTTATTTACCGACAAGTCCCTGGTTTTAATCCTGGCGAGGGCATTTATGTACATATTTGTACTATTTGAGAGCTCGATGGCATCGCTGCGCGTGTCATTCTAACCGAACACGCAGGTTAAGCAACGCGAACGCAGCCTGTCTATGGAAAGGTTTATCTATCTTGATAGTTCTCCGTTCTTCGGAGGGCTGTTGTCGATAGATAACAGCCATTAATCAATAAATCAATTATATTATTTCGAAGGACCTATGACCTAACCTAAGAAAGGTCTGGCTTTCCCAATGGGTCGTGAAGGTCTGACGCCAGGCACTCCAAGTCATAATCAGTATTGTCTTATACATTTATTTTTAACCGGAAACTGCAGTGTTCTTCACAATCACTTGGTAATATTCATAGGACACGGTGACTGCGTACCATCGGGCAAACCGTACCAATACGTAGATTCTATCAAATGGTAGCAAGTTCACAATGAAAGAATAACAAGCAATCACTTAAAAAAATTCCAATCGCCCAACCCAATCATATGCGTGAATATTAGTGATAATAAATTTAGACTCATACACGTCGAATAAAAAAAACAAAAATCGCTTTTGAACGCATTTAAAAATTTCCGATCGTTTATTTAGAAGTAGAGTACATACTACATACATAACGTAACGCCCATTCGCCATGAAACCTGAACGAAACAATATCACGAAATTGATTAAAAGCTTTACAGCCGTTATTCTTCGTACATCGACATTTTTCTCAATAAAAATACGAGCCATAAATAATATAACATATCGCATACATGTTTAATATGGCCATAGCGCGCCCTTCCAGAGGTGTGTTGTGGTGCCAGGGTTGGCACAGCGGACACAATAAACGATTGGTATAGTATAGGGAATACCAAATGTACGCATCCGTAGTTAACTTCAAAAAAAAAAACTCAAAGTCAGCAGAAGTACGCTATTCTAAACAAACTTCGCAGTCAAATCAACCGCGATTGGTTTAAACATTACGTTATATGTTACGTGCAGTTCATTTGAAGAGAATTTTCGAGATTTTGAATTGTAACGGCCCTTACGCGAGTACGCTCTTAGTGGATCACTTGTATCTCTCTATTGTAGTTTATGAATGTACATTCTGTGCCTACATATTCGCTGTTAAATATACTCCTGTATGCCCAGAATGCATATGAGTGACTTCATATGAAAGAGATATATAGTTCAGGTAATTATTTATAATCACGTGTGAGGATACCTTCTAAAAACAATGGGATTCCATTAAAGTTGTTTTATTAAATACCTAATACGAGTGCAACAAATAATACAACTAAATAATGTGTATCATATTTTTTTTGCAATATTGAAAATCTATATCATTTATCATTAAAATCTAAGGTAATAACGCTACACGTATATAGATCAGTCTATTTATTTCGAGTTGTTCCACCGGAGGGTACTTAAAGCTTCTAGCCTCAGCTGCAATCGTAAATGCCAGACGCTTTGGCAGGCCTGTGATCTTCGAGCTTTAAAAGTTTGATCTCCGGTAATCAGGAGAGAAGCAGCATAGCTGTGTACGACTAAAGCCAGTCCCATATCCTTATATTGATGAGAAAGTTGTTATAAATTCAATTTCATTACATATTTGTGTAAAAATTCGCCAACACAAACACCTATTTGCTGCGAGCGACAACCCTGCGGCTATAACGCGTTATTTTGATACACAATGCTTGGCATATAAATATTTCACTGAGACATAATATGAAACTACAATTACTAATTCAAAAGGGGCTGTCTACAGGAAGTTACGTGGTTTTGCTTTTGATATGAATTATATAAAAGGCTTAGTAATTTGAAACGATCGCGGCTACACTGTAAAAGTGGCGGCGAATTAAAAATGAATGTTCATCAAAGTTACATTTAAATTGGATGGATTTTACGGTTTGGTTCGTAAACATGAGTAAATACAATAGACGGTGTTTGCTTAGTACTTAAACCGTGTTGAGGCACGTACTATGAGAGCTGAGTGTTGTTATACTAAAGGTTGTACGCTGGCACATTGGGGACAATGTGTTATTCTAAATTTCGTGTTTCTGGTTTCAATAATTCCGTTGTTCTGTACATCCGTTACACCGTTTTTATTGAGAATCCTGAATAAAAACGGAAGGAACACTGATATTCAAAGTGGTTCTACTGTCTTCTCATTGCTCGATCGCATATTCCTAAAACCCTCTTTTAGGGGATAAAGTTTTCCTGCCGTACTACTTCAAAAGTTCATAGATTTAGATTCTTTTTCTTCTTCTATGTTATTATTTATTGCTTCCAATATGCGATTATAAATTGCCTTCTGTATCATAGAAGCTGAAAAAGAAACTTATTCTTGCCATATCTTCTAAGCCCTCTGATTCATATACGCTTTTCGATCCATAAAATAATAGTCTTTCCTCCCCTTTTGCTAGAGCAATTAAAAAAATTGTGAAATAGGGTATTTTGCCGTAGTATAAGCCTACGAAGTGCCTATATATAATTAAGGTGATAATCGAACCTGCCTGATGGTAAAACTCATGCTGTAGTCCTTTAGGAAAACCTGAACATAATACGTAGATAACAATGTCAGTTCCAATATGCGTTTTTTATACCACTAAGATGGCAAAGAAGCATACGGTATGCCTGATGGTGAACAGTCACTGTAGCCTATATTTGCAATGCCAGGGGTGTCACTCATGCGTTTCATACCCTCTGAAATCCTCTTCACGCCTTTCTTGAAGAACTCCATGCTGTAGTCTCTTGGAAAAATGTCGGCTCATTCTACAACTTGAGAGTTCTCTGAAGAAAACTTCTGTGGTTAAACCGCACAGTACGCGACAATTGCGGTTTTAGCGTGTGAGGGTGAATGTCCCGCCGCTTGTCGGCGAGCAGTGCGGTTATAAAAAACAGCTGTCGGCATCATATCGAACACAACCCGTTGTACACTCGGTAGAACACACAAAGGGAGGCAAAATCTCTCCTTAAACTTAAGGGTTCAATACCGTTTGTAAACTTAGGATTGTGAATTCCTTGTCGATGGCAGGCGCTGCGATTTTAAAATGAGACTGTAGGTAAACTAACCTTGGTTGAATATCAATAATCCCTGTACACAGGGCGATAGTAAGGTACGTATTCTAGAAAGGAACAAATGGGATTTCTTAGCGGTGAACTTGTATTATGATGGGGTTGAATTGGACCGAGTTCAACCATCCTGAAGGATGTAAGCCGGCCGCAAAAGTAATAAAACAATTTACAACCTAAACATCGTGCATGTTTGTAGTCATTAGGATACGAAATAACATATCATATGAATTATCAGCCCATTTTACATTTCGGTCTGGCAACACTAGACGTGCGCGAAGCAGCATCGCGGGGTGGCAATCATGTTTGCCTTGATACATCCTCGCCGACTAAACTACGCCCAAAGTCAAATAAATTCAGCCTCGTTTTGCATAAGTACGCGTACTAATGTTTGACTTTAATGCTGTCGAGTTGAGCGTTTGTTCTCATAATTAATGCTAGAATTAAAACTTTTTGTGTTTGACTACGGCAACTGAGTGTTTTATGTTGTCGTTAACTCAATTACCGTCACCTAACTTATTGTACGAATACTTAGTATATTATATACTTATCTGCTTCATCGTTAGTTCGGAGATTCATACTGTAAACCATTGTGCTTAATACTTGTGTTAATCCTTGGGTGATATATGAAAAATGTCCCATTATTTTAAATGAGAAATTCTTATATGAATATATTGAATGTGTTTTAGATACGACTGTAACGATTTCGTCCAAATGTTGTATTTAGATATACCTACTCGTAGTTTTGTTTGTTAAGTTTATATATGTTAGGTGTATTTGCTGTAAAAAATAGGTTACGTCCAAATATATATATAAAAGCGCCTAAGTATATTTTAATATTCTTCTTCTTAGCGTTACCCCGTTTCCTAATCGATTAAGATTGGCGGTTCCGCTGCCTAAGCCTAAGGATTTGGTACGGTAAAAAAATGTCTTTAACATAATTGCTCAACCTTCCAAACATAAACAAAATACTGTAATAATTATATAAACGTAGGTATTTATACTTTGTTCATTCGCCATGACGTCTTTCGTGTGATACTTATATAGTACTGACGAGCTCCGTAGCGCAGTGGTTAGCAGCGTTACGTTGACACCAACGTTCGTGGATTCGATTCTCATACATAGTAGATTAAAAAAAAGGAAAAAGTAAAATAAGAGAATTATATAAGATACAATAAGATTAAATTTCAAAAATGTAACACGTGTCTAAGTGCTCTCGAGGGCCCAATGGCAAATAAAGAATTTTTATCTTTACCTTTATACAGGGCAAACATTTGTGTGCACGAACATATCTGTTTATCTTGGTCTGGGTGTTTGCTATGTATCATAAGTACCTATGTATTTCCGAAAAAAATGTATTTACGTATGTTTATCAATTGTCTAGTACCGAACTTCGCTTACTTTGGCTCGATAGCGCTGTGTAATTTGTCCGACAATTTTTATTTTATATGTATATTCTCTATATAACAAATAATGAGATTTTGAATATTAGTAAAATTTATAACCATTGGAAGACTGTCATCATAGTTCTCATAGTTCTAGAGCTCGAGTGGTCTGCACTATGGGGTCCATGGATAATGCAAATTGACTGTACATCTGTCTGTCCAGTCGCTACGAGCTAACAAAGTCGCTGAACATTCGCCAATCATAAATGAAGCGGCAAAGGTCCTCACAGGGCACTCATGGCGTGGGTATACTGTGTAAACGGCGGAAATATGCTTGGACATACACAAAGCGGCGTAATTGACAACTCCTTTTTGGACGGTTAGTATCACGGGGCCATTATCATACGGTATTTTATTATTTGACGCAGTGACTGTACGATTTCTTCTAAAAACACTCATTCCCGTACGTTCCACTTTGAAATTATTTAATAATATATTCTGTTAATAATAGGTGTAAGATTGAATGGTGGAAAATTATGTATAGTTGAATGAGAGTTACAATTTACAGCCGTTTCGCCTGTGTATATGAATTGCTTCAATTAAGTTTTTTCAGTCAAATTACACAGCGCCATCTGTGCACAAACTAAGAAAGCTTATACTATAAGGTACGGTACTACGCAACGTAACGTACGGAAATCGAACCTGGGGTTTTAAAGTAATCATTTCTAACATTTCACCGACCACACACTTTTATATGAATGACATATATGTATATAAGCAGATACTATAGTTATAAATCAGTCCATATAAATAAACTAACTCCGATTAGTCGTTTATTAGTCACTATTTTTCTCATGGTCTATGTACGTATGTATGTATGTGAGTTTGTTTATTCAACCATGTCGGAAGGGATTTCAAGTGTTGTCATAACGATATTTAATTCTAGTGACGTTAGAATATTAATAATCTTCCGAGTGGCATAGACTAGATTTTGCTTATATGAAAATAAAATTTTACCACCGTCAATCGCCATTTTATTTCGCGTTCACCATTATTTTAACGTTATATATGATATTATAATATAGCTTATCATATTGCAGTTAATGATTTAAGCAGTAGCTTTAGTTAACGTAATATACTGAAACATCTACGTATGATCGTTCAATCATTTTCCCATAAGTGCATGAATTACTTTGACAATAGCAAATTCATTAGCGCCAGGCAATATCCTAATGGAACTGCGATACGAAAGCCCAGAGCCGTACGACGTTATCTCTATCAACTTGTCATGACAATATCATCCTAATATCGTATTAGTAATCCCAAATTGCTCTAAACCGCAATGCCTCAATACCGATATTGCGATGGGTGCAGTTTAACAATAGTAGCATAACGCAAAATCATCCTATCGTCGATCACAATGAGAGAAACGGAACTCGCCATCTAATATGTAAATAGACACAAGAACAAAAACGCGGACACTAAAACAATGGAAAATATACGCAATAGGCGAAGTGCCTATCAAGCCTTCAGGTGCTGTAAACATATAAAATGAAGGCAGTTTATTGTTCTTCAGAAACAATATGAGCAACATTTTTCCACAATTGACTGAAGCCATTTTGAGTGAAAGCGCCGTGGAAAATAATAACGGCCAGTAGGTACATTGACGCACGTTTAAACAATCAAACGGGGAACAAAAAGACAGTAATGTGGAAATGGATAATGCAGAAGCAGTGCTGATAGCCGACGGCGGGGCGCCAGTGCGGGCGGGTAGCGGAGCGGCGGCGGGAGCGGAAACGATTGCCTGCCATGCCTTGCTACGAAGACTTATTGGGTGGCTTAATGACTACGTCTCGTCCTGTGTGGTCCTGTTTTTATCTGACTTATAATTACAACAGTCCAATTACATAAATAATAAATCTATACAAGTTAACAAACAAAAGTTAAGATTTTAGAGACAGTTGTCAGTAATATCGTACGAAATTAACCTTTAATATATTTTATTCTTCTTTGAAAAGTATCTTCTGATATAAATTTATTTATTAATACGCGAATAATATATATGTAATAATAGGTATGTAAGGATCGAGTCACGTGGCGCTCGGTTCTCTCTGCCTGTACCTGTACGGGATTTGGCGTGAAGTTATAAATAGATAGATTAATACGTGAACGAAAACAAATTTGCTCATTTTTAAGCATATTGCGCGTACCGAGAATTTAGAAATATGCCATGATTAAAGTTCATATGGAGAAGGGGTTCAGAAACATAAAATTTATGTATAAATGTTATTAAACTAAACAAAATAAATTTATTAGGACTTACATACAAAATGCAGATAAAGTCAATGTCAAATTAATATTAACCTGTAGTAGTCAAGCTATTGTACTGAGCATAGATTACATATAATTGTTACATATATGTAATATTGTTGAAAAAAATATGTAATCATTACACATATTAAGTATATAGTATATTGTACATTATGTGAATGAATGAATTTTAATGTGAAATTCAATGTGAACTGACTTACTTGTTATTATTGTAATCTCTTTTAGAACTATAATTATTATAGTTATTTTTCGTGAAACAGCTTTAATAATAGATTGTGAGGTGAACTTTAATAACAAGATTGTCACCTTTGAAAAACTAAATGTCATTCGGTACTTTGTCAATGCGAACGATATTATTCTTACATTATATTTTATACTATTGGAAAACGATGATAATGAATACCTATTATTCTACAGGTTGATTTCCTCGCATAGTATAATTATTGTGAACAATTATTTGAACAAAGTAACCTATATTTAAAACGCTTTTACTAAGTCGGTCCCTTCTAATTGCTCTATCATCACGTAATTTGACAACTGACTTCAGATGAAGTTACAATAACGTGGTATCATTGAGTTGGCATGAGGGCAAGGGTTCATGGTTTAGTCTATGTAGTGGAATCTGAAGAACCAAGTTTAAATTTTTCATTTCTAATTTTCGTATTATCTTGAAACTTTCCAATGCTAATATTATTGTGATATATATGTAGTTAGCTTACATGATGATGGACGTTGAAAGTGGACTATAGAACTCCTCTTTTGTGAACAATAAGTCCATCTAATTTGACTTGTCTTACTTTAAGTTTAGTTTGATTTGTTTGACGATCAGATTGCATCCGCTTCATGTCAAGTCAAAATCAGTATCTTCGCTAAATCCTGAGACTTAGGTGGCGGACCTCATCGATACTAGTGAATTAGAAAATGGGATAAAGCTAGAAAGAAAAGTTTGACTTATTTTAACCTTTTAACAGCTCAGCTTATTTTATTTAGCTATAATTATTTTATATTCGGTACCTACTAGCTATTCCCGGCGTATAGACAAAGTGGGATTTGCCAACACTTCCACTCACGACTTGACACTAGTTTTTATTGCCAGAGGCACAGAATATGTACGTCTCAACTTCGATCGCGTGTATATCCTTAATATATAGTTTATGCTTGCATGTGTTTAAGATTTTAAGTATTCGGTGTAAAATTATATCTGTGTAAAAAATATCATCCCTGTTCGTATGTGAATTACAGATGAACATACTTGTAGGAAATTTTCGAAAAATTTGTTTATTTTACGTTGTTATACATAACCAGACATTATTATAACATATAGCTACACATCTGGAATCGAGCTCCTTATGTGTCAGTTTCTGTCAGTTTTGTTGTCTTTGTTCACGCAATAGCTTTGTGGTCATTGTTTTGTCACTCACTTGTTCAATATGGATCCAAACTATGGATATATACCTTTTTTATTTAGTTGGTGAGACATTGGTAGAAACCGACCTATTTTGAAATCTCTTTGTTGCAGCCCTGGCTATATACTGGGATTGTTATGTAAAAGTTCCATATTGGTTCGTCCATTCCTGATACTATATTAGCGTTTACATAGCTTTTTACATTATACCTACAATTAGATAAACGTTGGAGTTAATTGAATAACAAATTTTTCGCTTTTAATAATGAAATTCTAAAATACTAAAGCAAACCCTTTTCCGTCCGCATGTATCCCGGTATAATAAAAATAGAATTATGACTCAAGCACTACGATTACTTAAAGTGCAGAATTCTTTTACTGCCATGCAATTCTCTAAGCGACTCGTAATGGCTGTGTGCGTCGCTGTGATCACAGATGTCACAGCTTTGACATCGTCTACTGCGATCATGGCTAAATTATTTGGTATTCTATAAGGCTGTAAGCGTACGCGAGGCTGTTTGCCTTGTAGAATTCCAATTCCAAACGCAGTCTTGCGGCGCTAGTGTCGCACAACCATAAAAAGCGACACTAAGGAATTGCAATTTTGTGTTCAAGGATGTTTCCGAGGATGTAAGGATGTTTGCTCTTACAGAATTGCATGGCAGGTCTCAGTATGCGATTTTATAATAAAACGTGTAGTAAATCTTTCAACATTCAAATTAAAAAATATATATCAAAAGGACATTAATAGCAAAAGGGTATTGTATGCAATTCATAACTATTTAAATAATTGTAATTAATATGAAATTGATAATGACATTTATATTGTACAGTTATTATATATATCGGTGTATAAGTGATGATCTAAAAGTGCTCGTTAAGCCTATTTTAATGAAAAATATTTGAATTTGAATACGTATCTATTTCTGATGTTCTCAGTGTCAGTCAGTTCTCAGGATTATACTTTATTTAAGATTATTAGGGTAATTTCATGCACTGTACTTAATAAATCAGGTGATCACATCACAGTCAACACAGAGCCTCAACCCTTACCCCCGTGAAGAGGATGTGTGATTAGTTTTATCCTTCGCCCCTCTCGGTGCGATATCCTGTCTCCGCTCCCGCCCGCCCTCACGACTATTCTTCAGTTATATCCCATGTTCCGCGGAAGTTGTTTAAGTGATACCCCGACAGATTGGAAGCGGTAATAATGTTTTTTCATTGTCTCGTGTTCTAGGCAGTTATGTCTAGTGATTTGATCATTTATCGTTTAACCAAGTACTACGGAGCCTAGCTTGTTTTCGGGCTTCGAATATGCTCCACCATGGTGCTCTGCTACAGCTTTGCAAATACAAGTGTCCCCGATAACTGCTGAGTTTAGCAAATGCCATCAAATTGCATCCAAATACTGCAGCCGTTCTTATACGGTCTTAATCGCCGTTTAATTCGCGCTAAGCCCCGGTTTATGCTTTTCTTATTCTCGTATCGGATCTTGTATAAATTAAATGTATTTTCTATCATTATATTAATTATTATTATTTACAACTTTAAAATTCGATTTACTACAGGTAGATTAATTTGTAAACAACATTTCTCGGGAATTTTTTAGAAAAGGTAAGTGTAAGAAAAAATTACGGAAAAGTGAATGAACGATTCGATTTATCATTTTATATCATTTGCAGTTCGAAGTAATTCTTTTATGGGGCAATGTATACGGTTCTATAACAAACTTCCCAGCAATATAAGAGAATTGTCAATAAACAAATTTAAAACTACTATTAAAGCCAAATTGTGTAGCAGGGCATATTATAAAGTACCTGACTATATTAATGATAAAAATGCCTGGGAGTGAGTCGATCCAATTATAATGTAATTATTAAAATATGTAAATTTGTTTGGATACCAAAAGAGAGATGCCTGAGTTTTTTGGCAGTATTTTTATCAGTGCTCACCTAGTCATAAACTACACGGTAGGGAAAAAAATTGTGGCGATTCCAAACAAATGTAGCCATTATTAGGGAATAAAAAGATTTTGACTTTGACTTTGACTTTGACATATTTAAAGGATTTTCGTTCGTGATGCCACCTCTGCTTTAAACACAGCAACTCCTTAGGAGCTCAGAGGAGCGGATCTTAGCGGAGATACTTCCTATGTCAAGCTGCTCTGTCATTTCCCATTATAGTCAACAGTCAGGAATCGTCAGTAAATTATCTATCAAATAACTATTTCTATTTATTTATCAATCAAATAAGTATTTTGGTGTTATTTGATTGATAATTTACTGACGATTCCTGACTGTTGACTATAATGGGAAATGATAGTGTTATATACACTCGACGATGAGCTAGAGTAGCGCAGTGGTTAGTAAAGCTTTGATACCAACGCTCGTGGGTTCGATTTCCATTCAAGACTATTATTTGTGTTGTGTGCATGAATATATCTATTTATCTTAGTCTCGGTGTTTTAAGAGAGGTAGGGCGCATCAGAGTAGTATACATTGATGACCTCAGTGGCGCAGTGATTAGTAACGCAATATTTACACCAAAACTCGTGCGTTCGATTTGCATACATGACAAACATTTGAATACATGAACACGTCTGTTTCTCTTGATCGGTGTTTTTAAGAGAGGTGGCCACGGCGAATCAAACTAGCCCGTCTGAGGAAGTACCTCACAGGGTTGTCATGAGGTCACCAGTAAACTCCTAAGGAGTAGCTGTATTAACAGCAGAGGTAGCATCAAGCGAGTGATACGTAATTGCAAGCGTTCAAAGGCTAACAGCTTTATATCAGGCCGTATACTTTCATGCCTCTCGACATTGTATAAAAATATGTTTATACGATGTATATGAGTACATGTACGCCGGGTCCCTTGCGGGTTAGGCAGTGAGAACCATGCGCCGTAAGACGCGGTCCTTACACACTTCACTCGCTTCTTTAACATTCATAGCTCTTTTCATACACTCACGCCGGTTCCTAGGACTCCTGACATCGCCTTCTGATAAAACACTACCAATTTGGTCATGGTAGATCTTGGCCTTCCACGGCTCCTACATACTTCCACTTTCGCATTGTATGCCTGGTTTGTTGTTCATCCTGCATTCTTTCTACATGTCCGATCCAACGGAACATGCCTTTTTAGGTTTATACTACTGCTTGGTTATAACAAACTTTATTTTAAAATAAATTACCTTAAGAGGGTGCACACAGCTAAGTGGCGCCCTCATTTTGTTTTTATTAATAACGCTGTATTTAAGACCAATTCCAAAAAAAACGCTCTATAGGGCACTGAAGAACCATATTTATGTTTTTTGAGACATATTCTGTTTTTATTATTTATGTAGAATTACTCATACTTTTGATTATTGCTATAAGTGGCCACAATAAGCAATAATTAAAATTTTGGTTACTTGTCATAGATAATAAATACAAGATATGTTTCAAAAAAACGTAAATACGGTTCTTCAGTGTACTATAGAGCGTTTTTTTAGAATTGGTCTTAAATACAGCGTTATTAATAAAAACAAAATGAGGGCGCCACTTAGCTGTGTGCACCCTCTTAATTTGAAATTAAGTAGAGGATAAATGTTGGACAAGTTGAGATACATTTGTTTAATATGGTAATAAACTTTTAAAGTGGTTTGATTGTGGATGGATTGTGAATTAAGTCATAAGAAAGCTACGCTAGCTAGACTTTATCATATTGTGAGTTTGGTTCATATTAACATTAATTATATTTTACACCATTAAGATGGCGTTACGTTTGTATAAAAAAAAAGTCTTTGTAACGGGCAAACGGAAGTTATACTAAAAGGAAATTATCTCAAAATGGCGACGCTTTCTCCCCGCCCCCGCGCGGTGCCTCAGTCTTTACTCAATGTAACAAATTCTTTGATTCTTTAGCTATCAAGTGGGGTAATAAAATTTTGGTTTTAAATGACAGATGATTAGCTACAACATCAAACTGTGTCCCCCGATTTTATCATCATCCGTTTCACTGATCGCCTTTTTTTATACTATATCGAGAGGAATACAAGCGGACGACCCACCTGATGTAAAGCGGGTACCGTAGCCTATTAACGCTAGCGATATATTAAGTATCACTCTCGCGATGCCTCCTCTGCGGCTTACACGACAACTCCTTGGGCGCTTACTGGTGACCTCACTCACACGCGGGAATACAACAACCCTCTAGGGAGTTGTTATTTGGCTGCGGTTTTCTGTGAGGTGGAGGTACTCGCCCAGACGAGGGCTGTTTTGATGCGCCCTACCTCTCTTGAAACATCCAGACCAAGACAACATGTTCACGCACGCAAATGTTCGCCTTGTGTGGGAATAGAATCCACGAGCGTTGGTGTCAAAGTCGCGTCATTCACGACTGAGCCAAAAACCTCCCTGCCTCCCACTATGGATGCAGATTTAAATACGTATTCACGTCAAAAGATGTATTCGTTTCCGCGAAGCGAACACAAACACGGACGAAGCGGCAGCCATCATCAGTCAGTAATGAATATTTGTAATATCCCTGAAATGAACTTATTATACTTATATGCGGAATAATCTCGACAAATGCGGAAGTTTATTATTGCGTTCACGAGGAAAGTTTCGATTAGAGACCGCGGACCGGCGGGCGTAAGATAAATAATAGTGATGCCGGGGGAATGCCTCGGCTGGCACTCATTTGCTGCTAGGAAGTTATTTAGGCTGCACTTACTTGCCCTTTGGTTTAATCATTTTTGTTTTGTTGCATTAGGACACGATGTAACTTCGGCAGATTGACGGCGTGTGGCATTTTGAAATTGTTCTGAATACAAAATGTAGCAAAATGCCTGGCCCAATTCGTCGGATGAATAATTCGACTGTGGACAATTCACATTTTTTTTATATACAATATCGGGTGGCAAACCGCCCACCCGATGTAAAGCAGTTACCATAACCTATGAACGTGTAACACACGGCAACTACTTAGGAGCTTACTGATGATCTCACCCACATGCAAGAACCCATATTTGTCTGCGGTTTTCCGTGCGGTGGAAGTACTTTCCTAACGGGCTGGTTTGATACTCTCTTAAAACACCGATACCAAGACAAACAGATATTTGTCCTGTGTGGGAATCTAACAGACGAGCGTTGTGCCAAACTAGAGTTACTCGTACCATTAGCTAACAATCAATCCATAAATATTCAATTCGCATAAGGAATACTTAAGTACTACAATAACCAATTCTCAAAAAAAAAACAGTTCCTGAATGAAGAAAAATCCATGCCAATCCGCATTTGAGCAGCGTGGTGGAGTATGCTCTAAACCCCTTCGGTTAATGGGAGACCCGTATCCCTGCAGTGGGATGGGTAAGGGTTGATCTGGCATGTGGCAGGAGTAAATGAAATAGTTGAGTGTGTATTACATGTGTACATAATTAGATTCTTATCAAAAATAATTAAAAATATTTATGGTAGTTGTCCACTACCATAATCATTTTTAAAAATGTATTTATTATAAAAATACCTGATACTCTCCTGCCTTACGCTTTAACCTTACTCGGCGTCTAAAATTTCAACGTGAAATGTTTTAAGTGAAAAAAAGACAATTCCAGATTGAGTTAAGCGTATAACCTTAACTCAATCTTGAATGTAAAATAGATATTATATACATATACAGCGTATTTGAGTCTCAGCTGCACGTGGCGCATCCCGCCGATATAAATGATAGCTTACCAGGTTTAGGATGGTTCTCTGGTTACCAACAATTGTTATTTTTTACAGTAAGTGTTTTCTTCTCTCTGCCGACCCCAGAAAGACTTGTGTAGTTATTTTTTAAAGCATGTGTTTAATATAATATGCTTATTTTTAATATTTTTTTTCTTGAATCAAAAACACAATGTCCTTATCTGATATAGAGTTTATTGTACATTACATTGGAGACGTCTCACAAGTCCATGAAGACAAATATTTGAAACCCTCTTTGCGCTTAATAAAGCTATTCACAAAAAAATATTCAAACCATTTATTTTTGTAAGTAGGTTGTAGCTACCTTTCATGGAGGTCGTTGAGGGCCGTTATTATATAGGGAGTATCATTTACTAGGCGCTTACGTTATTAATAGGGGGAGGAGGGGAGGCACAGGCGCCGTACTTATGCAAACTATATAAAAAATTCATTGTTGTAAATAACAACGCTAGAAGCCGGCGTTGCGATCAATATACAGCAGTTGCTTTGGACATTTTTAATTCTATACACTTTTAGTTGACTTTTGATGAGTTAAATAGACTTTGAACATTTGGGACGTATGTGTGGGTGGTAATTAGGGTTTATAGCTCTGATCGTAGTACTAGATAGTACTCAGGACATTTCGTAATTGAAATTAAATTGAAATCCGCCGTTTTTACGTTTTAGAGTTCCACACACGCGTGCTTTTTTAAGTCCTAGAACTAAATCGAAAGTTCTGGATTAAAGTCAAAACGCGGAGAATATATTCACTAAACATGTCTCAACTAGTATACTAGTTAAATATTATTTCCTGAAATAAATAATGACATGCAGGTGACGGATTTGTACCTAGATTTCGTGCGTTCTTACTATTTATCAGAACGAATTGTTGCGTGTAAGTACGCACAAAATATAAGTCCAAATGTACCACTATGTTATTGGAGATAGAGAGCCTGCATCTCAGATTATTTATTTATTGCAGGAAATTCATTTCACTAAATATGTCTCAACTAGTATATTCACCGCAACAATTTGAAATCTTTGTGCTACCGATTGCAACTGTGCGTGTTGCAAATGTGGTAGGCAAGTCACTAAGACTGTTTCTTTTATATCATCAAAAGGGTGTGACTTTGAGAACGAACTTATTATAAGAAAGACAAGTTAATGAATACTGAATAATACTCGAATGGAAAATAATGAATGATACTATAGAAAACTTGATACTGAGATTTTTTTTTCAAAACATTGTGAAAATTCAATGGAAAAATTCATCTTCTTTTGCTGATCAAGTGCTCTGCCAATTGAATTCCATTTCCGTTAAGATTGTAAAAGCTATCACCATCAACGACAACTTTAGTAGGCATACCAGCCCGTCGTTACAGATGTCGACTATTTTATGATGATACCAAACTAAATATATATTTCGCTTCCCCCAAGGTTAGGTTCGAATCACACCGCTCGTTGGCGAATTTATTCATTTATATTCGCTGTACCTGCTAACGAACCTAATCTAAGCAGGGACATTTTCGCTCACCGCTCGGCTGGTCGCTCCGCCCACCTCAAGTGGTCGTAGCCATACAACATTCCAATTGCAAACAATATAGAGTAGCATTTGGAGTGCATTATTAAAAAGTAGCGGTGGTTACAAGAAAAATGCAGGTTGCGACGTGCTGAAACGAAGATGGCGTATATATTGTACCGTGTGATTGGATATGATTAGGTAATTGTTATGAGGGTTGTAATAAAAGGTTAAGCCGTCGTTTCGTATTCAGACACTTAAGAAATCGTGGAATTGACATTATTGGTAGGTATCCACGTGGTTCTTGGTTTTTTAAATCTATACAGATAAATAAAATTGGAGTGTCTGTTTGTAATATTAAAATAACCGCTTTTTACTAAATGCATATAGATATATACACGGTACATATACCAAAATGAATATTTTTACAATTTTTGTCTGTCTGTCCGTCCGTCTGTCTGTTTGTTCTGGCTAATCTCTGAAACGGCTGGTCCGATTTTGACGGGAATTTCAATGGCAGATAGCTGATGTAATAAGGAGTAACTTAGGCTATATTTTAGAAATTTTATTTATTTTTATTAATATAATTAATATAAATAAATAATAAAAAAAACTATTCCGCGCGGACGAAGTCGCGGGCACAGCTAGTGTAATAATAAATCTAATGTTTTGCTGTGTGACTAGGCTTATCTATATATAACTTCACACTAAATACCTTGCGGGGTAGGCGGATAGAACCGATCGCCACGTGACTCGATCTTTATACACCTCACTCGCTTCTTTAACATTAATTGCTCTTCTCATGCACGCTCACCGGTTCCTAAGGCTGCTGTCATCAGTTTCTGATTCGACACGATCAATTTGGTCGTGGTAGGTAGGTAAGTATTGGCCTTCCTTGGCTCGTACATCTTTCCACTCTTGCGTTGTATATCTGTTTCGTAATTCTTTCATCCTGTATTTTTTTCCACGTGTCCGGCCCAACGGAGTGTGCCTCTTCTTCTTTTAACACTAATCCAAAATAACTAGTAACAGTACAAAATAACGAATAGTAGGCACTAGCTTCTACTAACAGCTTCGTTCGCGTGACATATAAAAAAAGTCAAAGTCTGCGGTCGTTCTTATTTCTTTTTTTATTCTGCTACACCGATGTCATTGCAAGCTCTCGTTTCCAACTAGGCACAACAGATATAACATTCATATCACGCAAGATAGACAAATATAGTGTAAAAATAGGAAATTACATATCACCGGCGCACGGCGTATTTCAGAAGACATTAAATATGAAACTTAAAAATAAAAAATTCTCCGACTAAAATATGAGTATGAACTGAAATTTGATATCACTTATGCGAAACATTCGAAAACTTGAATCATTTGACAAATCGTAGTGTGGCGAACTTAAAGTTCTCCGCGGAGGCAATAAACATACGCTGAACTAGGCATGTAACACGACGCCGTTCGCTACATAGCTCTTAACGAGCCGCAATAATGTCTACATTCGTATGAAATTCCTTGAGATTACGGCGGCAAGTGATCCTAATAATATTATCGGCGAGACTCCCCGCCCCCACCCTTCGCGGCGCATACATAAATCTATTTTATCGTACTCGAGCAATAAATTTTATTTTGGGATCTTTAATTCTTTGTTATTGAATTGGATTTTAGTGTTTTATTCGGGTAAACAAACAATAGAGTTTGAACTGTACTTGGGACACGTGCGCGCGCAGTAAACACGGGTGGAGAACGCGAGCGGCGACCGATCGGGTTCGGGCGGCGAAGCGAACGAGCGCGCGCGCCGAACTTAATGAAACTTTTTATTTGTAGATTGAACTGCGTTACGTTATTGCCGCCGTTAAATTGCCTTTTGTCTTCGTCTAACAATTAAAACCTCCGTTAAATTTTCTTGGGCACAAAGAAATGCCGCTCTTTGCATCGATCGAAGGCAAATAAACGTGCGCGCGCGCTGTAGGAAAACAGTAGCGTGGTGATCGATAAAATATGCAATTGTAAACTTCCTGTATTTGATGGGGAAATGTAAATTAACTAAGGGTTTTGTTCTTTTTCTTGTGATCGTGCCGAACGACCTTCTATTTGAGTAACACGTTGCTAATTGACTTTCGTCGGTTCGTTGTTCGGCGAGTGCTCACTTTTGTGTTTTTTTGTAGTAGGTGTTGTGAGTTGTTGAAATAAATTTTCGTGTGAGCGTTCATGTGGTAGCACTATATATTTCTTTTGAAGGCTAGACGCTAGAGCAGCATGCAACTGATACTTACTTCTTATTTACTTGCCTACGAAGCTCTCTCACAGTAGTAGATAGCATGTAACAGTGAAAGAGAGTGAGAGAACTGAAAATGTGCAATTATAACATCGCGACAGGCCGCGTCATAAACATTTGATTCAGTCGAACTAAGGGCGCGTTTACACTAAAATGATTTTGTGATGTCACCGCGGGCGGCGGTTATGGTATTTGTGCCGAGGGAGCAGCAGGATTCAATTCAGGATCGGTCAATATTTCAAAAAGAGTTTAAAATTAATCATAATGGATGTTTATATGCGCTGGAACTATGTTATATGTGATTATAGCAATTGATTGCAAGTTGGCTTAGTGCTAATATATTCAAATAGTTTTAATAGCAGGTATAAAATAATATTTTTTAACGGTTTATATGTAATCATACATGCAAATGTCGTCACGTGTTTATAACGCGGTATTTTGACATAAATATTGTTTATGCATAGCTTTGAGTCATTTAACCCCTCGAGCGTGGCGGCCCGGGCGACTTAAAGTGCCTATAGTGTGGCCAAGCATTCTCTCGCGTTAACTAATGCGCGACCGCGGTTAGAAAAAGTGAAATTTCTCGAGTAATTGATAATTATATTTTATGAAATATACATCGTTGGAAAGCTGATATTCCAATACTACTAATATAAAAAGAACTCGTAGATAAAATACCTTTATCATTCCTTAGATGTACGATATATCGAGACATTTAGCTTATAAGTCACGACGCCGCGAACATTTTTACTTCATACACTGCATTCCAATTCACTTTGTACTTTTCGGGAGATATATTCAATTGAACACTCTTTTATAACCACGTGAAACTATTCAAATGTCTAATGTATTTATTATAAAAATGAAAACAAGCACATTCTAGTGGGGGAGTTTAGGTGACTTCAGTCCACTTCAGTCCATTGATATGAACAGATATTTATTACACGAAATTAATGAACAATCGCTAAAAAGTAATTTTAGAAATAGATTCCTGGATAAATTTGCCACAAGATAATATTTATTACACTCCTAATAATAATTAAACATAAACACATTTTACAAATAAATTTCGTACGACGGACATGTCGAAAATGCCGGCTTCACTATTTTTGAATGTTTTTTCACGAATAATATCCCGTTATTCACTAAAAGTAATAGAATAACTTGAAAGAACACAAAATTTCCAAAAGATTGAAGCTTATTACATGTAAAAAGCACTGACTGTTTATTTATAACAAACATTTTTATCGGAATCCATTACACACACAGCAATATCAAAATGGCGCGAAACGGAAAAATGTACCGACTCACTCTGATTTCATTTTTATACTGGTCTTCGGAGCAACAGGTTGGGCAAAACCGACCTTATTATAAACTGAAATAACCATAGACATGGTACAAACATTTACAAGCTAGCCAAACGAATAATACGGAAGAACCAATGAATTAAAAGTGGGCCTAACCGTTACGCACGAATACGGGACCAGTACACTACAGCCACTTTTACCTCATGATCGAATACGGGCCAAACACGCTCGAGGGGTTAAAGGTATCCAAGCTGATTCTTGCGCAGTGATTTGGTCGCTATAAATAGGTACGAATATATCTTATTATATCAAATATTAGGTAATTTAAAATGATATTTTTATGGTGATAAATATCCATTATAATTAATTTCAGTCACTTTTTGAATTGTTCTCCGATCCTCAATTAGTAGTAAATATTTATCGCTCGTAGTTTATCTCAAACTGTACTTTCGTGTTATTATACTTGTCTAATGTGTCGGGCACGTTAAAAATATATGCCGTCTATAAAAATTACACGTTGTTTAAAATTGACACTGCTAGTATTGTATTATTGAGCCCGTTATATACGTTTTCCCATATATTTCGCGATCGTATACGACCACCCGGGTTTCGAAGGGTTAAGAAATGGATTAATAAGAACAAGATTAACACTTTTATATAGGGTTCTTATGCCGTACGTAATAGATATTACGATAGGATCGTACGTGTCAACCTTGATGTGCTCTTAACTGTATCTAACGTTGACTTGACACCACTTCTCGTTTTAAATTCCCAATCAATACACAGCTATATATATTCCCAAATTTATTACATTTACGATTGTGTTCGGCCACAAACAGACTGATACGTTGGTATGCATCAGTATTATGCATACAAATATTTGTCCAACCGCAGGAATCGAACTCAAACTGGAACATATACAAATGCACTACGCTTACGTATAACACAAGGACTTTGAAATAGTTCATAGATTCAGGCGTTATTTTGCGAAAGTCAAATTTAGTTGTAGTAGAAATATTCCAATCAATGTTTAGACTTTGAGTTATTACAGATTCAGGAATTTATTTTTGAAAATGTTTTACTAGGTAAATCATTTTTACAACAAACGAAACCAAGATCCTATGACTAACCGTAACACAACTGACAGTACTGTCCATTCGCTTTACTCTATATTTTACCAATTTAAATAGCTTTTAGCTGTAAACCGAAAAGCATGCTAGGAGATGTTGATGAGTGTGGAAGAGGCGAGAGAGATATGTTTGGATCGGTGTACCTGGCGTTCCATAGTCTCTGCCTGCACCGAAGGGAGACAGGCGTTACGATGTGTATGTATGTAAAACTATTTTATCTTGGAGTATAAACAGGCAATAAAAACATTTTGGAACAACGTTGCAATCGATTATTTTATCTATCATAATTATATAATAATGTGTAAAAAAACCTCACCTTGGAATTGGAATAATGCAGCGACTCACTATTACGTGTTCGTAGCCTCTTGCGAGATCACGACCTATGTGGTTATAATAATAACATGTATTATTGTTATATGTATGATAAAGTGAAATAAAACTCAAAACAGTGCGGCAACCGCTATTTCATTAGCGACTTAAGTGGGTATATGCCAAACATTGTCTGCATACATGTAGACGTATGAACAGATATACAATAGAAATATCACTTACTTGGTGCTGAAATTCCATTGTTTTCTGTTTATTTTTTTAGTGAAGATTGATGTGCCAGTACTTTCATTATAATATTTTTATAAAATTCATCACACAAAAAAAAGAAAATGTTAATATTTCTATAACAGATGAAAGAATAACATTGAAGGTAAATGAAGGTGTATACACACTGGGGAGTTTTTGATACAAAAGGAAAAGTTGTAAACGTTCCACTTTTAGTTTCCAACTCCGCTAAATACCCTATTACACCTACCCGTTGCTATTGTTTTCGACATCGGAGTAGAAAGTCGAAATCGAAATATTAAAAGTTTAAAATACAATTCAGAAAATGGCGTGGTATTTTTAAATGCAGCTCACTTGACACTTTGGCGTGAGGGTAGACAAAAAATGTGTTGTGCCGACATATCGCGGCGTGTCAGCAGTGTAACACCGATTAAATAATATTTTGGATGAAAGCTGATATTACGGTATTACAGGAATATTCAGAACGAATGAAAATTAAAATATTCCTATGTGTGGTCATAGAGATACAGATGCATACAGTTAGCGTATAGTCAAAGTGGCTGCATACGTACAGTACCTGTCCATCTATGTCTTACCGCTAAGTCCCTTTCGGGGTAGGTAGAGACAACTGAATGCAATGACTCTGTTACTTACACACCTCACTCTCTGTACTAACTTGAGTTTCCATTCTTGCTCGCTAGTTCCCAGGGTTCCCGATATCGCCTGCTGATAAAACACGTCCAATTTGGTGATGATAGGTTAGTGTTGGCCTTCCTCGCCTCCTACATTTTTACACATTCGTGTTATATATTATCTCTTTCTTAATTTTTCATCCTGCATTCTTTTACATTTCCAAATTAAAGGCGTTAGAGTCTTCTTATCTTAAAAACACCGATAATTTAATATGATTTATTTACGTATTTGAGCGAATTTCTTTTTAAACGGCTTCGGGAAGCAAACTAGCATATCGCGTACGTGATATAAAGTGGTTCCAGTAAACTTTGATCACTTGGAATACGCTCACGCGTTGCAAACCTTGCTGCTAACACAGCAATTCCTCAGCAGCTTACTAGGAACCTCACGGCTCGGGTCTTGTTATTCGGTTGCGGTTTCTGGGAATTGGAGGTACTTTCCCAATTAGACTGATTTGATGCACCCTATTCCTCTTTCGCCAGAACCTTATTTTGTAATTCTAACAATAAGTTGCTACTTATAGTTAGAATTACATATCTGAAAAGAAGATCTGCTGATCAGGTTTCGTTATCGTGTCTGTTGAGCATCATTAACTGTTCTCGAACTTGAAAAGTGACAATCCTACAGCCGCAGATGATTATGTTTAAAAGGACCGAAGTGCGATAGTCGGCATACTGCACAGAAATATAAGTCCCTGGAGCGATACATTTATATGTTTCGTATAGTGTAGGCAGGGATGTTACATGCAACGTATTAACTATAATGTAATTATTCTAAGCCGCGTTGACGCACGTTGCTGCGACGCGCCACCAGCCCAGCGCTCCCCTAAATTGGCCATTGGAATGATTTATTAGATTTTACTGAACTGATTTAGATATTAGAGAACACAGCAGTTTTGTGGCGTACTCGCTGGACTTCGCTACGAATATATAGTAAAGTATTTATATTTTATAATGATGATTACATAATAAATATATATCTTCTGCATATATAATCGTATATAGCCGTAGCTAGGGTTGTCAATCATAAATACTGGAGCCAAGACTGAAAGATATTTTCGGATTTGTGAAAGTTGGCGAAAAATTTTTTACCAAAAAATGTTTTGAATTTCTACGTGTCTTTAATAGAGAAATTGCTCAAGCTGCCATATGAGATGTGTTACTTATATAAATTGGAAAATTTTACGTATCTTTTTAATTGCCATGCCAGCGCCGCAGCTCCCAAGCAATGGATTGAGTCCAATGCTTTCTTTATTTTATTCCTAAGCCGTTCTAGTCATTATCTTAGTTACATTAGATATAGACGAAATGACAGTGTTTCTCAAAATGTAACCATAGAAAAGAGTTTTAGGATTTTTATAAATATACCGTTTACACGAATCTATGCTTCTATCTTTTTTCTATCTTCTATTGATCTGTACATCTATCTGTATCTAACATTTTATAATGGCATAATCAAGGTCAGCTTAGTTCTTTTCTCTCTGAACTTCCTATCTAACGTATATGTATATTATATATGATTAGCTCAGTTGGTTTACATTACGCAAAATACAAGATAGTACTTAATTCCACCATTATAGCTCCAATGTGGGAGCAACAAGCCTTCCTATATAATAACCCCATTGTGTGGCCAAGAATATATTTTACAGTTGCGAGCCACAACGCACATTTTATGGCCTATAAACTAATTATAAGTTATTAATATCGATACAAACATTATACGGACATTGTTTCATGCATTTATTTTAAGCAACAAAGCTTTAAGCGCGAAGCTTTGTTAGAATATGCAGATAATTGGGGAGCGTTGAATTATATAAATATCAATGGCACGTACACGCAGCCGTAGGAAGAGACCTAAAACTCAAAGTATCTGGCTCAGTTTAGTTTTAGGTTTTGGTGATAAACCATTGGCAGCAGAACTAAAATGACATCTTCTGATTGGGTTCAAATAGTATATATAAAAAATGTTTCGATTATTGTTTATACGAGTAGAAGTAGTCGGAGATCCTTATTCTCGTACTTATTTTCTTAATACTTATATATATTTGCTATAACTATTTTCTATATAATAAGAGATATATTATGTTATGTTATATTAGTAGAATTACTTTTAAAATTTTAAATTTTTGTTTTGTTGATTTCTTGTGAAAGTTGTGTTCACCTGTAATTGAGTTGCATGCTGGGCCCAGATTTGTACAATTACTTATATTGAATGTAATCATGTAACCTGTTGGTGTACTTTAATAAATAAATAAATAAGATAAACAAATAATATATCGCTTATTATATACAAAATAATTATAGCAAATTTTATGAATCTTATAACACTCACCAGCAAAATGTGATTCTGAAAGTTAGTGGTCCCAACTTTCAGAATCAGAAAAATTCTAACGCCAACCATATTTTTGGCTTCATTATAAAATATCGTCTTTTTCTTCCTAGTGTTATTCTGTTTCATAATCCATTAGGACTGGCGGGATCCGATACCTAAGACTAAAGATTTGGCGAATATACTGATTTTGACATGCAGCGACTGCCGTCAGACGTCCGCGACCCAGAGGGAAATCCAGATCTTTATTAGATTAGGTCACACGTCTTTTGAAATATAATTTCTTAGACACGCGGGTTTCCTCACGATGTTCTCCTTCATCCTCGAGCAAGTGATAATTACAAATATGTACGCAAATCCGACAACATGAATTTATTGAGTACGTATGTACTCAATAAATTCATGTTGTCGGATTTGCGTGGGTATCCACTCCCGGAATCGAACCAGGAAAGGTTAATTGGCTGGTTTTACCCAGTGGACTATCACTGCTTGCTGATAAAAAATGAAAAAAAAATTTTGCTCTTTTAAGGGCTTATTTAAGGCTATATTTATGTAAATGTTTAATTTTAACTTGAAATATCTGTAGAAAATGCCATTTCTCAATCTTTTTTATTAAAGCGGCACTATATATCTAATTATGAGGCTTCCATATTCTACTTCAAGAACGACTACTCTGGAGTAATTACGTTCAAAAAGAAATATGTAAAAGCATCTAAATCTAAAGCTGTTAAAAAAACAATTATATCATCAAAAATGTTTATACATACGTAGTGATGTCTAATTGAGCTTAATCGTATAAATTTTATGATAATACAATTGGATTTTTAAATTACAATTGGATGGATGGTGGATCTGGTCTGAAGATAGAGTCTTCTGATTCCACTACTATGTTCCACGTACGTGATATCCAGTGACTATCTTCTGCCACCATTTTCAGAACAACTCTATTTTTCTTCTTTTCATGAACAATGTTTGATTAGAAATTTCTTTGTTCACAGGCTAAACTGCTAGAGAATTCCCACGCTTGGCTCGGAGCATCGACGTCTTCTATTGCAGGTCAGTTGATCTCTATTAATTATATTTTTGCACTGTTGTGTTACGTATATCATATCATTTTGTCAATGGATATTTGTTTCACGTCTGCAATCTCGCTAGTATTGCCTCATTTATACTTAAATAAGTTCATGACTCAGAATTACAAAGGACTGGACTGGAAGAAACATAAAACAAGTTTCAAATTATTACTATAATTAATATATTAGTTGTATTTATTAAAAAGGCGAAAGATGTAACGAGGAAAATCAGATAAAAAATAATTATGAAACACACTATAAACTTACTTTATATCACAAAAAAAACACAACATACTATGTAACCACACATGCACACTCATTTGTGTGCACTCGGATAATTTATAAGCACACACTCTAATACACACATCCCTTTTAAAACAGATATTGAATTCATTATCACACGTAGAATCGGTCGCGTACCTACTGTGCATTTCCTGAGTTTTTGTTTTCGTGAACACTTAGCTTGTAAAATGAACGTACTGCCGACGTTTTGCCAATATACTCGTACTACAGTACTCCTTACCATTAGGCAGGCGGCATTCTTGATTAAATATCGGCTGCAAGAAGCTGACGAATTATTGTTCTTCCATACAATAGATAATGAAATATTATCTATTTTACAAAGAATAATTATTCCTCAGTTTGTCGCTGATCGAACAAGCAAAAACGGATCAAATATTTGGTCATATTTGAAGTGCTAGATACATTATCTGTATTCTGTTATTCTAGCTTTCTCTGGCTACCTTTATTCTATCAACAGTCATTTAAATTCGTTTTGGTAGTTATCGACAGGGCTAACAAATGACTAACAAAATAAAGACGGTTGCAATGTAAAACACATATCCCTTGACTTAAATGTAGTATTTAAAATTACCGTAAAGTTGGTAAACGTGTGACATGCATGCCTCAATCCACATGTAATGATGCACTACGCAGAGTCATTCACTCAGACACGATAACTACACCATTCCATGCCATTATTATATACTCGTGGGAAGTATACGTTCCGGGGAAAAGTGATGAAGGACTGTTATTACGAACCTAGCATCAAAACTGATTTCTGTATAGTTTTGTATAATAATATGCGATTGAACATGTGACAAATAATATGTATACGGTATTTCATTTATAAGCGATGAATACCGTTAACGTAGTTCGTATTAGTCAGTTTAAATATTGAATTCGCATTTTTTTACTATGCTTCTAGTATTTGCATATATCTTTATATATAGACACAGATGATATAAGAAATGATGATGTAAATAGAGTTTATTTGAAGGAGAGTATCGGAGTGGAAAGCCCTAGAAGACGGAGTGTGTGCATAAGCACTATCTTATTATGCTAGACGAGTAGTATTTCGTAATGGGTTCTAACAATTGGATTCAATTTTGTATTCAAATAAGGTTTTACTTTTTAAGGTTCTTTATATAGATGTCTTTCCTGAATAACGCTGTATTACACAAAAAATAACATTAAAAACGCTAAGCGATACTCGGTCGGCTAAATAATATCAGCTATTGAACATTGTGCTTATTAAGTATTTGATCGCACCGTGTGTCGCACATTCTGTCGTATACATTCACCAGGGGCCCCGGTTCGAAGCTCACTAACTGCACCTTTTACAAATTATTTTCTACGTATGTAAACGAGCAATTTTTATATAAATATATACTGTATATCCCAGAAACGGCTAAAAATATAAAAAGCACCGAGCAAAACTCCTGGTATTGAATTTTAAAGTAAGTGAGGACTATAAAGGACCGAGTTATGTGGCGCTCGGTTTTCTCACTACCCCTAAATATTTACGGTTTCTAGGGCTCTTGGGAATATTTAGAATAGAATAATTATTAGTTTTATAAATTGAAAATTAGAAACAATTACTAATAGAAAGCGCAATCTTTGAATTTGCAATCAGATTTTTTTTCTAAGGTTTAAAACACATAGTTTATAGATCATAGGATATGACTGTTAACGTTGTTAAGTTATGAGCCGAAGGGTGAGGACCAGAAAAGACAGGCTGCTGACAGCAGTACGAAGCAGCATGACATAGTACGATGGAAACCTATTTGATTGATGGTACATATCCTAGTAGAGGTATGAGTTGAAGATGAACAGATAACAAACAATATGGCAAAGAATGTAACTCTAAATATTGCATCATTGGTGCGGATTTTTATTAAGCTTTAGGTATGTGTTGATTTTATCTGTCAGAGTTCCATGGCCATACCCTGAAGTTGAAAGCACCAACGTGGACACAAAGTCAACTCCAAGAAGCAATACAAGCAGTCGTCAAACAACGTATGCGATTTACCCAAGCAGCGACTCACTTCGGAATACCTAAAGGGACTTTATATGATAACATACTTGGCAAATCAAAACGAATGGCAGTACTAGATGAAGCCGGTTTACTCTCCAGCGAAGAAAGAGCCGTGCTAGACTTTTGTTGTGAAACCAGCGTATCCCCATATAATAGAAGAACAAAGAAATCCCTCGTGGAAGTATTAGCTTACGTAGAAAAGCTCCGAAGGAGCCGGGATCCTGGGTTCGTTTTCATGGGTCTAACAGGGTTCAGATGGTGGTGGGCGTTCTGTAAAAAGCATTCGATCGTTTCTTTATATTACGAAGGTGCCAATAAAACTAAGAATTCAAAAATTAAGGCTGAACAAAATACTGACGATGAATCTTGATTGCAACCTCGCATTTTTGTCTTAGCATATGAAAATGTAGAAAAAATGTATTAGATTACATCGTGAATATCATTCAATGTCTAAATGTATGTTACTTTTGTATGCTAATTCATGTACTTGTGATTCAGTAGTAAATTGTCTGTGTCGTTTAAATAACACAATTTCTTTTTTCTTACATATAATTAAAGCATTACAATACCGTTTCCTTTCATTCGGTCTCAATATTTAATTTACTTTGATTGAAAATCAATTTCTAAACGTAAGAAGTGGCTTAATTAACGCCAGGTGTCGTTGTCTCAGTTAATAAAATAGTTAAATAGTTGATTAATACCCTCAAATGGATAGGATTTACTGATTACTATATTAACCTAAATTTTTTGATAAGTCACCGTACCGTAACACTATGCTTCGCTTTTGTTTGTTTATGGATTGTTCAGTATCTGAATTTAATGGAAATACCTTCTGTAGGTAAATCTCAACCATGGCTGTAACTATGGGTTACCTATCCGAATTTCATGTGTTTATACTTTTATACTAAATTTGAGATGTAACACACAGACAGCGGACATAGACAACATACTTCTTCACTTCAGAGGTCATAAGTACGTACGTACGTACGTAAGTAATATTCGTATTAATAATTATTTGTCATAAGTATTTCTATTTTTCTCTTCTGATATGGATACTAAAATTGATATTTTTTTGTTAACAATTTGCTTTGATATATAGTTAGGTTTAGATGTACATTACGGTGCAATACATATACCGGCAGAAATGTAAGAAAATCAAGGCTGAAAAAATAAGATAAATATAATCTTCATCGACACAGCCGCGCATTATTGTACAACATATGGAAAATGTAGAAAAAATGTGTTAGTATTAGATTACCTCAGGGATATTACTTGGGCCGCCATTTATATGTGAATATAAATAAGTATTTGTCAGACTGATTTCAAAAGGTTACTTTTGCTCATTCACAAGACTCATATAAGCTTCATTGGATCTCTGTGTTAGATTTTACTTATTCTAAGTAATACGTACTTTTGTCTTTCGTCACAGAAGATACTAGATACTCAGTGAAATACTTACTGTAAATTAGATGTTACTAGTTATTATAAGTTAACTAATGATAGTCGTATTATTTATGTCAAATTCGACGCTCCTATAACCTGTTTAGATTAGCTAATACATATAAAATTTCGCATTGGAGCGTTCAACTGATCAGCCATAACTAGTGAAAGATCCGTTAAATTTTTTTCCACTAAACACCTGCGGAAGCTTACGGGAATAATTAATTTGTATAAAATTACGGCAAACCTGAAACTCAATGTAATTTACGGGTTCATGTACTTTTATAACTGTTCGAGTTAACTAGTTTACCACCATTCCTACCAACCTACCATTTGCTACCGGCTATCGGTCTTGAAGGAATGACAATGGGGTACACATATAGGTACGTACTCTTTCTAATGATATCTTTATCATTATATAACCATATCAGAGCAGTGATAGCCCCATGGTTAAACAACCAGTATATTAACCTACTGGTCCCCGGTTGTAACTACGAGTAAATTCATGTTTTCATATTTATATAGTTGTAATTACCACTTGCCGGGGGTGAAGGAAAACCGCACATCCCAGAAATTATATTTCGGAAGACGTGTACCTGACCTACGAAATATTTGCCTTCACGGTTGTTGAGTCTGACTGCAGTCGCTCTATGTAAAAATTACTATCTTCGCTAAATCCTTAGGCTTAGGTAGCGGTCTCCGCCGATACTTATGGGTTATAGGAGCCGGGATATAGCTAGAAAGTAGAGATATATCGTAGCATCTGTGTATGCGCCGAATTAGTCGAATGTGCCTTTAAATAGATATATATATTTTTGTGATAGTTATATAAGTGTTTAAGTATAAAAACTAAGTATGCGTAGGCGCATCAAAGTAGCCCGACTGAGGAAGTGCGTCACAGAAAACTGCAGCTAAAGCTCCCTCGAAGACTGTCATGTTCCAGTGAGTGAATAAGGTTACTAATAAGCTCTATATGAGTCGCTGTGTGACAAGCAGGGAGTGATAGTTCCTGTATTGCAAGCTTTCATATATTAATAGGGCCGTAAGCTTGAACTTTTTACGCAAGCGCACACTTATAACAATTTGTTGTACTTTTAGATTGCATTTGATATTTTAATGTAACTTAAATTGTATATTTTTATAAAATTCTTTCGAGATACAGTATGTAAGCGATATTGCCATAGTTAGGGTAGAGTATAAGTAGCATAAGTAGAGTTTCATTCAAATTGTGTCACATTTAGGCTAATAGGAATCTTTTTAAAATTGTCATTATTTTTGCTATGTTTTCAAACATGGTTATACAAAGTATGATTGCAATTAATTACAAATAATACACACACACACAACGTTCACTTATAGAAGGGCATTAATTAGTTGTTTTCTCTCTAATTGTTGCACATTGTATATGCAACGTACTAAAATACTATGTTTCATTGTTCATGGCATATGGCAGTAATTATAGTCAACAAAACTCTTTTTACCTTTTGTTTGCTACCATTGAGACAAAGCAATTTACAAGTTTACCACAAAAATTATTAAGTATTGTTTATAATTGCCGTGTCGATATTTTGGATAATTACAACAGGCTAGCACACCCTTGTTTTAACCATAACGGAATAGATCGTTGGAGATTTACACCCATATTCATAAACGTTACTTAACTTCTAATCAACATTTTAAACAATGCTTATGTTATTTTTGCATTCATAAACGCTGTTTAGACCTAATTGCCATTTTAAGCAGTTACTTAAGCAGCTGTCAAATTAAATAGCCTACAACCCTTGTTTAACTTCGTTAATCAACAAAATGGCGGACATAGTCGTTTTTCATTTACTACCTGATTTATAATTATTGATTTTTATGTTGACATAAAGTGACAAAAATGGAATATTTTGATTTTGGTGATGATTTAAATATTTTTGAGTAAGATTTAGCAGATATTAATGAATTCCGGCAACCTCGTACTGAAACATAAAAACTCAGGCTGGATCCCATGATGGAGTACGACGAAGAGGAATTTAGAAAAAAAACTACTTATTATTCATTTTGAATCATAAGTACTTCTTTTCTAAATTCCTCTTCATCCATCCATTAGAAATTATTGTCTCCGCAAAACAAACACTGATTATTAAATAAAAGAAAACTAAAAAGCATTTCAAAATTAATTCGTTTGCACTTCTTGACGAATGAATGACATGAACATGGAGAGCTACAATTGACATCTAACATGATGTGTTGCCCGATTTCTCCCATTTCTACTAATAACAAAAAAGTTAAGTAATGCTTTACTAAAAAACGTCAAAGTTCCGTTTATGAATATAAATTTTTTAAATACTAGTTTAAACTTAAACCATTGTTTAATTAATTAATGTTTAGAACGTTGATTAACATTTTTTTTATGAATAACGCTGGTAGTATAAGGACGGGTCAGCTTTATTTGTAAATGTTCCATTTTACAATCACACGAGCATAAAATTCGTTTGACAAAAAATACTTATAATTCAATAATGCCTTTATTATTTTGTTTAGTTGACTAACCTTATGTTTTTTTTTTTTTAATTGTAGTACTGGCGGTACGTAAAACATCCGTCAGAAGGTTTTCATTGACCGATAGTGAAAAACGCAGTAATAATCTATTTTGGAAATTGCCTACGAAAAGACTGGTATAAATAGCGACTGTACCTAAATGCGAAAGACCGTATTTTACACTATCATATTAATATACTTACTTAGCAAAAAAATAGAGTCCATATTGAATTGTAACGCATTATGTAACTACTTGAAAAGTCCATCAATTTTGTGTTTTAAACGATCTGCACGCTTACTCCACTATCGTAAAATTTGCTACTACAGTATATTGAGGGTAAACTCAGAATCTACAAATTTTCGCGAAGTGAGAGTTATATCTGCCACCTTCTCCCGAAAAAAAATGCTTCTAGGAAAATTTATTGTTTCGATAATTGTATTATGTGATTTACGTAAGTAAAAAGTATTATGTGCTTGCTTATATATTCTAAAGATCCATGAAGCCATAGTTAAACCGTACATGCCAAACTCTTTTCCTTTTCCGCTATGCCTACGAGCTCAAATTGAATCTGTTATACTAATCCGTAGTAGAACTAAGGTAACTGAAATAGGTTGAATCAGCTTCTCAACGGAATGCCAATATTCGTTTAGTTTAGAAGCTGATTCAACCCATAACTCTTTAGTTCTACTGAACCGATAGCATTGAGTTTCTCGGTGCAACCTTGTATTGACATTTGGTTGGGCGTGACACCACACTTAGATGTCTCTCAAATTTCATTCTATGATAACTACTATTTAGAGACGCCACTATATAACGCCGTGAAATTATGTATATAATAAATGAATACATAATTATTCTTACTAATATTAAAGTATTGTTTCACAAACCACTACCACTATATAGGGATTTCATTTACCGCAATCAATGCTTATATCACTTTTGTTATTTTCCATAAAATACAATAAATTATGAATATAAAATTCTTTTCATTATGCGTATTATTAATTATGCTTTTTGTTTTTGTGTCAGAGTGTAATGAAAATGCTTCACACATTTTTCATTTTCACTTTATTAAGAATGTTGCGTTTCACTTCATTAAATTATGTTAATTGCTCATTATTTGAAGTTCTCATATATTAAACTGATTGTGTTAAATATTACTTATTTAATTATATTGAATTTTAAAATATTCAAACTATAATTTCTAAAAATTCAAACTACAACGGGCTATCTAGTTGATTTGCCTATTTGTAAAGCCTTAAATGTTGTTCAAGGTTATCTTCAAACATATTCGTCTTGTCGTGTACTTGTTCATGGACTTTGTTTTGACAATTTCCTCCTCAAACACACATACATACACATAGTTCTATATCATATAGGTAAAGAAGACTTGATAAGCTAAATCCTGGAATGGATTTTCACAACGCAATACCCTTATACACAGGTACATATATAAGACCAATTAGTTAAAAGTCCAAATTGAATCCAGTTAATATAACCATCTAAATATTTAAAATATAACCTGTGTAATATTAAATCAAAATGTCAGAGATTATCAACGTGCTTGAATCAGATTCTATATTTATGAATAATTTCATTAATGTCTCATATATATTACCTTGATTATTAAACATAATAATCTAGTAGGTTGTTGTTTATTTTTGTTCAAATACGTTGTTACGTAAACGTACATTTACGTTTGATTGAAATAAGACTGCGAAATGTAATAAAAATCAAATGAATAAATTGTTTTATTTCTCTCCCATTAATATTGCTTTTCTTTTTCTCATTAGCACAGGTTATTCCAGAGGTCAGTATGTAGTGGTTTTGCACTTATTTTCGCTTGCATGCCTTTTTTACATTATAGTTTTCATATAAAAGGATTTACACTGTCTTAGATTACTATTTCATTTTATTTTACAACGTTTTGGTCATGATTCGAAGAGTTTGTTAAAAAAGGGTCAAGTCTTAGATAATTTTATTTTCATGCTTTTACAAAATATAGGACAATATTTGAAATGCTCTGAATGGGCACAATAAGACGCATGAGGTACACTTTTGGTGCCCCTAGAGTACGATTGGAATGGGAAAGGTTGAAAAGCGATGGATTAATAAATAAAAATTGGGGACACATTAAGAGCAAGATTTTTATCGTTTAAAATTCGTATTCGTTACTTAATAAATATCACTGTAAGTTAATTAAATTAGGCGACCTGGTAATCATTTTTACCGGGTACTTTGCTCATCTGACAAGGAAGTCTTCATGATCCTCCCCAAATTAACATGGTTTGCGGATATACTTAGATTCCAAAAAAACATCCGTCGCCGCTTATAATATAGTTCACTCATTGCTACCCCTGCTTACTGGTCATGTTTCTCACTCGCAGAAACACAAGCCCTCATTACTTACTGTAGTCTTCTATGTAAAGGTACTGCCTCAGTCGAGAAGTCTCTGACGAAATATGAGAATGAGTAAATTATATCCCAATTTAGATGTGCAGACGAACAGCCTTCCCGCGTATATCCAGACATGATCCGACTAACGATAATACTAACATTTTTAAAGTCACTAACAGTTAATTCACTCGTATCCTTCCACATTCCATTAATCATTCTTTCCAGCTGCATTCCAAATATGTGCCGTTCCTATTTACATTACGACGTATGCAGCGGTTGAGAATTCAATGCAGAAAGAAAAATCTTTCAACTTTCACGCACAATGCGCCAGTTAAATGTCACATGACTATTCATAGCTTATTGCCTATAAATAGTCCTATAAAACTACGATTTTCCACGATGGTTCGAAAAAAAACTACATATAAAATGATAATGTACTTCAATTTCTCGGTACATTCATCGAAGTGTTATTATGAAGGCTTATCAACCGTTGAATACCGAGAATTGCAAATCTCGTATATGAAATCAGTTTAGTTTTGTAATCTTATTAATTTTTGTCATTGATTTATGTGTTATCTATACAAATAAATAAAGTTCAGTCTGTTTACAAAGTCCAAATAAATAATAGTGTCCTAAAACACAACACTTGTACCATAAAGTCTCTTTTTTAAATTATTGTCTGTCTGTCTATTTGTACGCCTAATCTCCAAAACGACTGAACCGATTTTCACGAGACTTTCACTGGCAGATAGCTAATGTAATAAGAAGTAAGGCTAATTTTATTTTAGACAAAGAATCGAGTCTCATAAATGAGAGAATAAAATACAATTCCTAAAACCGAAACACGCATAGTAATGCTACTCTCTCTATTTTCAGCAGACAGCTACCAGTACCAACTTCAGTCGATGTGGCAGAAGTGTTGGAACACTAACCAGAGCCTCGTTCACAACCTGCGCTTTCGGGAGCGAGGCCCCCTCAAGTCCTGGAGGCCTGAGACTATGGCAGAGGCAATTTTCTCCGTGCTGAAGGAGGGTCTGTCCCTCTCTCAGGCAGCGAGGAAGTACGACATACCGTACCCGACCTTCGTACTCTATGCCAACAGGGTCCACAACATGCTTGGCCCCAGCGCCGATGGCGGAGCAGGTATGTCCAGTTCTTCTTTAACTTCTAGTGACAATAATTACATTGTCACTGAATTGTCTGTGGCTTCTGGTTTCAAAACAATTATCTTATGGCTAGATTATTAAATTTTCGGAAGTATTTCCATAAAAATACTATCACGTAAGCTTTCCACTTCGACATCCGATCTACGTACTCACTCACGTAATTGCGTTTATATTTACTTTAGATTACTATATATATACAATATAACAAACCAAAGAAAGAGCGTACTTAGAATCCATCCATCCATATATACAGTAATCAATCGTTGCGTCCATTAAGGCACGATGGCCAACAAAAATTAAATTCTGCATTGTGAAAACATCATTTTTTTTTAATTAGGACTTCACAACTGTTTAACGAAAGACAGCTATAAAGATAAAAAGCTAAACGACGGAAGCGTCTAAATTCAACATTTTATCGAAATCGTTAGACCCGTTTTTGAACCATTTTCTGCCGGGGAATCCTCGAGTACTGGTTCTACTCTGTTTGTCAACCGATGTTTTGCTTTGTTTAGTTGCTATTGACGAGCGATTATTTAGGTAAGAGATCACTATATTATCAAAAAAATTAGCGTAAAATTAGTTTGAAATATGTAAATACTAATATGTTTCCCTCAAATTTTTAATAACAATTGTAGTCAAATTTCGCCCATTACGACGACACCAGAACAAATAACATTACATAACAATACTATACTATTAAAGGTAATTGCACACATAAAAGATGCACATTGATTCAAGTATGTGTTACATTATATACACACGTATAAAAAATAATTATATTATTATAGATTTCTGAAATTTGTTGATAATGTGCACATTTTATCAATTTAAATGTGTTGCGACTTTAAGACCACCTGTGGGGTTATTACGTACAGTTTTCAATTAATTGGCGTGATCTTAACTAATCCATATCCTATCCTTTATTTGTGAACTATTCGTATTTATTGGCATAGATAGATAGATAAATACACTATTAAAAAAATAACTATGTGAAAATTCTTTGGAAATGTAACGAATTCCTATATTTTTTTAAAACTATTACATAAACAAATAATAAAGATATATAGCCTGGTTAAAACAATGCCGATCGATCGAAAACGATATGTAGAAACCCTCCTCATTGCGACAGGTAGCATATCAATTGAAAGAGTTGAAAGCATAAACGGCTTAATGCTGTTGAATTATTAGTTGAATAGAATGTCTATATGTATGGATTGACATAAGTCAGATCGCTTTACGTTTCGTTAACTTATGTCAGTCATACATTTAACATTCTCATTCAGCTAGCGCTTCAATAATAGAACGGCTTCACGGCCAAGACTTTCGAGCACGCTGCAATTTCATTGTGAAATTTTAGTTTTTGCATAACATATCAGAAGCCTAGGACATTAATATATGCACATATTTACGAATATAATATTGTTAAGGTTAATTTGTATTTATTTAAGCGAAATTGTAACGCCCAGCGAAGTACACTGCTAAGCGAAATGTACTAATTTCTTAATTGTCTATTTGCATATTTTAAATTTATAAAATATGTGTGACCTTTTATGTACATATATATATATATATATATGAAGTGACGGTGAAATTGTTTGTAATAACTTAACGATTGATTGTTTTGTTTGTTATTTGTGCAGAAGCAATGTTGACTTTTACGAAACTGTTTTTTTTTTCTGTAGCATTATTTACGTAATAAAAATATTTTATAGGACAGGATACAAGATGGTTCTATACACCAAAGATTTTTTCTGAAACCAATTCATACGTAATATGTAATAGAACGCTTCCAGTCTCCGCTTAGTACCCAGTAAACGGTACGAGCAACGTGAATATAATGTGTCATAGCAATTTGTAGTCTCCAGCACAGGTCATGAACAATATGAATATAACGTCTCATAGTATTTCTCAGATCATGTTATTAGGTCTTCATAAATTATTCCAATAATAAAGGGCTGTATGGAGAAACCTCATTTCTGATTCTATCACGCAGCGAACCCCCGAGTATAGCCCGTTCCAAAGCTCGCTGAACTACCTTGAGCTTTTCTCCATCATTCTCATATCCGCAGTAGAACTAAAGTAACTGACATAGCAAACAGGATATGCAAGCCCAAGTGACAGTACGCTGGTCACATTGCTCTTCGAACCGACAACGTACGTCCACGCAGTGTTTGGCGATGGAGCGATGATCTTAAGAAGATTTGTAAGGAATCTATGGTTGCGGGAGACTCAGGAATGAGGCGAGTGGCTCTCTAGAAGGGAGCCCTTTGTCCAGCTATGAACGAATCCGGTATGAAATAATGACGATGAAATTAATCCAGCAACATTAATTCATTTTTTTTAATATGCTATCGGGAGGCATACAAGCTTACGGCCCCGCTGCTGTAAAGCGGATACCGTAGCCTATTAATGCTTGCGATATATTAAGCATCACTCACGCGATGCCTCCTCTGCTGCTTACACAGCAATTTCTTGGGAGCTTACTGGCGACCTCACTCACACGCAGGAACACAACAACCCTCTAGAGAGTTGTTATTTGACTGCGGTTTTCTGTGAGGTGGAGGTACTTCCCCAGGCGGGCTGCTTTGATGTGTCCTACCTCTCTTAAAACATCCAGACCAAGACAAACAGACATGTTCGTACACACAAATGTTTGTCTTGTGTGGGAATCGAAACCACGAGCGTTGGTGTCAAAGTCGCGTCTTTCACAACTGAGCCACCGAGTTTGTCATAGTATATTACGCTCATAATGTATTTTCTCGGGAATGGCTACCCCTAAATCTAAGTCCTCACCTTCACAATAACATAACAGCCGTGAAAGGTTTCTATTTTGTAATTTATATAAACACTTTTTCAGTCGAGTTGATTTAATTTTGTTATGCTGAATACTTTTCCTTTGCTAGAGTCGCTTTTGTTAATCGTCAAAGTATGCATGCAGGTTAGGTTAACTGAGATTACGTTATCCGTAATCGACAGTAAGACGGCACTTGTCTGGCCGGTCGATCCTTTTCGTGTCCTACTGAAAACATTTTCTTTAATCCCAAAATTGGCCCATCAATTAGATCCTTTAAACTCGAACCAACTCAAGATGTAAGCCGTCGGTGACTCTTGTCTGTAACACTACAGGTATTGTAGATTCTTTGTTGTGGTATCCTCAGTGTGCTCGTATGAATACGATATCAACACAAGCCGTGTGTTAGCCAACCAGGCGTGTAATTTATACCAACGGCAGGTTCTTTGTATATGTATGTTAGATAGGGCTTACTCTATAGCTTTATGAAGTAAAACTTCTTTACGCACGCTTGACTTGGGGAGTAAGCTTGTGAATGCATGACGAGAGCGTTACGAAAAGTGTGATCGGGCGAGGCGAACCGAATTTGAGAGGCAGATATAAGTTAGTGAATGTAGAAAAAGAGAGAGTTACGTTTCGTATATTACTGTAGGGGCAAGAGAGAGAGGTGCGAGCACACATTTTCTTTCTCACATAGCGAGTTAAGTTTCGTATATGTAAGACACAGTGCAGGCCGATTGTCTGTATCACACTATGGAGTTAAATAAGTTTTACTTCAGTCGTGTGGTCTAAAGCACACTCTTTTTTTTTACTTATTATTATGTATAGATATGGGTTCGAACAAATTATTTTATAATTAACAAGATAACATTTAGTAGTAGATATAGAGATCGAATCTGTGAAACCGATGTAGTTTAGCAAAATAATATCTTCTGCGTAAACTTCAATGGTTTTTGGGGGAGATGTTATTTGAAGTCCCGGATTGATCGACGTGTGTTTTGTGTAGCTAGGATTAGGGCAACCATAAATTAGGATTGTCTTGTAACCCATGCCGAATATAATGTTGGCAGTTGGCAACCCGAATGTAGGTTTTAGGAGGAGGAGTAGCGTAAGTGGAGTCTTTGAGAAGGTCTACGCTTGCTTGAGCCAACACATCGATTTGCCCACATTTCGATTTCCACTTCATGTGCCAAATTGACTTAAGACACCCTGGTGGTCACTGTACGTTGCTACGAGTGGGCATGTCATCGTTGGTCGTTTATTTCACTTAATCCTATAACCGGTTAGTTAGCTCCTTAATATTCTGTGAATACTTATATATTATAACGAGGTCGATTGTACATTGATTCCGCTCATTCAGTGGTTTAGCCGGAAATAGTAAGAAACTAAGATATGAACGAACAGACATACTTTCGTAATATTTATAACATTAGTGATGAGTCGTATGTCTTGATATAATAAGTCCATCGTATTCACATTAAGAAAGAATTTGTTTGTTCAGGAAACGACACTGAATTAGACGGGGCGGAAAAGAACGCTAACGTGTCATCACCACACGTGAAAGGATAAATACAAAATTTTGTTGAAAGTTAGCGTCATACGATGTAAATAATATTCACCGGTATTCGATTCTATAAATTTAGATACATGAGAAAGCCTTATAATTGATATACAGTTTTGTACTCGATGGATTGTTTTGTTGGAATAGTCCAACAAAACAATTCATCAATCGTTCATTCATATTTGACAACATTTGCTTCGAAAGAATTTATGTCTTTGTTATTATACAAATTAATTTCACCTGTCATACAAGACAATCATTAAGTTTTCTATTTTATTGCTCGCATGACATCGTGTGACAAGAAAATAAACCTTATCACATCAAATGCCTGTTATTATAGTGAAGTGCGTGTAGTCCGCTCGGCCTATTGTTGCACTAGAGTTCTTTTACAGTGCATTTTAAAATATTAATGTACTAGTTACGTTTTATATCGGTTCTTTACACAAAGTAACAATGTCATGTCAATTAATATATTTTCTCATTAAGTATTTTATTTGAACTGCCTATATACTGAAGGTATATCAAAAACATTCTTTCTGAATTGTAACAAATTAGACATATAGTTATCAAAACTCCCATATCGCGTAAGAATAACATTCGCGGGCAACTATCCAACTGCTAGTAGTTCCCCGCGCTTGGTGGTGTGTTGCGTGTTCACCTTTTACTGTTGTGCGCCGTTACAGATTTGAGGCCGAAGGGTCGCGGACGTCCGCAGCGCATCCTGCTGGGCGTGTGGCCCGATGAACACATCCGCGGCGTCATCCGAGCCGTCGTCTTCCGAGACACGCACGCGCCGCACTCCGCTCACCACATCAAGGAGGAGGTGTTGCCTGCCTATCCCCAGATCACGGTCAGTATCACCCCACACGCCTCCCTTTCGTATCCGCCCGTTTCGATTCGAACTGTTCCCCGACAAAATGAAACGACTCTTTTATTGTTCGTATGTTGATTCATTGCCCTGATGACCTCTCCTTCCTGCTAATGCGAATATGCTTTTGCGAAGTTCAATTATTGCAATTGGCTCGGCGGTTCCGAACGCGTTAGATTTAATTTAAATTTCTCAGAAATCCGCCCGCGGCTGGGCTGGGCCCACCTTTTTATTTGCAAAGTGGTTTTATTGGCAGCGTCCTAAATCGTCAATATCAACGGATCGTTGCAAATGTGGAAGGTGGGGCGGAGCTCGTGCGCGGTGAGCGCTATATAGTGTTGTGGTTGATATTGTATGTCGGCGACTGCCTGTTGCAGGATGGCATGACGGTGGGCACTGCTTACGGAGCCGTCGCTTGCGGCAACGGGCGCGACGGCGGCGTGTCGCCGAACGCAGCCGCGGCGGCCGCCGTGGCCGCCGTGGCCCACGGCCTGCGCCGACAGATGTGCAACATGGTGGTGGCGGCGCAGCGGCCGCCGGATCACCCGCCACATCTAGGGCTGCCGCCGCTGCCGCTGCAGTCGCCGCGACTGCCCTCGCCGCTGTCCGCGGGGCTGGAGTCGCCGCTTTGCTCGCCGCCGCCGCCCGGACACGCGCTCGAGCCGCCCAAGCCAGCTGACCCCTTCCGCCCGTTCGCCTCCCCGCGCCCCGATAGCCGCTATAGCGAGCGCGACGTCGTCACCGAGATCACCGAGATGGGCCCGCCGAAGACGCCTGTGGCCATCGCCAAGAACGGCAAGGACATGACCGCAGCCGTGCCGGTGAAGATGGAGCCGCCGCCCGCGGAGGCTCGCGCGGAGAACATGTGAAGCGAGGCCGCGGGCGCGGCGCACGCTCACGGCGCGGTCCCGTTGTCGGCGCCGCCGCTGCCCGCCTACCCCTACTTCATCCCCAACCGCAACTCAGTGGGCTACTTCTAAGCCCGCGGCGAGGCCGTCTGTATACGAGCCACGACACATTCCAAGGCCCCCGCAGACGTAGCGGTTGACACGCACATACGAGTATTTAATCATTTCGATCGTATTGGCATTATTTTACGTTCATGTTTAATTATTATTATTTAAAGTGGACTCGCTGTGCAATAAAATGCTTGTTGTTTAGTTATGAATTTTGTATTATTACGGAAGAATATTTCTAGTTTAATTTTATTATTTTGTATACACTGTCGTTTATGTATGTGTTCGAGTGACATATTTTAAGTATATTTAGTTAGCATCGTACGCGCCGGGCCGGGGCGGCGGCGCGGACCCCCTCGCTCGGCGCCCCGGCCACTCTACTCTTAAGTAGATCCAACATAATGTATCGTAAGCTTAACTAATTAACGTTACGGTTTAGATCCATCTGAGAACGTAGGGAGATCAAAATTTAATATTTGGCCCGATTTCAAAAGACTGTTCGGTATACCTATTCATTGTAATTCAGCGTCGTGTAAGACAAAATTATAAATTAGTGTTAGGCGTATCAATAGATCCTATCGTTTCGTGTCAGATCGATGTCAATTTCTCTACTAGCGATATAGTGATGTTGTTGCTTGCGGGCGCCCGCCGCCCGCCCCGCGCATGCCCCGGCATGTTCACCTCTGTCAGCGATTCACCACAGTAGACATAGTGGTCGCCAAATGTAATATAGATGTATCATTAGTCAGTAGTGATTGTTCCAAATGTTAGGTTAAATTAGATGTCCGGGCCCGACCGCCCTCTGCATGCGGCTGGCTGTCGCACACTTCGCGGCCGCGGATACCGTCGTCGTAAACGTGTGTATTTAATGAAATTTATAGAAATGCAAATTGTATTGTATTACTACCGAGTAGGTACTGTTGATATAATTCCGTAGCATAAATAACCAATAGTACTTACTAGTTAATAATACTTCGATGAGATATTGCAATCTACTTAAATTCATTCCAAAATTTCGAGGAGTACAGAATCATTGTGAGCCAATAATGTAGACTAGACCTATACTTGCTCGTGTATCTATCTTAGCAGTGAAAGGAGGAATCGGCGGGCCCCATAGGTTTAGTAGCACTAAAATCGCCAAGCATTGAATGTTCACCATTCAAAGTCTGCTGAGCTACGCGTAGCTAGAGTATAACATTTCAATTTAGATTACCTGTGTGCTATTCGTAGCGGCCGTACGCACGCGGCCGCCTCGGCCGGCCGGCGGCGGTCGCACCTCATCTCTTATAGGGGTGTACAAATTTGTTTTATCGGACCTTCTCTTTCGTTTCATAGTTTCGGCGGGAAAATGACTAGTGTACGATTCTTCTTGCCGCAAGGGTATACCATTTAGATGTCGTCGGCGTTCTTATAGACTTTTTCGGAGGGCAGACGCGCGCGGTTCTCGCTTGGCGCGCGCCCGGGCTTGACTCGTCGCAATGCACGCTCGAGAATGATTATAGTAAGTCTCCAAGTGGCCTTGTTACTTCACTATTATTTGGAGTTTGGATTTCGGTTCAAGTTTGGAATTAGTGTATAAAAAAGACCAAATTATTAAAATACATTTGCAATTCAGAACTAGTGTTGAAACTATTTGGCTATCCTTTTGGAAATGAAATTTAATCTAGGAAAAAGGTAAAAATTAAAAAAAAACGTTATATAATGGCCTATACGTTTCGGATGAATTGCGTAATTTTGGTAAATGTTACTACGCATATTTTCTATTGTGTAAGTCTAGGCTAATGTGTTCAAAAAGTAATTTAAAAATTAAAATTTTTGAAAGTAGAAAGTGCCTTCCAAATTTTTGACCACAGTAAGTGTTGGGATGGGTGCGGCGATGAGCGGCTAGATGCATCTGGCTGCGGCGGGCGGGCGCGGCGCGGGAGTCGCCAGACTGTTGTGCAACTATCGCGCCCGCACCGCCGCCACCAGCCGCGCAGAACGTGCTTAACTATAAAAAGTTAGAATAATAAAAATTCAAAATTATTATATAAAATTAAATACATATGACTATTATATAGAAAAAAATATACATAAAATTATATATTTGGCCGTGTGGTTATACCCTGACAGGCAAGCGTTAGCTGACAATTGGGCGTCAAAATTGATTATATATTTGTTTATGCGGCATGGACACACACCCCGAGACGCGGACGTTGCAAGTGCCATTGTAGAACCGACCGAGGTGCGGTTCATATTTTTTGTATCACAATGTGGATTTTGTAGTTATAATAAACAATTAATTTATTGTATTGGAGATACACGTTTCGGATTACATAATTAAGTACCTATGTTATTTTCGTGATAGTTAAGTAAAGTTTACTTAGAAATACGTTTTATTATTACACCTATAGAGGCAGTTTCGGTTGGAATTATATTTAAAACGGTAGACGCTAATTAATGTTTTTTTTTATTTAAATAAAATATAGTTATCGTTTCATAACTGGCGGCTAGCACGACGTGTACGGCATGACAGCTCTTTCTCACTTTTCTATACTTTTGATTGTGATAAAATAAAAATATGTCTAGATATTTAATTGTAAAGAACAATATTATGTTTCGCTATGTTCTTTTTAATAGTACCTATTTACTGTAACTGTATATGTATTATTTATTTCGTTTAGTTTAAAGTATTCTATTGCCACGATGGGCTCAAAGTATATACCTAATTGTAATTTGATACCTACCTATATGAACGTCTGTCCATCTACCAAAAACTTCATTAAACTATTTATTATCCTATGTATATGGATTAACTGTTTAGTTTATAAGTACAGTTGTCGGTAGGTATCAATTAATGTAACTTAAGTCTTACCATTGCTTTCGGCTAACAATTATGAATTGCATATCACTTACACATTTTGGATGCCCCGGCGTCGCAGGAGTAAAGCGTTACACATTCAAGTGCAATCTTAGTAATGTGCAATATAATGGTCGGAATTGCTCAGGCCCTGTGTACACGTTGCGAGCGAAACAACTAAAATGTGTGTACATTGACACACATAGAAGCTAGGTGTGTGCCCGCCCTAACAACAGGAGAGCCTTCTCCGCCCGTGTAACAATTCCTGCTTCCACTGAAGCATCGCCGAGGTACCTAAAACATTAGTGAATTACAAATAATTGTAGAACCTATTTATTTTTTTCATGTTTAAAAATCAGCTATGATTATCTTCGTTATATTGATTATGTTACTGATTCAAATATTGTTGTTAAGATTATGTTTCTGTACCCTGTGTTCCTGATGATTATGTGTTGTTGTATGACATTTCAACACTAAACCTGTTAATATAAGCAAGTAATTGTAATAGAATTATAGCATTTACACTGTCCGAATATGCTTGTCATAGTACCTGGCGGGATCAGACAGTGTTAGGCAAGTGGAGTGCATAAAGTTTTAGAGAATGGACAAAACCCAATGGACTATCAGTGTTTTCGTCGACAGCAAGACCGCCTCACTGACTGGCATGTATATTCGGACAGTGATTTGCGTCCAAATAATTATTATCAGTGTTTACGCCGAGTACAATATCAGAATTGGTGTATTTCAATGTAACATGTTAATGTAGTGGCAGTATCCAAGTAACACAATCAATAATTGTTTAGTGGCTGTCTGGTTAAATCATGAATTAGTAGTATTTGTCTCAATTAAATTCAATAAGTTTAAGTTCGTTAATGTCACAGTGTACCGTTGTCTGGATGAATATATAAAAATAGATACAATATAGTTTCATTTGATATTCCTGTGTAGACAGGTCCTTACAACATTCTCTTGTCCAGTGTTTGAGTGTTCTACAACTTTTTCTAGGTGTTCGTACCAAATACTGACTACCTCGGATAGTCGTAAATGACGCAACTTTGACATAAACGCTCGTGGGTTCGAATCCCACACAGGACAAACATTTGTGTGGTGGGTGTAACTCGCTAGAGGGCACCAGTAAGAATTGCTGGTTTAGTAGCTGAGGAGGCATCGCACTAGTGATACTTAATATATTACAAGCATTCATAGGCTACGGTAATATAATATGAAAAGATGTTTAATGAGAAATATGACCTGCATTACTGACCATAGACAATCAAATTTAGATCAATAAGGTTGATAAGGCTGTTCTCGTTCCTTCGTCGACCGTCCGCCCTTAATTGTAACTTCAAAACATTCTCACAGAACTTGCACTTTATCAAAGAGACTCCTTCTATTGATGACGGTGCATCGGTGTGCCGCGGCACACACTTTGTTCAACAATGTGTTAGACTACGCGATACTCATATCGCCTTCATTTTATTATGCCATTTCTTCCACTATCTCTCGCTGCATAAACACATCTAAGCCACTATACCGGCATCTTCTTGGTATTTTTTTTATACACCGTCGAGAGGCACACAAGCATGCGACCCACCCGATGTAAAGCGGTTAATGTAGCCTATAAACGCTTGTAGTACATAATTATTCCGCAGGAGCCTACTGGAGACTTCCTACTTCGAATACAGCAACTCCTTAGGAGCTCACTCACACGCAGGAACACAAGAACCCTCCAAGGATTTGTTACTTGGCTGCAGTTTTTTGTGAGGTGGAGGCGCTTCCCCAGTGGGGCTGCTTTATGATAAATAAATAAACCTCTCTTGTCAAACAAGCTGAAGGTCGATGGTAAACAGTAACCGCAATGGTTCTTTTATACAACTTCGGGAAGCAACAATCATACGGCCCATCTGGTAAAGTAGGTATAATAACCTATGACCGAATCCAAATCTGGAAGTATCGCTTACACGTTGCAACCACCGCTGCTAATACAACTCCTCAGAAGCTACTGAATTAATAATGTAATATGATTTATAAAGGGTTTTCCAAAGAATATAATCCTTAAAAAAAAACCTTCGCGAGAGCCGCTGCTTTCCATAGAATTTGAGGATGCTTAACTCTCTTTAGGCGTCTATGTAAGAGACCTGGCTTCACTGAAAAAAAAGATTAGTTGAATTTACCAAAGAAGCAAAGGTAGGCTATTTTACTAGTAAACTTTGATAATTCATGTAAAAATTTGTAGTTAAATTTACAAATATAATATTACGGTTGGTCTTCATACAAAAGTATTTTGTAGCTATCACTATTTTAAATGTAAAATTCACCGCTAATAAATGGATTATACATATAATATGGTACATTTTATCATATACTAAATAATACATTTTATTATTTTTACTGGTACTTCATTAACCTTTTTTGATTGGTAAAATCAACTTAAGTCAAAGGTAGGACCCAGTTCAACCGTCAACTTTGGTAAATTCTATTAGAAATCTGGGAAATCCAACTAAACATTTTTTTCAGTGTTGAAGGTAAAGATGGATGGACTATTTCCTATAAAATCATTATTAGAATGAACATTTAAATAATTATGATATAGATACAAAGCTTTAAAAACAAAGTTTTAATCTACAAGTACCTGGGGCACTGGGTCACCGAAAAACTGAATGATGTTGTAGACATTGAGCGGGAACGCAGGGCGCTAGCAGTCCGGGGTAATACGAGTATGTTGATCCGAAGGTTTGCAAATTACCTTGTTTAGTGCATATTGTCAGACCGTCTACACTTGCAGCCTGTGGGTCAACTTTACTCAGAGGGCGCGTGGCGTCCTGCGTGTACAATATAACAACATGTTCAGGGCGCTGTTGGGGCTGCCACGACATTGCAGTGCGTCAGCGATGTTTGCTGAAAATCGGCTCGATTACTTTTATTGCATTATGCGTAAAAGGGTCGCCTCCCTGATAAGGCGGGTGCGTGGCAGTTCCAACGGCCTCCTGAAGACGGTAGCTGACAGATTGCAAGGACCGATGTTTCAATGTTACAGTGACTCCATTGCCCCCTAGTGGAATAGGTAGATGTCAAAAATGATATATAACTTTATTTGTATTAATTTGTAAATTAAAATGTATTAATTAATGACTATCTGTTATCATAATTTTTGACATCTGAAATATTAATCAATTTATAATAAGTTAATTATATGGATAATTTGTTCTGAAATAAATGGCATTTAATTTAATTTAATTAATAATAGGTAATATAAATAAGTACTCGCGACTTGTTTAGCAGACGACTTTAGTCAGAGGTTCTTCAGTCCACTGAGTCCACTTATCTCTTAAGAACTTATCTCTGGTGTTATGTAAGTATATAGTATTGTCTTAGGTTTTCGCGATTGTTACACATTGAAATTAAAATATTTTTAACGGAAGTATCGCGTGTTTTATTTAATTTGTTGAAACCTGACGTTTCGAACGCTTTGCAGCGTCCGTGGTCGCAGGAAAGACTCAGTCAGGTTTCAACAAAATAAATAAAACACGCGATACTTCCGTTAAAAATAGTTTAATTTCAATGTAAGTATATTTTGTATCGGGCGACTGAGTCCGATGACAAATTTCATAATTGTATACTCACAAGAAAAAGTACTCGACATTATTGTCGCGAATACATAACAGTACAGTCACAGACGTAATGCATTCGAGTCAATTACATTTGAAGGTCAAGTAGTCGGGTCGTGCGAATTAGTAATATTTAGATGGGAACGAGTTGCCCGAGATTTTTATATAATGTCTGGTGGCATACAAGCATACGGCTCATCGTATAACGTCGCCTATAACGATGCCACTTCTGTTGCTAACACGGCAGCTCCTTAGGAGTTTACTGGTAACCTCGCTCACTTTCAAGAACACAACATCCCTCTGGGGGGGGGGGGGGGGGGGGTTGCTATTTGGTTGTGGATTTTCTGTGAAGTGGCGATACTTCCCCGGTCGGGCTTGTTTTGATGCGCTCTACCTCTCTTAAAAACATCCAGACCAAAAAAAAAAAATTGTGTTCATGCACACAAATGTTTATACAGTGTGGATATCGAACCAATGAGTACTGATGTCAAAGCAGCGTTTAAAACCACTGCGCCACCGAGCTCGTCAAAATTTCGAATGAGCTTAGTTGACTGAAAAGCTGAAGTGGACCAAAGTAAAGCAAATCAAACTCTTCCGGTTCATATATTTTTTTTATACTACGTCGGGAGGCATACATGCATACGGCCTTGGGAGCTTATTGGTGAGCTCACTCATACGCAGGAACACAACAACCCTCTCATTATTTGGCTGCGGTTTTCTGTGAGGTGGAGGTACTTCCCCAGACGGGCTGCTTTGATGCGCCTTATCTCTCTTAAAACATCCAGACCAAGACAAACAGACATGTTCATGCACACTAATGTTTGCCGTATGTGGGAATCGAACCCACGTCGAGTTGAACTTTGGTGTCAAAGTCGCGTCATTCACGACTGAGCCACCGAGCTCGTCAAAATTAGTATAGATTACACGCAATGTTACGAAAATAGTAGGTATATTCAATTTCAGAAATATGTTTTATTTAGTGGTAACGCCTTTGAGTATATAGGTACTATGTTATATATAATACTAAACTATATAGGAAATGTGGCAGTTTTGAAAAGAGCTATAGATGTTTAATAAGCGAACGAGATGCGTAAGGTTTGTGAGAGAGAATCATGCCACAAATTGGTGCTTGGTTCGATTCTCTGTCTACTGGCCTGACGACAAAAATGGCCTATGGTAGACTTTTTCCAATAAAATCGCAATTAGAATGAACATTTAAATAATTATGATGTAGAGTCAAAACCTTGAACAAAATTTAAATCATTACTAATGAAATACGTTCTACTTTAGTCAGAGCGAAAGTAGCTTGACTCTGTTAAGGGTGCTTGACGCCAGCTCGATTTCCCGGTGACCGCAGAACTGAATATCGTTGGAGACATGTTTGCACACCTCTTGGTCAATGCCCTACCTCTCTTTCAACAGATATGCAGGCAGGAGGACTAGCTTCAGAGCTAAAGTTGAGGACCTACTCACCTCCAACAACGACGATAGTTCATGAAATTACGATCAACGCGAAAAGATCTGATTGTACTTATTGATATAAAAATCTAGTTCCAAAAAAATTCTTTTTTTCTAGTAGAAAACCGACTAAAATTTAAAGCTGTCCCATACAGAAATTGTATATCAATTTTCTATCGTATACAATTAAAGACTTTTGGACATAAATTGTCGCGCTGGACGGGCGGGTTGACGACAGTTTTATTTCTTGAACGCCACCATGCCAGTGAGTTTTATTTTGGCTCTGAAGTGAAATGTACTGCAATGGTCTCGTACTGTGTGGCTCCAGAGATATTTTCTTCCGAGAAATCGTAAATGAACTGACTGAATGAACTCCCTAACTGACTAGAGCGTGAGGTTCCTCTTAACTCAACGTTCCTCAACACGTAGAGGTTTTTCAGGGTCGGTAACGTACGAGTGACACCTCTGGAATCGCAAGTGACCATAGGCTACGGTAACTGCTTACCACACGCAGGTCCTATGCGGGTTTACCATCTTAGCAATATATAAAAGACAGCGGTAAGCCTAATACCCTAAGTATAATATTAATTAGCTTTAATCACCCCTTTGAATTCAAATTCGAATTGAACTACTCCATTCATGCTCTAGGATGTTACCGTGATGTAAAAACCTTTTAAAGCAGAAAGGTTTTCATTTTATTTCATTTATTTTTTAGGTTTTTATCTCAATAGTATTATAGGAACAATGTATGAAAAATGATATATCTATACTCGTAGTACGATAGCTGTGAATTTTCATTAGAATATGCGTCGAGAGTTTTTAACTCGGCAAATAAAACAAAAATGTGTGCATTTCGCTTTACCAGGTTTTTCACTGCGCGGTGGATTTACAGTAATTGAATTAAAGCTGCAACAAAGGCACCGGAGACACGCGTTTTATATATTTTTTATCTGATAATGGTAAGTATTAAGAGTCGTAAGATTTTGTCAAGTCTCAAAAATAGGCACTTTCTTTCCATTCATTAGAGTTGGCGGTGTACGCTAACTAAGCTTGAAAGATTTAGCGAAGATGCTGTTTTGGAAATGGAGCGACTGCCGTCAGACCTCAACAACCCATAGGGAAAACCAGACCATTCTTAGGTTAGGTCATACGTGTATCGAAATATAATTTCTTGGATGTGCGGGTTTTGCTCACAATGTATTCCATGACCGCCGAACAAGTGATAATTAAAAATATGTACATAAACCGGACAACACGAATTTAGTGGTACATGCCAGGATTCAAACCGGATACCTGATGTTCCTTATCAGTAAGCTTTAGTTCCGAATACAGAAGGTACCTCTTTTTCCTAGCCTTATCCCGTTACATAATCCTTTTTTACATAAAACTGTCTATGCAATGGCGCCTAAATTATACAAGGCCGCGATGACTGCGCGTCTCTAGTCCCGCCGGGACCCTTCCAGTTCTCCAGCATAGATTGCTTAAGTACCAGGAGGCGTTCCGGACGTAAGTGCCACCTAGTTTGATCATCTCAGCTGTGATCATATCAATTCCTACAGACATTCCATTTTTCAAGCTTCGTATCGAACATTCAACATACCATAGTATACGTTGAAAACGTGAAACGCGAAAACCTAAGACAATACCATCGTATAAGTTTATCGGGCGCTGTCAACGTGCAATGAGCATCAGACTCACTCTCATTGCCAGCATCCGAGGCATATTCATACATTTCTTCAAAATATTCACTCCACCGTTCTAACACTTCCTGAGTGTTAGCAAGAATGACACCAGCTTTAGACTTTATCTTATCCATTCTGGATGCCGACGAACCACCCAGAGATCTCTTTACCTCTCTCCAAAAGAGTTTGGTATTTGCTTCGAAGTTATTCGCCAGCCTCTCTTCCTCATTCATAATTTGTCTTTCACGCTTCTCTTTCCCTAAAGCCTTTGTGGGAAACGTTTCTATCTCCTCTCATATTTTAATTTAAGGGCGAAGAAGAATAATCCAGCTACGCTTTCCTCTTTATTAGACGGATAGACGAGCTCGGTGTCGCAGTGGTGAAACGCGTTGTTACACTACTTTGATACCAACGCTCGTGGGTTCGATTCGCACACAGAACAAACATTTGTGTGCATGAACATGTCTGTTTGTCTTGGGCTGGGTATTTTCTATGTATAATATGTATGTATTTACAAAAAAAAAATGTATTTACGTATGTTTATCAGTTGTCTAGTACCCATAACACAAGCTTCGCTTACTTTAGGGCTAGATGGCGCTGTGTAATTTGTCCGACAATATTTATTTATTATTTTATTTATTGCTAAGGAGGATTCAACCTCCGCATCCCACCAGGCATATACTTTCAATGTTTTATACCTCTTTGCACTATCCACCATATTTTCTTTCGGAACTTTGCAGCATCATCCACATGTGAGTCGTTAAGACTTGCATTCGCGAGTTTTTTGCTTGCCAGATGTACATACATTCTCCTTATACTTTCACCTTGCACTTTTCTCCTTTTTTAGGGTTCCGTACCCAAAGGGTGAAACGGAACCCTATTACTGAGGCTCCGCTGACCGTCCGTCCGTCCATCCGTCTGTCCGTATGTTACCACTCATGAACCGTGATAGTTAGACAGTTAAAATTTTCACAGATGATGTATTTCTGTTGCCGCTATAACAACAAATAAGTACTAAAAAATAGAATAAAATAAATATTTAAGGGGGCTCCCATACAACAAACGTGATTTTTTGCTCATTTTTGGTCGATATTGATAACGGCAACAGGTAGACGCTTGAAATATTCACAGAATATTTAGTTATATATTCACTTTAAGAATAAATAATTAAATTAAAATAAAACAAATATTTAAGGGGGGCTCCCATACAACAAACGTGATTTTTTTTGCCGTTTTTAAAGATAATGGTACGGAACCCTTCGTGTGCGAGTCCGACTCGCACTTGGCCGATTTTTTTTTACTTCACTCCTTATCCTCTCATGATCTCCGAAAGGGACACGCACTTCTTGAAAAGTCCCACAAACCGTCTTACAACCCGGTAGTGGTACGTTTCATGAGTGGGACCTCTAAAGGCTCTTGTATCAATTATAGTATTCGGAGACGTCCATCTCGGGTTAAAACAAGTCAATCACACTTTTTTTGTCATTCTGTATACGTGTGAATATACTTGTGATAAAATAATACATATATGATATACATAAATGATACGATGCTCTCAATGAAGTTTTGTTGGTTAAGGTTGCAGCGAATATTCATGCCTAGCATATTCAGGCCATCAGGCATCGCTTACTGAGGGAAGCGCCCTGAAGATTGGGAGTGGGAAAGAATGGGGACATTTATGTTATGAACGCGCACACCTGAGTTTTCTCGGCATTAAACTCAACCAGGTTATTGGATCCCCATTTACTAATGAGATCCAAAACCCGACAAGACTCTCCCGCCTCGTCGATTTCTGTCCGACCAGCACCAGGCCTACCGAAATATCGCCCATGGACCGTACTGTCATCTGCATAGCGATGAATATTACCAAGTGGCATGAAGCATGTCATTGATATGAAGAAGAAAGAGGGTGGGCGACAGGACGGAGCCCTGTGGGACACCGGCACTCACTGGCATGAACCGCGAAGCGCATCCATCTGCAAGGACGCGGATTCTACGCGCATGCAGGAAACCAGTAATCCAATTACAAAGCTGGAGGGGCAGACCGTATGCCGGAAGTTTGGTGAGAAGTGCTTTCTGCCAGACCCGATCAAACGCCTTGGCGATATCTAGGCTGACTGGCATGGATTCGCCATGCTATCGGCGGGACATCGGGACAATCGCTTACGGCACTTATGTAGGGCTGCCATACGTCCTGGTACACCGGTTTGAAGTGTTATGTCCCGGTGTCACGGTCAGTTTTAAATGTCCCGGTCGGCGTCTCAGAATTTATAGCAGCCCTACACTTGTCGTGCGCTTGATACGTTTGTCGCACTGGTGTTCCAGATTTATCCCCTTTAGGTATTTTACATCGACATTCCATGTATAGCCGTCGATAACGTGGCATAATTTTCGATATTAAAATTAGCACAAAAAATATAAAAATTTGGTTACACTTATTGCACCGCATAATATCGTCGCCCTCGTTCATTATACTGCGACATCCCGCGCAGATAATCGTCGTCGTAACCATCGTCGCATCCGAGCGCGCAGTGGGTAGTCGTTGGTGTTCGTGGACCGGCCGGTGGTAGCGAGGATAGGTACACACGGTGAGCGCCGGCGCCGCGGGTGAGTCACGCTGCGAGTGAGTGCGTCGTCGTAGCCCAAGCCGAGGTTTCGGCTGTTGAATATTTTGTGAATTGTTTCCACTTGTATCCCCGCCGAATTTTACTCGATTTAAAATGTGGTTTTACCGCTAGTTGGCTTATTTCATTAGGAATAAAACAAGTATAAATTAACTATGAATATCCAAGTTTAACCGAAAATTAACTTAGTCAATTACGGAGTAATCAAATTTAGATGTTGTCTTGGCGGCGGTGCGCCTGCGGTGGGGATAAGTTTTCGTCGTTTTGATCCATAACCAGATGTTTCTCCACGATTCTCATATGTATATACGACGTACATCCTCTGTCGTTCCGAAATCTATCCTATGCTTTCCAATGAATTTCACCCCCATTCATCTTTCAATATTTTCTCTACATTTTAGCTAAGCTCATCAGACTGATGGTCATGTAGTTGGCACAGTCTATGCGTACACCCTTGCCTTGTTTCCAATCGGTTACCACACATACGTCCCGAGCGCAGGTACCACCTAATTTGATCAGCTCAGCATACTTCGTATCGAGTATTCAATCTCATCCACGGTAATGTCTTCGTGGTACGCTGATACTGCAGAGTTAGTCACAAACTCATTCATAGTTGCAAAGTCCTGGTCATAATCATTCATTTCTCTAAAATATTCTCCATTTATATAAAATATAACTCCACCGTTCTAACACTTCCTGAGTGTTGAACCCAGATAAGTCTTGGACCTATAAAACTGCAATCTTTCACATCACGAGCTAAGCGAGATGAGTGCACGACACCACACACACAAGGGCTGGCATGATCGTCCTGGTTCACACTAAAGCACAGGGCTATCATGCCACCGGGAATATGTTCGCTGTCGCTTCCATTCAGCTGTCTCTGAAACACAAAAAGCAATTAGGCATTTATCGTTCATTATATAAGGATATCAGCGAATTCATCTTGTCTATTACATCACCACTTACATGTACTCCTGCCTACCCGTACTCGGCTCTCTTGGACCCGCCGGCGCCGGCTTGGACGCTGCGTGGTGGGTGCCGTCACCATCACCGCCTGTTCGCTCTGACAGTGAGTGGACATCCTAATCCACGTATCGGTGAGGTTTAAATCCAGAATTGCAATCCACCGGTTTTCTGGATTGGCAGGTTTGCGACATGCACGTTTCGGGTACCGTTCGTTGTCTTATATACCCATATTACATTCATAAATTCGTGCAACCTGGAAACTGTTCTATTTAGATCAAATTTTGCATGACGTGTGCTCCGCTGAACACCCGGACTGTGCCGCTGGCGGCAAAGCGGGTAATTTTTGCATGATCCGTTGTGCCCCTGTAGTGGTTAGGTAGTAACACCTTATTTAGATAATATTTTCAACTTGCAAAGTTATTAATTCAATTTTAATGACCCATGAAATAGACGTAACAGCTGTTTTCGGAAGTGTCACCAGGGTTTCAGATAAATTTCTACATCTTCCTGGGAAGTGTCTATAAATGTACGGTTTGTGAGTATTAAGATGTGTGGGAGTGTTTGCGTGGCGTCCTTTCTTCATAATTAAAATAAGACAACTAAATAAAAACAAAAAGAAAATGAAAACAATTGAATTTATTAATAATAATCATACATGAATTAAAAGTAAGGATTTTGAAGGAAAAACTTAAATAACAAACAGACGGGCTATTGCGCATCTCTATTGACACAGTAAACCGCTAGCTCTCAAAATACATTGATCATTGCTTGTTTTTCATTGATTGATTTATAACTACGTCGAGTCAAGACAGCAACGTAGTTTACTACGTCTTTATAGTGGTCGACAGAGATACGCAACACCGCTGAATAACTGTCCTCCGACGCCGCTTTATAGGCAATTTGTTCGTAAAACGGCGAACCTAACATACAAATAAAAAGCCAATCGTGTGATTGAAACAGCCCGATTTAATCTTATCAATCAGCCGAACATGTTTACAGACTAAAGCCCTTCGCTTGGTGTGTGCAAAGTTTGCCAGTAATTGATACAATTCAGGAAAATACATTTTAATGGGAAATATTGAAAGTAATTTAACGGACTGCGAATAATAATAAAAATGGTATAATGAACATCATGCAACGTAGTAGAAAGATAAGAAGAGGTTAAATAGTGCACTTAGGTTTCTTAACAAAATTACGGTCATCAACTCTTCAAGATCGAGTACGTAAAACGTACATCTTTCGAAAGTACCAACCGCAATTGAAGGTTGCGTTTAGAATGAATTCGCCAGAATTGTGTTGCGCCACCCACGGGAATACGAAGACTGGTGAAGTTTCTTTTTACGTTAACATACTCTTTAAAATCCTTTACAGTTTATGTTCCCATCTAAATAAAAAGGATTACTAAATTATCAACGAATATACCCCTCCGATACTTCCGGTACCTAACACTTCAATTTGGGCCCGTTGCGATTCTTTGAAGAAAATCGTCAGCTACTGATGCACATGCACAATCCTATTACTTTAACTTATTATAATACAATAACAATGGTTTAAAAACCATGTCCGCCAACTTCATAGAAATGAAGCCGTAATTTTGCGAAACCGATAACGCTAGGAGGTACATACATTTTTTTAAAATAACTTAACACCGACTTCAGTGAAATAAACTTACACGACATTTGAGATTAGGAATATTCTAATACATTTATTTTATAACCAGAGTTTTCAAAAGCGGTGCACTAAAGGCGAGGATATTGACTAAAAAACAATAAACAAAAAAAAAACAGAATCGTTTTTGAAGTACGAAGATTTCATTGAAACAAATGGAAAACAAGAATTAAAGTACTATGTCAGTTCAGATAAAACAGTGGGTGACGGCGTTAGTTCTGGTACACAATGTACCCTTTGTGTTCATATTAGAATTAGAATACTATGACAGGATTTATCGATCCTAAATGACTTACGATAACAAGTGATCTAACTTATGTTAGTCCATATATTTTTCTTCGGGTAGGTGGTACCATGAAAACAATTTTCACAACCAAGTATCATTTGTACTATATCACTCTCTCTGTTGTGTAATGTAACATAATGTTGTCTTATACCCCGCAATAAACAGTCGTTCAGGGGGCATGTATGTGGTCTTCTGTAAGATGTTTCACGTGCCCAGCTCAACTGCTAATATTTATGTGCAGTATCATTATTTTGCCGGAACATCGTTTGCTAGTCAGCAGGTTGCACCAAGGGCTTTCATTCGTAATACAATTTCTGGGACGTGCAAGTTTCCTCACGATGTTTTCCTTCACCGACGAGCAACTGATAATTCCAACATGGGGCCCACACCGGGGTTCGAACCTGGGACCGGGTTTTTTATCCACTAGGCTGCCCCTGCCCTATGGCACCCGTATAACCGCAATAATAACCGCGGGTTTAATTTTAGCGACTATTGAGGGCAAGTCGCTTATACCTTTTACGTTATAATAATACATACTGTTACACCATATACCACTTCGAATTCTCTACATATAGAATATTCGCTACATATCATGGACATAACAGAGCGTTATGTAATTTCTTTGTCTAGTTGTAATTTCACATTACTTTTTCCCCGTTAAAGGTGGGCGTAGACAATACGGGCGCTATAAGAGGCCACGTTCGTCCTAATTAAACTTTGTGGCTTGCTACACACGTATTGAATGACCCGATATGTCAAAATACTCAGCAGAAGGCCCGACGCCGTGTACTATTTACCCGGTATGTAGTATTCTATTATATACGATTACATGGTTATATGTAGCATATACGGTTAGATATCTTATGGCCATTCAATAATGAAACTAAGCATACTTTCAATATTTCACATTCAACATGCAAACATCAGCTAAAGGGCAAGGATTGATCGCTTACTGACAACTACAGATTAATGAGAAGTGTTTACTGTAGATTATACAATGAACTGGCAAACAACTATTTTAAGACGGGTCTCCTGCGCGTGTTTTAGATAAAAATTTCGAAAAGGATAGCGTGGCCCAATTAGTGTATGGAACCATTTACATTGGAGAATATTCCCGCACGGATGAAGATAGGTAAGGATAACATTTTGTGACCCCCGCGCTAATAACACGCGGAGCAGGAGACACGTCTTTGAGTATACAATATCGGACTTAGATCGGTAACCGACGCATTGATTAATGGTGCTAGAGAAAAAATGTACAACAAAACGCGAGGCGTTTGACTCGAATACAAATTATCAATAATGAGATTTGCTAGAAATCAAACTCGACATTCGGCCACCTCGCCTCGCGGTCTGTCTACGCGCAGCATTATGCGAATGTCCCGACCAAGTTAAACTGCGGCCTACCTTCCTTTCCACCTGAAATCTAAATCGCCATTGAGGCGAAAATTTGTAAAATACCTTAATTATAAATTATAACATGATAGACCGCAATCACAATGTAGTTACAGAATTGTAGTTTGGCATAATCAACTTAAATAATATAGTACACTAGAACTAAATTTAAACGTAACTAAATGATATCTGTAAAGTATTGGAGACGACAAGCGTCGCCCAACGTTACTAGAAGGATGCTTGATAAACGACAACAAAGACATATTTGCGGTGTGGTGGTCGGTAGTACGAGTACCTACATTAATACTTTAAATATTACACTATACCTATGCTTCAGTCTTTGTTTAATTATTTATTACAGCCACATAGAAGAGATGCGTACAGACGCTCTTCGATGAGAATATATACAACAAATGTTCATACACATTATGTGCGGCGTTGCTAGTGGGCGATGTTACGCTTAATAATAATAAAAAAGATAGACTTTCACAAATCTCATATCGTAATAATTCGTAAAGGCTCCCGCCGTGCACCCTTCGCACTTATAAAATACGCACACATTGCCATTTGAAAATTATTTCAAATTCATAGCACAATTAGACGTTCTAATATATCGAAACGGTTTCATTGTCCGAGCTGAATCGACATTTCCCGATAGAAAACTAATTTGACAGAACAAAACACGATTTTAGGCAAATTACAAATAAATATACATATATATATATATACAACCAACTAGCATCGTCGCCATAGGATAGCCAATAACCACAGATGAACCATTCGTTTTACATGCACATATATAGTAACCGGGTGATCTACAGGATGCCTTAATTCGGTACATTAAGAATTGAAATGTCCACTATTATATACCTTACCTTATTGACTACAAATGATTAATAGCTGGCCTTTCACAAGATTTAAAGGAATAGAACATACTTCATATAGATATATTTTTTTTTTCTGAACAATACGAATCTGAACGTACAATATGTTAGGGCCATTGCACACACTAAGATGTATACGGCGCTTTTATGACTCTGAATAGGGTATACGTGTTCATCTTATACCACTTACGGTAACAAGCACATGGTTTGCCCGATGGTAAACAGTTTCCCGTGACTATGGACGTCGCCCATGCCTAACCGACTCTGTAAATACCTCTACACGCATTTTTTGAAGAGAAAAGAACCACAAGCTGTAGTCCCTTGAGAAAATTTCGGCGGGAAATTTTAAGCAAGTTAAGAGTTCTTTGAAGAAAACTTTTCTGAAACCGCCCAGTGCGCGACCATTGCGGTTTGTTCCATTGTCCAGCACGTCTCTGAACACAAGTCACAAGATGCTAACTGGCATGTAGGTGCTCCCGCCCATACGTGACTACTGTTTTGCTAAAGCTTGATAATCAAAACAAAACCAGATTTAGCAACATTATACGCTATATATATATATACATATATATAACATTAACCTCGTCAGTATAGTTATCCTTTCAGCTTTTTTTTACTACGTCGGGAGGCATACAAAAGCATACGGCCCACCTGATGTAAAGCGGGTACCATAGCCCATTAACGCTTGCGATATAACTATCACTCGCACGATGCCTCCTGTGATGCTTACACAGCAACTCCTTGGGAGCTTACCGGTGACCTCACTCACACGCAGGAACACAACAATCCTCTAGGTAGTTGTTATTCTGCTGCAGTTTTCTGTGAGGTGGAGGTACTTCCCCAGACGGGCCGCTTTGATGCGCCGCACCTCTATTAAAAAGCTTGTTTATAATGTTGCCATCAGTAACGTTGACTGCATTTTGTTATATAAGATGAGACAAAGGTGACGCGGGGGTTCGTTTAACGCCAAATCTATCTATCTCATTGTGTACAAGAGCCCCTAAAATGCCTTATTATGTAAACATTATATTTATGTTTGTTTAATTATTCATCGATTAATATAAAGATAGGAAGATAAGATAGAAAGAGATAATACAGTGGATCAATTAATATTTTGCGAATTGATAAATTTGCTTGAATTTGCAAAATGTTTAAATAAAAAATACTGAAATGAAAAAAAAAAGAAATTGTTAAAATAAAAAATGTGCTTCACAGTGCAAATTAATTTCTCTCAACATTTGAAACATATATAAATGTATATATATTAAGGCATTCATGCAATTAAATGTTAACTTGAAGGGAAGGTTATTACTTTGTATGAATACATTACGATAATTACGTTACAGTTATAAGAAACATGGATAATAGTTGTATATTAATTTCTATGGATATTGTATTATTTAAATTTGATTTTTGAATACATTCGATACAAGTTTATTATACATTAATTATGTACAATGTCTGTCAATTAAAACGGCACATGCGGAGAGACATCAGAAGAAATTATCAAATTACCCTACATCATAAAATTTCCGGTCCCCGATGCGCAATTTTAATTGCCGGACACTGCAATACACTACTAACATGAATTATAAATCGATTATGTTGTTAACTGAGTTTAAATATTAATTGTTCGTAATTATAGCTGGAAATAAATTAAATAGCACTTCGTAGAGTATTGCAAAAAAGGCAACTTCTTTCACGACCACTGATTTTATCTTTCACAACTAACCTTCTAAGTTTTTACAATTTTAACGCCGACAAAATATGTAAATAGCATTGGTGCTAGCTGGAAATAGCTCAAAGTGTATTTTCATTTCTGCCATACTATAAGAAGTTAGGGTCGCGTACACCTAGCCTGTGATCGGCCGGGATGGTTTCAATGTTAGATATTGAATTTGTCGGGCATTAGCCCTTGTGCCAATATGTGTGCAAGAGCCAATTAAGGTCGATGGCAAGTTAAGGTGTAGCCTATTACTCCCAGCGTAAATTTGACTATAAATTGAATATGTTGCCTTAATTCTATGGCTATTGAGTTTCTTACAAATATTAAACACTGATATATTGCTGCACATGATGTGCTAAAAGTAGCGACACACCACGCCGAAACGCGATTGAAACTCGGAAATCGCTCATAGAATAGAACCGAAAGAGCGTCCTTTAAATTTAGCCGCCGAACTTCCCTCGCGTCTATTCGCCATGGTGTGTCTTTTGCCTAAGAGTACGTGATATACTGTTAATTTCTGCTTAAATTACGGCACTGCTGTATGAACTTAGCATATAAGTATAGGTGTATGGTCGATTATATACAACAGGTTCTTTCGAGATATTATTACGTTAAAAAATATACGAAATAGTATAGGATCCTGCCGTAAAATTTTTACGTTACTATAACTTATATGAGTATATGATTAAAAACAAAATAATGTCACTACACAGTCTTGACATACCGAGTAGCAATTGAAGCTTTCAAATATAATGTTACACCAATGGTATGGGAAAGCTCAATCATTCTTCACTTTGCAATCACATTGATTGCAAAGACAAAAGTGTTGAATGATATAACCTGCTATAACACCTTGGGTGTTAATATGTGAGCTTACAAAGAAGAAATAATTGGAGAAGAAACAGATTTTTTATACATATAGTAATGATATACATTGAAGTTCAAAATTTTACGATGGGATCTTGTAGTAAGTAAATTTAAATCAAAAGGGGTAATAAACAAAAAAAATAAACGGAATTTGCGCATTTGTATAAAGATTTTGAAAATAAATGAAATATAAAACAAGAAAAATAATAAAAAAAGAACATCTTCAGAATCCACATTTTTAAATGTATGAATTTATAATCACTCAGATATCAGATCATGTATATATATCATCATATAATATACAATATTTTAGAAATACTTCTTGTATTATAAGTATACGTAAATAACTGTAACCACCAAAGTAGTGATATATATAAAAAATAAAACGCACACTCAGATTTATAAAATAAATACTGAGTGAAATTCGAAAGTAGTTTGGATTCTAAACAACAGACATAGTGCCGTCTGTGATATTAACATTCAAAAACATGCAATTATTATAGATAGTGTAGTTTTGTCACAGACAAAAGTATGCACAACGCGCAAATTCAACATAAAAATAAAAAAAGAAAACAGGAAACAGTAAATCAATTTTTTCTTCGAGTTAAAGAAATCAATCAAAACACAATTCTAGAAAAAAATAGTATTTATAATTTCAGCAGAGCATAGTTTCTTTTTATTTTTGGATAAGTGAAAGATAAGTTAAATCAATTAACTATTTACAACCATTTACTAAAGAAATGTACGTAATTGGGAATCATGATTATAAACAAAATGTCAGTAACTAAAACATAAATAAAAAATACACGGGTATACATATATATATCGACGACACTGTAAATACATGGATAAAACAATAATTATATTCGAATAACACAAGTTGCGTAAAGGCACCTTAACATAACTTAATAGCTAAGATCCAATTTTATTAATTCTTTGGAATAATGTAGCGTTAAGGTTTACAGGAAATTGAGAACTACAACATAGTGACTGGGCATTTCTGTATAACCACAAAAGAAGTCCGTAACGACAGACGAGAAACGCAATTTGACAGTGGGCGCTCGTACTCTACATAATCATATAATTGAAGAACACATGTTTTTTTGTCTTGATTGTCATCATCGATCGGACAAAACATTATTTCGAATTAAAAATATTTGAGATCAACGTTTTAAAAGGTAAACACAGCGGGAACATAACGGACTGCTTCGAGTTCCTCGTCAACTAGATGCGTCAGCTACTAACGTCATATTGTGATCGACGTGAATTTAACACAAAATTACAAAATCACCAAATTCTTGCAGTTTTCCAAAATAATCAGCCACTAATTTCCAGCTCTAAACCTGTAAGCACCTTAACTGTTCAGAAAATTGGCAATGCGGGATAGGCAGCCACGTGTCTACACATTTAAACACTAAAGACTATGTACGGTATTGTAGAGTTCAGATTATATGTTTCGGTTCATAATGTCACTGTAGTCCGGTGGGTGGTACAGAATCCACAGCACTGGTTCACCCGACGGTTAGACTCCGTTGGGAAATTATCATTGGTGAGTATTACAGCGAACAAAACCAGTGAGCGATTAAAGAAAAGTATTGATAAAGCATTTAAATGAAAACGCTTGTTATGTATTGCTTTGATTATTGCAACTGGAGAACATTTTTTGACCGAGAAACATGTAAATACTTTCAAAATGATAATATCGATTATTGTTTATAATTGTATTTAATAACATTTAAATTAGATATATTTTGATATGACTACGTTACTGATTTATAGGCAGGTATATCGAATTAATTCTAATTTTTTTTCAATTTTTGCTCGAGGACATGTAAATTTTCTTACAAATAGTTCACTTTAAGATAGGAATTTCACATTTACGTATATTAGTAATAAATCCTACAAAGTTTACGAGCATTTTCATTCATTACAGTTACATCTAAGATTATAGTAGGTATTTTATTTACTGATTACGTTTGATTTGATGATTGCGAAGACGCACAACCTAGATGAAGCTAGAAAGTATTACAAATCAAACAATTGTGTTAGACATCCACTATGGCCGAGGGAACGAGTAATAATAATCATAGCGAGAACGGGCCACAGGACGACTGAAATTGTCAATGTTTTTTTCTAACACCAAAAGACGTTGTTTGTCATTTTGTTGTGTCCAAATTGAAACCATGTTAGCCCGTCCTCAGTACAAATTATTGCCTTATAAACGTGTACTAAGTTACGAGCAAACCAAATGAACGCAATGACCGAGATCAGTATGCGTATTCACATTACAACGGAACACTATATTCGAATCTGAATCAAAAAGTTATCTGTCAAAATGAATGGAATCTGAGTGAACACTTTTCGAATATGGCATTCTGAGACAATGTGGATACCCTCACTGGTCTCAATTGTTGGAATTTCGTATTCCTCTGTCTGACACGATTTATTATAGCCAACAGAGACAAAGCTATATAAAGCCGAAGTCGTAATTATAAATACCTACATGACTAACTAAAAAATAAATCAACGAACTATCAAGAGATAGAGAGAAGGGCACATCCATTTATTTCTAATTCGATGCTAAATAAACCAACGGCGTTTTCATTCAACTACTTTTCAATTTATACACCAAAACTTGTAAAATACACAAAATATACAAAAACTCACGATAATTTTCCATCGGAATCAATTCTAACCAGCACTTTAACAATGCCACGGAGCGTACAAGTTAGCGTAGCGACGCAACAAGCGTCGATTAAGTCGATGCTATTCGTCGCACTTTCTGCAAGCGCCGGGAACGTCGAAATCGAGTACCAGCAGTTTAGTTTCCTCGGTGCCGTTCCTGGAGCCTACTGCGCAGATCAGTTTGGTCGCCGACGCCCTTATGCGCCACACGACGCCGCCGGACCCGCCGGAGCTGAGTTCGACGAGGTTCCTTATGAACTCGCCCGTGCGCAAGTCCCATAATTTCACAGTGCCGTCGTCGGAAGACGTTATCACGAAGCGATTGCTCGATTGCAGGCAAGTTACGGCCGACTGGTGCTTGTTTGGACCTGTTGATATTATAGCATCCATGTTAATCTATTCATGTCCGAACGGAGTCGCGAATCGGTGTAAAATTGTAGATAGATCCTGACACGCAAAAAATATATAAGAATCAAGTTCAAGACTATGCACCGACTATACTAAAAGTCTCACATACTACACCTGTTAAATATAGAAAATACATGCTTAACAATTTCTACATTATGCAATAAGATAAGATAAAAATTCTTTATTTGCCATTGGGCCCTCGCGGGCACTTAGACACGTCTTACAGTTTTTGAAATATAATCTTATTGTATCTTATTTAATTCTCTTTTTACTTTTTCCTCTTTTTTATCTACTAGCATTTCGGAAATGACCATTGGCTAAGAAGAAATGCCGAAAGAAACTTGCCAATATAGGTCTCTTTTAAAATTGTCAATTATGTATTACAAAAACAAAAAATACATAAGCATATTGGTACAATAATGATATCGAATGGTAAAATTAAAGATTATTAAGAACAGGTAGTCTGTGCTGAATTATTTCCAGACATCTTTGTCAGTTATATATTCATCAATTCTATAATAAGCCCTTCAACAGAGAGTATTTTTAATGTGCTTTTTGAATAAATTGTCAGGAAAGGACAGAACTGTTTCAGGCAACTTATTATAAAATCGAATACAATTTACAAGAAAAGATCTACCAGTCCTAGCAAGCCGATGTACCGGCATACACAACTTATTTCTACTTCTAAGTTTTTCACTGAAGTTTGAAAAAACCGACTTTAAATTTTTACGGGCATACATTATGTTATCATAAATATATTGAGAAGTAACAGTGAGGATATTGATTTCTTTGAACAGTTCCCTGAGGGATTCTCTGGAGCCCATGTTATAAATAGAGCGAATGGCTCTTTGTTGTAAGATAAAAATTGTCTCAATGTCAGCCGCCGTTCCCCACAACAGTATACCATACGACATAATGCTGTGAAAGTAGCTGAAGTAGACTAAGCGCGCAGTAGCCACATCCATCAATTGCCTGATTCTCCTAACTGCATATGCAGCAGAGCTGAGCTTACCGGCTAGTTTATTTATGTGGGGGCCCCATTGTAATTTAGAGTCTACTGTAATTCCAAGAAACACAGTGTTATTAACAAATTCTAATTTATTATTTCCAAAGAGAACTTCTGTATTGGCAGAACTCACATTACAATATATTGAAAAACCAAATAGCTACCAGTAAACAAATAGCTATTCAGCCTGTATCAATCAACTATCATTCTATGGATGCGGACGGTGTCGTTGCGCGTGTCACTCTAATCGAATACGCAGGTTAAGCAATGTCAATCGCAACTTGTTTATGGATGAGTTTCTCTATCACTTCTTCTTCGTGTCGGAGAGCACGTTAAACAGTCGCTAAGCTAAATTAGTGGCTTTCGGACGGCTTGAAAACATTGACGCCGCCAATCCGCAGTTGATCACAGAGTGGCGATGAATGTACTAAACCCGTTCGGCTGAAGGGAGAGCCGTACCCCTGCTAATAGGATTAGTAAGAGTTGATGGATGTGGACTCACCAGATAGTGTATGCAAACAGTGGCCAGTGGTGATATCCCACACTTTCACTGTGGAGTCAGCATTGCCGGACACCAGGATATTGGAATGCAGCTCCATACCGGACGTGAGAGACTGGTGGCCAGTCAAGGTATGCTTCAGTTGGCCTGACTCTACGTCCCATACCCTGATTGAGGTATCAAGTGAACCGCTGACCACGTGGATACCATCGAACTGTAAGCACATAAGATAGGGTTACTGTGTGTTTTGAAGGAATGTTTTTTCATATAATCATAATAAAGATAAAACAAAAGTTATAAATTATTTACTTGCCAATGGATATATCATACAATTTTTGAGTTAACTGATACTTTTCACAGTATTTCGGAAATGTCAATTGGCGTAAGAGTAGTCCAATAAAGGTCTATATAGTAATAGGTCTTATATAGTTAAATATAAATGGCCTAAAGTCCATGAGCCTTTTTTCAATAAATGATAAAGTGGCAAATTTAGAAATATATTAATATACGTGCGGAATCTTGTCCAGGCATCTTTGTCAGATATTCCTCTATTCTGTAATAAGCCTTTTATATAAATATAAAATAAAGTAATAATAACATAAGTAAAGAATAATTCCAATGACCACTTTATTACAGTTGAATATTGTCGGATAAATTGCACAGCGCCATCTAGCCCCAAAGTAAGCGAAGCTTGTGTTATGGGTACTAGACAACTGATAAACATACGTAAATACATTTTTTTTTTTTTGTAAATACATACTTATTATACATAGAAAATACCCAGACCAATACAAACAGACATGTTCATGCACAAATGTTTGTACTGTGTGGGAATCGAACCCACGAGCGTTGGTGTCAAAGTAGCGTAACAGCGCGTTTCACCACTGCGCCACCGAGCTCATCAAAGTTAACTATATATGAATAAAACCCTTATTAATACAACCTCCAGGCCAGCTTATGGATGAAACGGGGATTCAACTCACCTGTAAACTGTACACCCTGTTGGTATGTCCAGCAAGCGTATGCAGGCACTCCCCGGTGTCCGGATTCCAAACTTTGACGAAGTAATCGTACGCTCCGGACACAACCACTTTACCATCGTACTGCACGCAGCGCACGGCCGCAAGATGGCCGACGAGAACACGAATGCAACGGCCTTCCGATATCGACCAAACACGGAGAGTCGCATCTCGTGAACCAGACACCACCCTGAAAAGTAAAGAAAAATATGTTGTTGAATGTTCCTAGCAACCTAACCTAACAAATACGTTCACGTCTATTTCTATTTTAATAGCTTTAACATATATATAGCTACTACATTATATGCGAACTTTCGAAAATTAATGGTTCGCTTACAAAGTTATTATTTTAAAGAAGAAGAAATGTATTTATTTAATATTAATGGGGTATATGTATAAATAATATTTAATACATATACCCCATATACCTGACAAATAATATTAATTGCCAATTTAATATTACAATCAATTGACAATTTATGGAGGTACGCAGTATACTGTTGCAAGGCTTAGAGGCCTCAGCATGGCATATGCCATATAATTATACAGCGTTAATTTTCAGCTGAAATATACTACAGTGATTACTGAAAGATGTTTAGTATTCAGGTATTCACTAATAATAGTGTATTATTGTCTCTCTTCCTCTCGTTCGTCATAACCACGTACATGCAGTTTCACCATTATAAAATATACTTAATAACAGTAACTGTGCTTTTAATCAGTGCCATATTTGAAATTCAAATTAAGAATAAAATAGCATCAGTGGTTTTAATGGATCGCCTTCAACAGACGGCTAATAGCGGCTGAACTTGTGACAAAACATAATATAACAAATACCATTTTTCAGTCTATAAATATAAAACAAAGGGTGCGGTCAAAATATCTTAGTTAATTCAAAACTATACATATATTTCATACCAAGCGGATAAATGGCTTATATCAAGACACCGTCGCATTTTGACAAAAAATCATTTTAATAGCTTTATCAGAGTTGAAAAAAGACATTACAAAATTTATTAAAAAAGATTACCTACATTCAGTTTCAAAACAATTTAACTTCAAACTCGCACACAATAAGTTGACATACGTTTTTTTGTCATTTGTCCCATAAAATGTGTTCAATAAAGTGTAGTAAATAATATTAAATATAATAAATAAAGACTATCGCACTGCCATTCTGTTATTGAATTACGAGATGTGTTTTTTCTTGCCAAAAAATATGCATCAATTTACATATTTCTGAAGTTTTAACAAGCCACCTAATTAATTGTTTAGCTGTGATATAACCTATCACTGTGGAAAATTTCATTCAAATCCATTAACAAATTTTGGCCGATGCATGCACAGGCAGATTTTTTTCAATAAATAAATCTTATTTTCCTAACTTTATACCGTTTCCTAACCCATTAGTATAGGCGGGGTCCGCTACATAAGACTAAGGATTTGGCAAAGGTACCGATTTTTACATAGAGTGGGTGCAGTCAGTCTTTCGATATATAAATTCTTGTGATAATTACAAATATGTACATAAACCCGAAAACACGAATTCAGTGGTGCATGCCCTCACCAGGATTAGAACCCAGGACGGTCGGATAATAGGCCGGTGTTTGATACCCCGAGCTATCACTACACTTATTTTTTTAAATAAATAAATCTTGATCACAGCGCCATCTAGTGTCAAATTAAACGAAATGCTGTGGTTATTATACAACTGATAAACTTCCGTCTGTGTGTATTAATACATATATTAATCACATACTTGTGTATATATAAAACCGCAAGCAAATAACAACTCCCGAGAGGGTTGTTGTGTTCCTGCTTGTGAGTGAGATCACTAGTAAGCTCCCAAAGAGTTGCTGCGTAACCAACAGAGTGATATAATAATGTTGTAGTGCGCGAGTGATACTTAATATATCGCTCGCGTTAATAGACTACGGTACCCGCTTTACATCAGGTGGGCCGTATGCTGTATGCCTCTTAACGTAGTATAAAAATAAAATAAAAAGAAAAAAGGTAATATCCAGGCGGGGACATGCACCACTAAATTCGTGTTCTCGGAAGAAAGCTACATAGTGAAGAGGACAGAATTTAAACAATTTGTAGGGAGTGAAGAATTGCCCACGGTACGAAGAGAGCCTTAGAGCATGTGCCGTGCCGTCGGTGGAGCCATGGGAGGTGGTGGGTTGTTAGTAACCAAAGTAAACTCCTAAGGGGTCACTATTTTAACAACGAGTGTTCCGACAAGCTAGCGATGTCCTTTAAATCAGGTGGGCTTGCCTCCGATATTGTATAAAAGAACAACTAATTTTTTTTTTACAATGTCGGCAGACATACAATCATACGGTTCATCTGATATAAAGCGGTTACCGTAGCCTATGAACACTCGCAATACATTGAGTATCACTCGCGCGATGTCTCACTGGTGACCTCACTCACACGCAGGAGCGCAACAACCCCGTTCGTAGGGAGTTGGTGTTCGGCTGTGTTTTCTGTGAGGTGGAGGTACTTCCTTAGACATAACCTACGGTCCTTGGTTTGAAACCTGGCGAGTGCCACTAAATTCTCGATTTCGGACATATGTAGAGATTTGTAATTATCAATTGGTTTTCGGTGAAGGAAAACATGTGAGGAAACCGGCACGTCCAAGAAATTCTATTTCATTAGAAAGGTCTGGTTTTCCTCCTTCACGTAAAAATCAGTATCTTCGCCAAGTCCTTAATCTTAGGTAGTGGCCCCCCTACAATCCTAATGGATTAGGAAAAAATATCGGGATAAAAAAAGATGTACCGAAAGTTTAGTAGTATCCCATGAAAGACAGTTAGCTGAACCCTGACTGAACCTTATGGATAATTAGTTACAACTTATACATTAAGAGAGGTAGGGCGCATCAAAGCAGCCCGTTTGAGGAAGTACCTCCACCTCACAGAAAACCGCAGCCAAATAACAAGTCTCTGGAGGGTTGTTCCTATGTGTGAGTGGGATCACCAGTGGGCTCCCAAGGAGTTGCTGTGTTAGTGGCATCTCGCAAAAGATACTTAATGCATAGCAAGCGTTCATAGGCCATGAGAAATCAGGTGAGCAGTATGCACAGCCTTTTGTACAGTAATTTTTGTTACTACTTGTATTATCTAATCTAAAAGCATAGCCATTGCGAAGAGAGCTTAGTTTATCTACATATAAAAATTAAATTCGCTGCGACATTGATTAAAATTCGCTATTAGCTTTAGCTTCGGTAACAGAACTTAAAATTAATTCTCAGGCAAACTAATTAATATACCATAATGTAACACCATAGACACAGTAATATAGAATATAAAACACAACTTTTATGAATTGACACATGATCTATCTAAGAACTAGAAGAGAAGCAGGGCATAGCTTAATTGAGGAAGTACCCCCACGTCACAGAAACTTACAGCCAAATAATAATCTCTTGGAGGGTTGGCGCATTCCTCTCAAGGGCATAACGAACGCTTACATCCCCGCTTCACTCCTTTTGTGGTCTGCAGTAAGAAGACGTCAGTACTTCTATTGTGTCCCAATATGATTATATTAAAAGATACCCTAGCAATTTCCGTCGTCTATAGTTAGAGAAACGCAAGCTGATATTTAGGAGTATCATAATATCGCATTTAGCTAAAACACTCGCTTAGCAGACAAATATATTAAATACAATATAATTATGTACAGTTTACATTGGCCCGTTACAACTTGCCAACAAATTTCTATATTTTTTACAATGTTATTCATGTCCCCCTCCTATATGAGGTTCGAACACAGGACCTCTCGATTGCCTGTCGAGTGCTACTATTTCACGCGTATACTCGTTTGCCGACGTTGCATAAAAAAAAACAATGAAAACCGAATTGCTTACTGAGAAAAAAGTCACATACTAGAATATTAATGCACGAAAGCGTACTAGAGTGCTAATTATTATACACGCAACAGTTAATTGGAATAACTTAGCATAAATGTTGTTATAATCCGTGCGAGCGTTAAACTGATTAGCGTGGGTGTTACTCATTCATTAGAAACGATAATCGCACATGCGAAGCTGTGATAACTCGACCAATAACATTTGATTAGCCATTGTGCTCTCGTTCACTCAGATTGGTTGAAGACTTTTTCTTGGTTCATCCCACTTTTAATGACTCACTAAAAGAAAGAAAGAGAAAGAAGTCCCAGAAACGGCGCATTACAATATAAATCTCAAACATATTTTTTTTAACGTTGTCCCATTTTCTAGACCATTATGATTGGCCTGGTTTGCTTCGTAAACTTAAGGATGAGGCGAACATACCGATTTTGACATGGATCGCCTGCTGTCAAACCTCAGCAACCAAGAGAGAGAACCATACCTTTCTTAGATTACGTCACACATATTTGAAATATAACTTCTTAGACGAACTTAGTGGTACATTCACACAGAATTCGAACCAGTCGGCAAATAAGATGGTTCGTTTTCCACTAAGCTATCACTACTGCAAGCAAGAGTGAATGTGATGTCGGTAGGGGCCGCCCTAGATGCACACATATAGATCAAATTGGTGATGTGGAAGACACAAGAGAGGTATGTTTGGATCGGTGCACCTGGCGTTCTATAGTCTCTGTCTACCACAATGGGAGACAGACGTGATGATATGTATGTAAGTATTGCAATATAAATATCAAACTATTAAATTTTGGTGTAAATTCTCACCTGTCTTGGTTTAGATGCATGCAGCGGACGGTGGAAGTGTGGCCGGTGAGAACCTTGAGGCACTGCCCGGTCTTGGCATTCCATACTCGTAGAGTACGATCCGTGGAACCGCTAATCACGAGGTCCCCCACCATCTGAGAGGACCACACACCACCAGAGTGGCCCACGAGTGTACGCAAGCACTGCAATAAATAATAAACAAGTTTATAACAACCCTTTGAAATTATTTAAGGTGGAAATTTTAGCAGTCGATAAAATTGTCATATATGATGAATTATCTATCTATCTATATCTATAACGCAAGGAATTTGACGTGGAGTAATATATAGATTATATTAACTGAACTTCACTAAAAATATTACATAGATGTGTTTATAAAATATTTTGCAATGTATATCCTTACCTTGCCCGTAACCGCCGACCAAACTTTCAGCGTTGTATCGTCGCTGCCGCTCAAGATACGATTCCCGTAGAACTGAAGACAGGTGATGACGTGGTCATCATGTCCCCTCATTATGATTGGGTTGTGCACGGGTTTGTGCAGCCAGTTGTTCTCGATGAGGTACTGTCGCATGTACGCCGCTTTCCAGGGGCTGGCACAGCGAGGTAGCGACCGCGGCATTTTCTTGAGGGTGGTGATGCCTATACGTCGGCACTGCTCCTTCCACAGTAGGTTGTCGTCGGCGAGGAATCTGGAATTCACAAATGATGTGTAAGAAAGTCGGTCTGAAAGAGTGTTGAGATAAGAAAAGGCACGCTCCATTGATAAAGCTATGTAGAAAGAATGCAGGATGAAAGAGAGAGGAGAAAGATATACAATGTCAAAGTGGAAGAATGTAGGAACAGAGGAAGACCAAAACTCGCCTACTATGACCAAATTGGTCGCTTTTTATCAGAAGGCGATGTCAGGAGCACTAGGAAATGGCGAGAGCATGAAAAGAGATATGTTAACGAAGCGAGCAAAGTTTGCAAGGTTCACTCTCGACTTCACCGCAAGGGATCTGGCGTGATGGCATACATACAGCTCCATTAGACATTTTCTTAATATACAGACTAACAAAGTGATGTCTATAAACTTTGCAGTAATGGTGTAAAAGACTCTTTTTCTATCTATCTATAACTTCACGCCAAATCCCTTGCGGGGTAGGCAGAGAGAACCGAGCGCCACGTGACTCGATCCTTACATATCTCACTTGCTTCTTTAACATTCATTGCTCTTCTCATGCACGCTCGCCGGTTTCTAGGGCTCCTGACATCACCTTCTGATAGAACACGACCAATTTGGTCATGGTAGGTAAGTCTTGGCTTTCCCCGGCTCCTAGATCCTTCCACTTTTGTATTGTATATCTGCTTCGTCATTCTTTCATCTTGCATTCTTTCTACATGTCCGAACCATGGAGCATGCCTCTTCTTATTTTAACACCGACGCTCTCTTTCTCTTTTTCTTTTTTCTTTTTAACTCTCTCTTTTTCTTTTTAACATTATTCCGTTTCTTAGTCCATTAGGATTGGCGGGGTTTGTTACCTAAGAATAAGAATTGGGTGATTAGACTGATTTACCATGGAGCGACTGCCGTCAGATCTTTACAACCCAGCGAAAGAACACCAGACCTTTCTTATGTTGGGCCACACGTCATTCTAAACATAATTTCTTGGACGTGCGAGTTTACACACAATGTTTTCTTTCACAGCCAAATATTAACAAATATGTACATACTCATAAATCCGAACACGTCATCCCTCGCCAATGTATAAAAAACGGACTGTTTAAGGAATATATAGGGCAATCCACCCAATTATTGGCACTTTAAGAAGCAATGTTTATTTTATTTATTTATTTATTTTAGGATCAACAAACAGTGTACACAAAGTTAGAATATTGAACTTAAATACGGGTTGTACAAATATAGTGCCACCAACTCCGTTGACCACAGATAATTTTACAATAAAATGTCGGCGTGGTGGAAAAGAAGAGAACTCCCTCCTAGGGTGAACAGAGTAATTTCAAAGAATAATAAAAAGTAAAAATAAAGAAAACGAAATGCTATCTCTGGGTAGGGGTTTAACACTTAACAGTGACAGAGAATTAAAAAAAGAAATTAAAATTAAATGATGAAATATTAATAAAAACATTTTACAAGTCACGACAGGAGTCACATCTTGAGCTGAGCCGCTACCATTCTCTTAAATAGTACCAATCCGTGTAACAAAAATGTCTATTGAATTGAAATTCTTGTTATATGAGTCGACTAGTCTGTAAAGTGGTGAGCGCTTTCCAGCATTGGTACGACAAAATCTTGAAACAATTAGAAACTAATGGCACATTCAATACATAGTATTGGAGTCTTATTATTTGTCTATAACAGGGAGGATGGCAATAATTGGGTGGGTCGCGGACATTTGGATTACGGTGACATTCGAAATTCAACAGTCAAAAGCAGAGTCACTCTTGTGGCTAGCACTATATGATATAAGCATAGGGTCGTAAGAAGCCGATACAAAAGATCGCAACGACGAAGACGGTCGATCGAATAAAAATCGACGTATGGAATAGAAATAGGCCTGGCTTACAAAAATCATTAGACATGAGAATTTCCAAATGACTTTGTAAAAACACTAATTCCCTTACGCACGATTACTATCACAACAGTAGGATATAATCCTCCTAAATCAATACATTTTTTTTTCAATTTGTTTACCGTACAGATACAAGTTATATTAACCAGAAGACAAATTGATGTCATGATTAACTTCAAATGTCTTCCAAGCTATTCAACAAAACTGAAACCTTTATGCGTCAAATAAAAATACAAATATTTTCCTTTTTTTTATTCCACGCCAATCATAAAAGTAGTGTAAAACCCGCTTTGCAGCTGTCAAACTCCTCTCGCACAAATAATGACAGGTGTAGTCGGGTATGGATATATGCTGCAGTATGTGAACATACACTGGACCGGCCAAACCATTACATGCGGTTCGATAAACCACAAATCCTCGCCAAAGAGAACCGCTACATGCCTAGAATGCTACGCGAGGCTATTGAAATAAGAAAACACCCCAATTTCAATAGAGAAGATGGTTGGCAAGTACCACCTGCTTGGGATCGAATTCTAAAAATAATCAAGTCACAAAACCAGAGATCTACTCAAAAACGTTCGGACACCGTGAGCGATTTTTGTGCGAATCGGAACATATATAATTAATTAATCCATCCATGTCGGTAGATGTAATAATTGAATAACCAATGTAAGACAAATGCCACCTTAGTCTGCCTGCGACCACGGATGCTGCAAAGCATTCGAAACTTCAGGTTCAACAAAATAAATAAAACACGCGATACTTCCGTTAAAAATTGTTTAATTCCATAGATGCAACATGTCGTCGATACCACGGCTGCTCCGGTAGTATGTTATTCTTAAAATTCAAAGTGTTTGTAGCATGTTATTCGAATGACTAACACCTATAGCGCCTGATGATGCTCCGTGGAGAGGCGAAACACGTATCGCAGCATTCATGCCGAGCATCATGACGAGCAGTCATGGCAGCAACGGGGGCGGGTACATGTGGTTTCTGTTCCAGATGGCGGGCAATCGAGAGAACGACCGCAGCAACCGCGGCAATGACTACCAGAGCCATGGCAGCGAGGGCATGTTGCATCTACTAAAGGCAGCGCGGGTGGGTGCCGACCGGAGCTAGTTCGCATGAACTAATTGGTAGTGGAAGCACACAACGCAGGTTACATCAAATTGCATGACTCTCTATTGTTTCAATTAAATAGTTGACTAACAAGTTTCATATTCGTCAGGACTTCCAACTACAAACTAGTTCATTTATTTGCACAGACATTTTTTTTTTGGAAGGGGTAGTACATGTCAGTGTACAAAGTCTTTAGCACGGTACTTACCTCCAGTATTGGCAAGTTTGTGCGGCTCTAAGCAAATCTTTTGGCTGAAGATATCCCAGCACAGTGAGGGCAAGCTCTTTGGGCAGCAGCGAGATGAAGTCACGTTGGAAGAGTGGTTCTATTGCTTTCATCATGTAGCGGACGTGGGTACTAGCGCAGCGGCCGATCAGCGCGTCAATGGCTTGGATCTTCTCATTGTGGGACCATTTTTGGAACCTGTAGAAAAAAAAGAATTGGTTATCATGAAACATTACGCGTGTAGCCCGTTATGTGATAAATGTAGGACAGTGAGTAATTCGATTGTGTCGTATATGTATCTAATCGAACTTGGAAGTTAAACAAAGTCAGCCTATTATAAGAAACCAGTCCATAAACAACATTTGCATCACCCCGTTTCGCCTGAGACGATAGCTTTCAATGGAGTTTTAAAAGGCAATCCCTAGGTGGTGTTTGTCAATTATAGTCTGATATAACCTGTACGGTCGACTGTAAGGGTACTCATGAGAGATTACCACTACTGTCTCGTCGTGCCCCGGGGAGTGCCCCATTCTGAAGAATTATTAATGCACGATTTCAGTGGATTGGCATCTATTGTGGGCATAAAAACAAAAAAAAATCAGCATCAACTCAAAGCAAGCAACTCCTTCGTGCTTTGGTTGCACGTTGAACCGCTGTCGGACCCGGCTGTTATCGATAGATGACAGTTGTTTTTTATCTTTATCTTGAAGACGCGCAAGTGTACATAGCCTACGATAATAGCTTACCTTCGGGCAGACCGTTCGCTTGTTTCCCGCTTAGCGATATAAAAGAAAAAGATAAGTATGGATTGATCTGCTGTTGGTGCTAGGATATCGCAAGACATTGAACTGGCTTTTGCAAGCATTTGCTTTACTTAATGCAGAAAATACTAAAGTTTATTCTAACTTAAAGTTCCTAAATTAAAAACATGAATGCACGAGATTTGTGAGTATGATATTGGCGAACTAATTTTCTATTCACATATTTACATAGAATGAACTACAATTATTTTACCGTGCCTCTATATTCTTCTTCTTACCGTTATCTCGTTTCCTTTTCCAAAATTAAGGATTTGGTGAAGATACAGATTTTTAGATGGCGATTAACCATTAACAACCCAGAGGGTTTTCTTAGGTAAGATCATACTTTCTTCGAAATATAATTTAATATGTACATAAATGCGAATTCAGTGGTGCCAGGATTAAAACCGGGGACCAGTTGGTCAATAGACAGATTCCTTATCCGTATATATCACTAAATACAAAGAAGAATAGCATCATACAAAAAAGTCGACAAACTTTTAAATGTCTGTAAAAATATAGTAGTGTTTATTCAAAGCAATATTTATGCTAATAAATGTATCTTACTTGCTGAGCCACTGCTTAATTTCAGGAGGTTCTTGCATGGTTGCGTTGTTCCCCAGACCGGGGATTGTGATGTTGGAATGCCAGTTTTCCTGCGAGCTTGTTGACGAGGTCCCCTCGGTGCAGAACCTCTTGGCTGCAGACTGTGGTGGCGGTGGCTCGTGCCGTCTCTTTCTCTGTAACGACCTTCGATGTTAAAACATTGACTTCTTGTAGAAGAGATCTTAATGAAGCTTTTTAAATAAAAAAGGAGAAATGACTTTAAAAATTACATCACAAAAAAAGAATTTAAAAGAAAGAAATTATTAAGTGTTTTCATACAACGTTGGAAGGCATACCAGCATTCAACCCACCTGACGGAAAGTGGTTACCGTAGCCTATGAACGCTCGCTATACCTACAGTAAGTATCACTCGCACGAAGCCGCCTCTGCTGCTAGCACCGCAGCTCCTTAGGAGCTTACTGGTGACCTCACTAACACTCAACACGCAATGTTTTTCATCATCAGTCTAGTAGCATGAAATGATGACCCCCAGATGCAAATTTCTGAATAATTTGAGGGATGAAGTCCCTCACAAAAACACCTGATAAACGGCGTACATAAATCTTGAAGATTTCCAGCGATACTTTTCATATTATTATTCGTAGTGATGCGCCGAGTAATCTGCTGGTTTTAAACCAGCTCGTTACGTTTACATTTACGTTTACGTCGTGTCTTCGGTTAGTACCCGTACTCGGACGAGTAACTCGTTTTAAATGCCAAGTACTCGGTTAATATAATTTATAATTAAAATATTGTTTTCTCATTTTAAGAATAATACATAAATAAATATTGTCGGACAAATTACACAGCGTCATCTAGCCCCAAAGTAAGCGAAGCTTGTGTTATGGGTACTAGACAACTGATAAACATACGTAAATACATTTTTTATTTTTTGTAAATGCATACTTATTTTACATAGAAAATACCCAGACCAAGACAAACAGACATGTTCATGCACACAAATATTTGTACTGTGTGGGAATCGAACCTACGAGCGTAGGTGTCAAAGTAGCGTAACAGCGCGTTTCACCACTGCGCCACCGAGCTCGTCTATAGATATATAGATAAGAATACTCTAGAACATGGCATGAATTCAATAAATTAATATTAGAAATTTAACAACAACTTATGATACACCAAGACACTAAGCTCTATGGCTTTCTGGCTACGGGATGCGATTAGGTTCATGAGGCGAGGGCGGCGAGATATCACTCGCTCGCTCAAGTCTCTACCTATACTAAACCGAGTAACTCGGCCGAGTACTCAGTCCAGCAAACGTAAGAACGAGCAATGCTCGCTACTTGGTAAATCGTGTACTCGGCGCATCTCTAATTATTATGAATGGGACGACCTAATTCAGCATTTGATGGTAAGAGCCAAGTGTGTCCAAGAACTACTAAGCAGTTTCTGCCAACACATTGCAGTATTATCTCCTAATTCTTAACCAAGTGCTGTGGCTGTGGTAGCATGAAATGACTTCTAGACGCAAATTTCAGAATAAATTGAGATAGATAAAATTTCAGGATTTCCTCATCAGATCCTATCTTGGTGACAATTGGACCGCCTCGACAGTTCAAAACCCTTTCCAGAGACGGCACTTTCGGACGAAAAAAAAAAATTCTGTATCGGTCCACAATTGACGTTGAAATCGGCACACATAATAAACGACAAACATACATACAGACGAACATAGAACCTTCTTTTTTCATGTCGGTGAATAATATCATTCTTCTCACAGTCAAACGTAAACATGCGGTTTGACGATACATTGTTCACTGTATATCATATTGGACTCTATGGCAATGTAAATAGTAAATTTCCTTAGTATAGGGCATGAGAATTGGTAAAATAAATTGTGATAAAACTATAACATTAATAAATAAATTAAACAAAAATAAAAGTCCTGGTTATGATGGGATACGCGCGTCTGATCTAAAAAATATATGTACGGAAATCAGTCCTGCAATCGAACATTTAATAAATACGTCCCTAAGTACTTGCAAATATCCCAACGCTCTAAAGATAGGTACTATTCGTCCGACTCATAAAAAAGGTGCTAAAAACGACTATAACAATTACAGGCCAATCACTATACTGCCGACCATTGACAAGATAGTTGAGCGGTACGTATGTGATGAAATAAATATTTTTTTGCAAAATAATGACATAATAAATAATAAACAATTTGGATTTCAGCGAAATAAAAGTACCGAACAACTTTTGTGTCAATTTACAAATGAAATTAACAGTCATCTAAACGATAAAAAGCATGTATTGGTAATTTTTATTGATTACAGCAAAGCATTTGACACTCTTGATTATAATATTCTATATAAGAAGTTGGAGCAGAATGGTATACAGGGTCCTCTCCTAGAATGGTTCAAAAGTTATCATACGAATAGATACACCGCAGTTAGACTTGGTAACTCATACAGTGAAAGGATATCCACGACAAAGGGTACGGCACAAGGATCGATCGCAGGACCGACGGAATACCTGTTATATGTCAACGATATGTGCAACACCATTGAGGACTCAGTGTACCAGTTTGCTGATGACACTTGTATAGTTGTGGCTGACAGAGATCTGTTTTACGCCGAGCGTAAGCTGCAACGCAACTTTGACATGCTCTGTAAGTGGTCGCATGACGTCGGATTGGTATTGAACGCGGATAAAACAAAGGCTATGCATATACATTCCCCGCATAATAAATTGCGATGTGCACCTGTTATAAAAGCCCATAATCATAATTGCCTTCACTACGGAATCGACGCGTGTAGCTGCGAAAAAATTGAATTTGTAAAGAAGCATATGTATATAGGATTACTAATAGATGACAAATTCAGTTGGAGACAGCATGTGGAGTATGTGTGCAACAAACTGAGATCAATCTTAAGTCGACTAGTGATTTTAAAATACAAGTTACCCTATAAATACACTTAGGATGCTTTACTTAGCACTCGCAGAGTCGATAATAAGATATGGTCTCAGTAGTTATGGGAGGTCGGTTAAAACTAATTTAAACGATATATACAACCTACAAAATAGGATACTCAAAAACATCGTACCTAAAAACATTAAAGAAAAATATCGTGACGAATATTCCAAACTATTTAGGTTGTGTGGTGTACTTCCCGTGCAAAGCATGATCAAGTTATCAGTACTGAAAGAAGAATTTGCGAATACGGGCCATCTACAGAAGAAACATCGTAGCAATAAGCTAAGACCACTGCCAAACATGGATACTTTTGTCGTACCTTCACATAACAATAAATATGGTATGAGAACATATCAATACATGTTACCAAAAATTATTAACAGCCTCCCAAAAGACATACAAGAATTATACCTTACCAGCCCTAAGACAATTAAAAGAATAAAAAAATATTTCATTTGCAGTGAGAATTTTGATTACGCGTTATGATACGTAAATTAACTACAATGTAGCATTTTGCATGCATGCATCTTAAATGAATTAATTGAGTCGAACTATTGGCTGCGTATAAGCCATTATGTGGCTTTGTAGTCACAAACATTTTAAACTCTGCGATACAATATTTGGAACTAAATAAATAAATAAAATAAATACAATTCGTAGTAATGTAACAGTTGACAGATTAGCTCGAATGCGCAGGTCAACAAATGGGAATGTCGAATTTGTTGTCGCGCAAATTATTATACACTGTGTAAAGTAAATACCTATAGGAAGAGGAATTAATAACAATTTTTACGCGGTATTTAAATTATTTTTTACGCAGTTTTTAAATTATTTGTTTACGCTCTGTTTGAAAACATTGCCCTATTTGCCATGTCTTTTTTATTACTAGACTGGCAATTAAATGTCGAGCGACAACGAATTAAGTTCATGACCTACATAATGGTTTCATAAAGTTATGTCTACTATGTACCCATTTAATAATTTTCATTTACTCACAAATAAAATGAGAAACAAGGATTATTTTTAATTTGATTTGTTTTTGAATTCATTTCCCAATTTGCCACGTCATTTTTTATTACTAGACTAGCAATTAAATGTCAGGCGATTGACAACTAATTAGGTTCATGACCTACATAATGGTTTCATAAAGTTATATCTACTATGTACCGCACCCATTAAATAAATTTCATTTATTCGCAAATAAAATGAGAAACAAGGTTTAATTTTTTAATTTGATTCATTGTTCGATGTTATTGTACCCCGAATGCAGATATGTTCGAGGGTTATGTATAAAACCTAATATATAAATAGGCAAAGACAAAACAGCATTTATCATCTATAATTTTGACGAACTCGGTGGCTCGAGTCGTGACAAACGCGACTTTGACACCAACGCTCGTGGGTTCGATTCCCACACAAGACTAACATTTGTGTGCATGAACATGTCTGTTTGTCTTGGTCTGGATGTTTTAAGAGAAGTAGGGCGCATCAAAGCAGCTCGTCTGAGGAAGTACCTCCGCCTCACAGAAAACCGCAGGCAAATAATAGCTCCCTAGAGGGTTGTTGTGTTCCTGTGTGAGTGAGGTCACCAGCAAGCGCCTAAGGAGTTGCTGTGTAAGCAGCAGAGGAGGCATCACGCGAGTGATACTCAAAACACGCGTTAATAGGCTGGCCGTATAATGGTGGGTCGTATGCTTAAATGCCTCTCGACAATGTATAAAAAAAAAGTCTCTGCCACAAACAATGCAATACAATGCACAGCACTTTCATAACATCTGTCAGCACAATGTTATCGCATATTAGCGCAGTAAGCTAACCTGAGCAGTGCTAGCCCAGTGGATAAAAATCGGCCAAGTGCGAGTCGGACTCGCACACTACGGGTTCCGTACCATTATCGATAAAAACGGCAAAAAAATCACGTTTGTTGTATGGGGGCCCCCCTTAAATATTTGTTTTATTTTAATTTAATTATTTATTCTTAAAGTAAATATATAACTAAATATTCTGTGAATATTTCAAGCGTCTACCTGTTGCCGTTATCAATATCGAGCCAAAATGAGCAAAAAAAATCACGTTTGTTGTATGGGAGCCCCCTTAAATATTTATTTTTTAGTATTTGTTGTTATAGAGGCAACAGAAATACATCATCTGTGAAAATTTCAACTGTCTAACTATCACGGTTCATGAGATACAGCCTGGTGACAGACGGACGGACGGACGGACAGCGGAGCCTCAGTGATAGGGTTCCGTTTTACCCTTTGGGTACGGAACCCTTAAAAACAGGCCTACTGAACAACCAGTCCCCCGGTTCGAAACACGCCCGTCCAATAAATATATACATTTAGAATGACTTTTTTTTATACTACGTCGGGAGGCGTACAAGCACACGGTCCACCTGATGTAAAGCGGGTACCGTAGCCTATTAACGCTTGCGGTATATTAAGTATCACTCGCGCGATGCCTCCTCTGCTGGCTTACACAGCAATTCCCTGGAAGCTTACTGGTGACCTCACTCACACGCAGGAACACAACAACCCTCTAGGCAGTTGTTATTCGGCTGCGGTTTTCTGTGAGGTGGAGGTAGTTCCCAAGACGGGCTGCTTTGATCTGCCCTACCTCTCTTAACCCGTGTGACCCTTACCTAAGAAAAGGTCTGGTTTTCTTCTGGGTTGTGGAGATCTGACGGCAGTCGTTCCATGTGAAAATCAGTATATTCGCCAAATGTTTAGTCTTATGTAGAGGACCCCGCCAATCCTAATAGATAGGGGAAACGGGATGACTGGATTTCCTGTTTTTTTTTTTGTATATGTACATAAATCCGAAAACACGAGTTTAGTTGTACATGCCAGGATTCAAACCCGGATCCTGTCGGTCAGCAGGTCAGTTCTTTATCCACTAAGCTGTTACTGCTTTTTGCTTAAGTATATGTAATTTTATTGTTATTTAACGTCATAACGTCGTAGCCTATGTACGCTTGCAATACATGAAGTATTGCCAGTGCGTTGCCACCACAGCTACTGGCACAGTAACTCCTTAGAAGCTTAATTGTAACCCTCGCAGGAACACAACAATCCTCCAGAGAAATGTTGTTTGGCTGCGGTTTTTTGCTTTTATAATATTTAAATAAAATCGGAAAAAATTAAGTACGAAAATCAAAGAAGTTTTTCATGGAATTTGTAAGGATAATTAAACTATTATTTTTCTGATAAACTTATGTATGCAATAAAGATCGACAGGGCGCATCAAAGCAGCCCGTCTGGGGAAGTAACTCCACCTCACAGAAAACCGCAGCCAAATAACAAATCTTTCTAGAGGGTTGTCCCTGCGTGTAAGTGAGGTCACCAATAAGCTCCTAAGGAGTTGCTGTGATAGCAGCAGAGATAACATGGCGCAAGTGATGTACAATATTGATTCCAACTTCGACCATTGGGGTAAACACTAGTAGCCGTAATTTCTTTTCGTTATGGCAACACTGATGTCGTTTGCACATAAAGTGACAGAGCTTGTTTGTTTATACGCGCTAATCTCTGAAACTATTATCTTCTGATTAGAAAAATAAATTATTTTTGCATTTGATAGCCCAATTAAAGTTTAGGGTTTGGTTATAGTCTGTTTTCAACATCACGTTACGACCATTAAAAGGCGGCGAAAAAGAAAAGTGGGAAAGCAGTTCAATGGGATTTTTTTATACAACTAGATTGGCAAATAAGCATGCGGTTTAGATGGTAAGCGGTCACCTCAGCCTATTAACGCTCGCAAATTCACGGGGATGTTACTCGTGCGCTGTCAATCTTGTGAACTAAGGCTGTTTCGTCACAGTACCCAGTAATTTCTCTGCCATATCCCGCCCTTGAAACCGGAACACAGCTATATAAATATAGCTGCTTAGCTTGGTAGAAATAGGTGAGACAGATGTACCCACGCAGACGACTTTTGTACAGTCTCCCTCTGGTAAGAAATATCTATATATATAGGGCATATATGGAGATACGTGTAGCTAGTTGACTACAATTGGTAACATTTAGTACACAAAAGTGGTTTCAGGATGACATTAAAATATTACCCAATTACCTTTATCAAGGCATTGGTGATATGCTTATACTAGCGGACCCGAAAAAAGTGGCCCTGTCCAAAAATCAAAGAAAATATTTCCTAGAACTGATTGTCGGGTCCTACCGGGTCCATCTGTGAATCTACACTATCCAGGGAGCCACTCAAACACATACAAATAAAATAATTTAAATCTTCCAGCGGTTTATTAGTTCAAAGACAAAATCTTTTTATTCCGTAAAAATGGCTACATTTGTTTGGAATCGTCACAATTTTTTTCCCTACCGTGCAGTTCATGACTAGGTGAACACTGATAAAAATACTGCCAAAAAACTCAGGTAGCTCTGTGACATACACACCGTACAGAAGAATTATATTTTTTTTATACAACGTCATGCGGTCATCTGATGCAAAGCGATTACCGTAGCCCTCTGGTCAATTAAATATTACTCGCGCAATGCCACATTTGCTGTTGACACAGCAACTCCTGAGTTTACTAGTGACCTCACTAACGGGCAGTAACGACCCTTCCCTAACCCTTCAAGCAATTGTTAAGTTGCTGTGGTTTTCTACAAACAGACATGTACACAAATGTTTGCCACGTGTGAGAATCGAAGCCACGAGAGTGAGTGTCAAAGTTAATAACCACTGCGCCACCGAACTTATTAAAACTTGTGCATGAAAATAGCTACGAATGTCGCTCGATTCCGTCCGTACTGACTTCGTATTTAGCTCCAGGGAAGTTATTGCGTTCATGACACAAACGTTTGAATTCTCCCAAAGTCAACAAACATTGGGAGGCAATATCCGAACTGTCGTATTCATTTCGGTCTAGCATATCGTCGATGAAGTGCCAATACCTCCTATCTGACATTTATACTCGTACTTACATCGAGTTTTTTAATACAATAGATTTAAGTTGGAATTTGCATCATCAATCATTACCAGAAAGGCTCTATACAGTTTGTGGAATGGTTATTAAATTACTAATAACAGTAATAAACCCCTTTAAGTCTCTCAATTCTCAAAAACTAAATTTAAGCAAAAATGTCAGATAGGAGGTATTGGCACTTCATCGACGATATACACTTTTATTTTTATTTTACGGTCTATTTGTCCCAGTATATATTTTAGGATTGAATATCAAAACTTGAAATTAGCGGATAATTCCTAAATGGACAGTTTGAAGTTTGCGTCAAGTTCTTTAATGTATGTATGTATGTATATCTTCACGCCAGGTCCCTTGCGGGGTAGGCAGAGAGAACCGAGCGCCATAAGACGCGGTCCTTGCACACTTCACTCGCTTCTTTCGCATTTATAGCTCTTTTCATGCACGCTCGCCGGTTCCTAAGGCTCCTGACATCACCTTCTGATAAAAATATATACCAAATTGACGCAGTGATATTTAGTCGCGAACTAAGCAAAGCTTGTGCAATGGCATAAAGGAAATAGCCTATGGAAAAAATCTTTAATGTATATTTTTTTTAGTTAAATTTAAAGTTTAGTTTAACGTTTAAAAAGAGGATCTATGTCGGTTAACTTAGTTCCACTACGGATATCCTCATTTCTGATTCTACGATGAGAAACTCCGAGCATAGCTCTTTCTATAGCACGCTGAGTGACCTTGAGCTTCCTCCTACGGCCCGCAGTGAAGGGCCACGTCTCAGTTCCGTATGTCATCACTGGCAACACACACTGTTCGTAGAATTTGCTCTTCAGACGTTGAGGTATTTTGGACGAGAGAATATTTATATTTGTATAATAATTGAAATATAAAATAGGTATTTGACAATCATCTATTTACATCAAATCTTACTCATCCCACTGCTGAGATACGGGTCTCTCTTCAACCGAAGGAGTTTAGAGCATACTCCTCACGCTGCTCAAATACGGATTGGCGGATGCCAGTGTTTTCAAGCCGCCCAAAGGCCACTGACTTAGCTTATTGACTGTCATTTATCGACAACAGCCGGGACCGACGGCTTAACGTGCCCTGCGAGCACGGAGAAATTCGAGATAAACCCATCCATAGACAGGCTGCGGTCGACGTTGCTTAACCTGCGTGTTGGATTAGAATGACGCGCGCAACAACGCCATCGAGAAATGTGTATGTAATTTGAAATAATTTAATTTACATTGTATTAATATTGAAGTAATATCTTGCAACGCCCTAGTTCGTGCCTGTACTACATTTACACGTAAGACCTTGATATGTAACACGAATGCGATATAATAATAAATTTTTAATAAAAAAATTAAAGTTTTCAAAAAGGTTATCAGGCTATCAAACATTACAATACTACCCTTAGAAGTCGAGGTAAAGAAAGAATATAGAAAAAAGCGGTTGCAATGGGATAGCGGGATACTTTGTTATACAGCCACGAATTGAGTAGTTAACAATGGCTACTTCGAAGTGCTGTGTCCATACATGACTGTTCGTTTAGTCTGGCTATATATAAGAATGTATTAGCGAAAAAAACTATTCATTGATGTCTCGTCACTTGCCTAGTACCTATAGCACACAAACCAAAACTATTTGAGTGATGAATGTACCTTACGCGCACAAAAACGTGCTTTAGCGTTGAAATATGTCAGCGATTCCAGCCTACTCCCCCAATGGGAGAATATTTTTAACCAATAAGCCGATTGTTGATCCGCAAACTGGCCAATAGGAGCTACGCGTTCTACTTTACATCCCGAGTGAATAGAGTAACTACGTAATACCGGTTTCATCTTTTTTCCATAGGCTATTTCCTTTATGCCATTGCACAAGCTTTGCTTAGTTCGCGACTAAATATCACTGCGTCAATTTGACCGGAAATATTTACTTTAATGCAGGGGTTGCCAAACTTTTTCAGTTCTTACAGGTTTAATATTTTGTCGCGGCGCCCCGTTGTCGTTAGTACTCAAAAAAAAGGTAGATGGATACTAGGCACAAAAAATAAAACATCTATACAGATAAATAAAATTGGAGTGTCTGCTTGTAATATTAAAATAACCACTTTTTACTAAATGCATATGGATATATATACACGGTACATATACCAAAATTAATATTTTTGCAATATTTGTCTGTCTTAATAATCTGACGTAATAAGGAGTAACTTAGGCTACTTTTATTTTAGAATTTTTATTTATTTTTATTAATATAAATAAATAATAAAAACATAACTGGAATAGTTATTTTTTGCGCGGACGAAGTACATAATACATATCTATTATTATTTTGCTGTTAGCTATTTTACTGTGCTTGTTTAGATCCTTTAATCAAATCAAATAAATAAAATTATAACTGAACAACTTTTTTTAAAATTTCGCGCGGACGAAGTCGCGTGCACAGCTAGTTCGCAATATGAAGCAGAGTTTTTACATTTTTATTAACACGCAAGGAACATTTATAATTTATGAAAAATAAAATATAAAATACTATGACAACTTAATCAATGTGACGCGTGAGCTTGGTGATACCACTACTCTCATTTCTTGATCCACATTTATCTTTGACCGGTATTTGCTTTTATTACAGCTACAGCTGAAAATTCGACCTCACATAAATAAGATGTTGCAAAGGGAATGAGGATTCTTTTCAATGCTTTTCAATTTAAAGTTGGGTATACATTTTGGACCGATATCCAAAACTCCACCATATCGAAACACGTGAATGTTGCTTTTAGGCTGCTGTCGCAAGAGAGCTGAATAAGACTCTGTTCTTCTTGTAAGGGGAATTCTGGTGGAGTTTGGGCATGGAAAGGATCTTGGATCCACGCATATTTTCCTTGTTTGATTACATTTGTATTGAATTGTTCATTATGTAGGCGTGAATACCTAAATTTCGTTTCCAAGTAATATACTCTTTACGGGCGCCGCGGCGGACACTTTGGGAACCCCTGCTTCTATGTATTTATAGCTTTTGAGAAATCAACATAGTATATTAAGGAAGCGAATGACGTGTGCAAGAACCGATTCACGCGACGTTCAGTTTCCACTGCCTACCCAGAAAGAGACTTGGCGTGAAGTGTCCCTGCGAGTTTCCCAGTAAGCTCCTAAGGAGTTAGCAGCATACTCCCTGTATTCCAATCGTGAATAGGCTTCACAATCAACTTTACATTACGTGGCCGTATGTTTTTAACCCCCCGACGTGAAAAATCTAACCGCAAAAATAAAGCAAAATAACTGCGTTTAGTTTTACCACCCGGCATGGCTCGTGGCGACTTGTCATTTAAAAATAGGTCACAAGCCGTTGTGTGCGTTTTGCTTTTCCACTTGTTGCACTGTTTCCTCACTCGCACACACTCGAAATAGTAAGTTTACAGTTGAAGGCACAAGACACACTGACACACTTCCGAAGAGGTAAACCATTGAAAAGATTCCGCTTACGTTGTGGAAACATCACTGAACTACTCCGTGAATGGGTCATCAGAATATAAGAAATGTCACGATCGCTTTTTTTACGCTATTTCATGAGTAAGGTATTTGTTTTGTGTAGCTCGACACCGTGTCAGTATGATTGAAAATCAAAGTTAAGCAACGCCGACCACAACCTGCCCAGGGATGGGTTTAGTGATCATTAATTGCTCTGTCGGACTGCACGTCTGTTTTATTTTTCATAGAGGGTTTTGACCGAGGTCGGTAGCGCAGTGATTAATAACGATATTTTGACATAGCTCGTGGGATCGATTCCAACACAGGACGAACATTTTGTATGCATGAACATGTCTGTTTGTTTTTAAGAATGATAGGGTGCATTAAAAGGGCGCCGTCTGGGGAAGTACCTCCACATTACAGAAAACCGCAACACCCAAATAACAACGGCCTGGAGGTTTGTTGTGTTCCTGCGAGTGAGTGAGGTCGCCATTAGGCTCCTAAGGAATTGCTGTGTTGTCAGCAGAGCTGTCATAGCGCGAGTGATTCTGAATTTATTCTTTTTGTCGGAGAAATTACACAGCGCCATCTAGCCCCAAAGTATACGAAGCTTGTATAATGGGTACTAAGCTGATACACATACGTATGTACATTTTTGCAAATACATACCAATGATACATAAAAAACACCCAGGCCAAGACAGACAAACATGTTTATGCACACAAAATGTTTGTCCTGGTGTGGGAATCGAACCCACGAGTGTTGATATCAAAGTAGCGTGTACCACTACGCCACCGAACTTTACATCAGGTAGGCCGTGTGTTTGCATGCGTCCCGACGTCGTTTAAAAAAAGGGGAAGCACTTCCACCCCAAACAACAACTGCCTACCGCAACCCTAGCTAGAGGGTAGTCACAGCAGCAGAGGTGATACTTAAATGACAAGCGTTCATACACTATGGTAACCGCTTTACATCCGGTGGGCCGCTAGTTTTCCTCCCGACGTCGTATAAAACAAAATATATCTTGCGACTGGAATCCTTATTGACACATCGAGATAAAATATCAGCCTACGCAACGTTCAATATCCACAAATATGCTAATTGAAGGAATACATCGCTTATCATAAGGCCAATGATTAATTCATCCGATCTCCAAATACATAATTGTGATGATACAGTTAAAAATAAACATCGAATTGTTTACCAAGTATTTTGACGAGACCGATGACATGATTTTTGAGTAGTAAATAAACTCATCGCTACGGAGGTAAAGTAGAACGCGCAGCTCTTATTTATTTCTTTCTTTTTATACTACGTCGGGAGACATACAAGCATACGGCCCACCTGATGTAAAGCGGGTGCCGTAGCCTATTAACGCATGCGATATAATTAAGTATCACTCGCGCGATGCCTCCTCTGCTGCTTACACGACAACTCCTTGGGAGCCTACTGGTGACCTCACTCACACGCAGGAACACAACAACTCTCTAGGGAGTTGTTATTTGGCTGCGGTTTTCTGTGAGGCGGAGGTACTGCCCCAGACGGGCTGCTTTGATGCGCCCTACCTCTCTTAAAACATTCAGACCAAGACAAACAGACATGTTCATGCACACAAATGTTTGCCTTGTGTGGGAATCGAACCCATGAGCGTCGGTGTCAAAGTCGCGTCATTCACCGAGCTCGTCATCGTGTTTTATCAGAAGATGATAGTCACGAGCGCTAGAAACGGGCGGGCGTGCATGAGAAGAGCTGTGAATGTTGAAGAAGCGAGTGAAGTGTGTAAGGACCGAGTAATGTGGCGTTCGATTTATCGGTTTATTGGTTAATATATCCTCCCATTGGTCAGCGGGCTCGAGTCGCTCAGATATTTATGCGTTAAAACGCAACGTTTTGGTGAATGAAGGGGCCTTTGTGCGCCGTCAAGCAGTTTATTGGTTTGTACCGGGAGCGGAGACTTGCAAATACCATTTTAACACCAACTCATGGATTCAATTTCCATACACAACACACATTTGTGTGCATGAATGTTTTCAAGAAAGGTAGCGTGCATTAAATAAGCTCGACTGGGAAAGTACATCCACCTCACAGAAAACCGCGGCCAAATAACAACTACCAGGAGGGATGTTGTGTTCCTGCGAGTGAGTGAGGCCACCAGTAAGCTCCCAAGGAGTAGCTGTGTTAGCAGCAAATATGTCGAGTTATACTTAATGTGTTGCAAGCGTTCATTGGCTACGGTAACCGCTTTACGTTGTATAAAAATATATATTACTAACGTAATGTCACCCGAAATTGAAACTTCACTCTTGTGAACATACCGCCTACGGAGGAAACGATTCAGCAGGAATATTCACATTGCCTCTGAAAGCTATATTCGAAACTGATTAAAAAAAAATTCACTCAGATTCCATACACTTTGAATGAAAACATATCGATTCCGAACATGCCTTACGAAGGCATATATTGGTTCTTTTTTTTTGTAAAATTTCATCCCCTTCCTCATCAAAGTATAGTAAAAGATCAAAAAAAACTTTTTACATAATTATCTGATATTTAAATATATACAAGAGTAATTCCGGTCTGAAGCCTTTCTCCTACCATACATTTGCTTTTTATACATCATCCTTTCATACAATATACAAACATATAGTCCTCCTGATTTAATGTAGGTTACCGTAGCCTGTAAAAGCTTGCAACACATCAAGTATGGCTTCGCGTCATACACACTACTCTATACTGTTAACAAAGTAGCCTCAGTCACTTGCAAAAACGAACAACCCTCAAATAAATTGGCATATGGCTGCCGTAGGTGGAAGTACTTCCATAGAAGACAGCTTTGATGCGCCCTACCTTTCTTAAAAACACCCAGAGCAGGACAAATAGACATGTTCGCGCACACAAATGTTGGTCCTGTGTGGGAATCGAATCCAAATCGCGTTATTCACGACAGCGCGACCGAGCACGTCATATTTCAAAGTCGGTTGAAAATATCCCCCACATCGTTTATAAAGGAACCCTCAGTGCAAATAATTTGCTTATGTTTATAAATGTATCAGGAATGCAACGCGAGCGGAGTCGCAAGTGATTGCTAGTCATCATCTAAAGTGCAAACGCAGCACGAACTGAGCCATAATGAACTTTATTGTCGCGCAGCCACAGGTTACATTTAATTGTTACAATTGTATCGTTGCAATGTAGCGTTTTCTTGTTAAGCTATGAATATTTAGTCTTGACCACGTCTGTTTGACCTCTTGGTACTTAATTTCGATATGATATTTCGTTATACCTACCCACTTGTTGCATTATTATAAATCTACTAACTTATTGTATCATTTACATTACGTATTATATTCTTCATGGATATACAGAAATATAATTAAACAAAGAGTCATTTGGCTTAGTTAAAAGGGCACATAGAAGACTTATCAGATACAATTTATTAAGCATTTTTTTTTTTAATTTTTTTAATGCAAACTCACGACGATCAAAAACGAAGCGTAAAAAGGAGCTACAGCACAGCGTCATGAATATTATTCTTATGTATTAGCCGTAAGCAAAGGATCCTAAATTGAATATAAACAAAATAAATCGTAATTTAAACTAAATGAAGAAACAAAATCTTGGCGCCGTGCTGGATGGAGAAGTACCTTTACTCTAAGTTTTCGATCGTCATGAGTTAGCATTCCGAAAACGGTTTTCTTAAAAAGGCACTAACCTAGTATTTCTAACTACTACTGTCTCTTTGAACAACTTCCCTAATTTACCCAAAGTAACTTACTTAATATTAATTTTCTATATTTGGCAGAGCTGCGATAGCCAGCGGAGCCACATTACCCTCAAAATTGTCGTTTGGGGTAGACTGATGTCATCCAGCTAGCGTTTAGACGGTAATAGTGAGAAACTCTAAAATCGACACACTAATAGCTAACATATTGTAGTTTTGTATCCTTTAATTTGAAATTTAAATGTTCGTTGGTGAGGAAGAACGGTCCAAAAACGTTCCAATTAGAAAAAAAACATATGGGAAAACGTATGGCCGGCCACTCTGCAGTGCAGAGTCTGCACTGCACTCCCGTCAACAGAAAAAGTAACAGCACTCGTCGCTAGATGTCGTACAGGGTTCCATATATTTTTAAAAAATTAAAAAATTAAAAATAAACTATTTAAATATTTTTTAAATTTAAAAAATATCAGCTGCCTACACAGCTTGCTGTTATTTACTAGTATTTTGAAGAAAAAAAACAAAATTGATATACAGCAGCACTAATACTTCTTATACAGGGTTTGCCTAACTTTGTTGTCTCGACATCAAATGTTCTATTCATTTATTATTTTAGGTACGGACCATACCGCGGCGTCTGCAACCTCGCCAAAATATCCGGTAAATATAAAAACAAATCGCGGTAAGTCCCGTACCTACAATAATAGTGTAAACAAACGTGAAAGTTTAAAATTTATATTTATTTTACGAAAGTAAACAAAGAACAGTAATATTTACAACGATTGTTTTTCTTATTTTTTGGCGTACATATCAAGAGTAGGTACGTCAAGAGGGGTAGGGCGCGTCAATTCACCCCGTTTGGGGAAGTACCTCCACATCACAGTAAACCGCACCCAAATAAGTATCTAGAGGGTTGTTGTGTTCCTGCGAGAGAGTGAGGTCACCAGTAAGTTGGCAGCAGAGATGGTATCGCGCGATTAATAATGTGTTGCAAGCGTTCATAGGCTACAGTAACCGCTTTACCATCAGGTGGGCCGTATGCTTGTATGCCTTCCGACGTTGTATAAATATATATATTACTATTGTAAGCCGCAACGTGTACGTTTTTTCCAACTGAATGTGCCCCTACGCCAGGTGCCTTGCGGGGTAGGCCGAGAGAACAAAGCGTCCTAAGACGCCGTCTTTACACACTTCACCGGTTTCCCAAGACTCCTGACACCACCTTCTGATAAAACACGACCATTTAGTTCTGATCTCCTTGGCACCTACATCCTTCCACTTTCGCATTGTGCGTCGTATCCTGCATTCTTGCTACATGTACGAACCAACGGAGCATGTGTAATCTTAACGCCGACACTCGCTTTATTTATTTATTTTATTTTTATAAGGAACGCCAACAGCATTATACATTAAATAAGTGCAAATAAATTAAATTTCAGTTTAAATTAATTCTGATGTATATGCCAATGATAGGCGTACACAACATTCACAGATAAAGTAAAAAAATATTTTTTACTTTATTATGCTTTCGGACCACCAATATCTTTTTTATATAATTGCTAATGCGATCAGCAAGTATTACGTTGCTTTATTCAAAAGGATTGATTATTAGAGTAAGCTATCACCATTTTACCGACATTTGTATATATATATTGTTTATTTTATAGCCAAAAAGTTTAGATAAAACATTTTTTTTATACAATTTCATAAGAGGCATACAAGCATACGGCCAACCTGATGCAAAGTAGTTACCGTAGGCTATGAACGCTTGCAATACATTCAAGTATCACTCGCGCGATGCCTCCTCTGCTGTTAACACAGCAACTCCTTAGGACCTTACTGGTGGCCTCACACAGACGCAGGACAGGAACACAACAACCCTCTAGGAAGTTGTTATTTTGCTGCGGTTTTCTGTGAGGTACTTCCCCCAGACAAAGCGATTAAATGCGCCCTAGCTCTCTTAAAAAATAAATAGTAACCACGACATAATAAAATTATTCTCGCATAATATATCCACATTATTATGAAAATGGGACAAGGCACCGGCCGCCATGTTTTTGTATAAAAATCACTAAACACGTAATATTAATGTAACTACATATTAAATTATGGGAATGTGTTCTATTTGAAACAGAACAGAACTGTAACTGAATAATAATTATCTACATATAAATAAGCAAAGACAAAAGAGTTCAGTACCTTTTTCAGCTCTGTTGACGACAGATTTTCTCCCACTTTTATTAGTAACGATTGAAAAATTTTGCGTTTTATAAATACATAAAAGATTTGGAAACAGTAGAAAACAAATTTAAAAACCTCAAATTTTGTCACGTTTCGAGCATTGGAGCGAACGCTAATTAGTAAAAAATGTACACCATTCAAATAATTCGAAATGTAACTTTATATGTAGGTAGACTACGTTTTCTTTCAATTGAATTTACTTCGTAGGAGTCCAACCGCCCTATACATTTAAAAGAGCATTAATAATTATTAATTAAAAAAAAATGTGTCTCCTCACCCATAATCTCTCTGGCTCCGGTTCGGGTTCGTCATCATCATCATCATCCTGCGGAGATGATAAATACAAAGATAAAATATATAACAAAAAATTAAAGCTGGTCACACAAATTGTACACATTATATAAAAAACTGGCTGTAAATCTCTTACAGCTTTTACAAGTTTTAACGAATTGTTAAAAAAAAATTGTTGACTGTATGAATAGGTTGGTTGACAGACACAGACTGGAGAGAATGTTGCCCGCAACAAATAGTTGCCAGTTCTACGAATGCTAAATTTAATATTTTTGTTCATTACTGTATACGTCATCAACACATACAATAACAAGGATTGTAGACTCATACAAACGTCGTTTAGTTCTGATTGTTGAATATTAGGAAATGATAAGCGCGAATACCGATGTCCATAGTATTTAGGGTTCCGTACTCCAAAAGGAAAAACGGAACCCTTATAGGATCACTTTGCTGTCCGTCCATCTGTCTGTATGTCATGACCCCTTTTTCTCAGGGACGGGTGGAGCTATCAAGCTGAAATTAATTATCAAATACTCAGGTCTACAATCCCTTTGAGCAGTGAAAAATCAAACTTCTAAGTCAATGCAATCAAAAGACACGACTGTTTGTCTCGTTTATGCGCATTTTTTGACACTCGCAAGGGAATCAAAACCTATATAGTGCCTCCCGTTGACCTAGAATCATGAAATTTACTAAGAAGCAAGGTCATGTAGCACAAGGAAAGGAAAAAATCTGAAAACCGTTTTGTTGTTACATCAGAAAAAAAAATTTGAAAATAGTTTTTTTTTCGGAACCCTTGTGTGCGAGTCGGACTGACACTTGACAGCTTTTTTATTTCTGCGTATAAATTCTAAATTACATTGGCTATAGATTTATATAAATATCTTTCATTGGGAACGCACCAGAGGGTCACTCCTCATAAATTACTGTTTAAAATACTCATCTCCTTCTGCCTAGCGTTATCCCGTACCCTAATCCATTAGGATTGGCGGGGTCCGCTACCTAAGCCTAAGGATTTGGCGAAGATACCGCAGTCAGACCTCCGCAACACAGAGGGAATACCACACCTTTCTTAGGTTAGGTGACACGTCCATCAAAGTATAATTTCTTGGACGTGCAGGTTTCCCTCACGATGTTTGTCATCGTCGCCGAGCAACTGACAACTACAAATATGTACATAAATCCAAAAACACAAATTTAGTGGTACACGCCAGGATTCGAACCGGGGACCTGTTGCTCAATGGGCTATCACTGCTCTTTGAAGTACTCATCAGGAAATATAATTAGTGGTAACAGATATAACAGTTAGTTTTGTCCTGAGGCTTGTTAAGCTGTACTGTGCGTAGATTATAAGTAAAATTATTGACTAATGCTTACCTCATGTGAAGAAAGGCACGTACACCAGGCCTCCTCGTTGGCGTCTGTGTCGGAGTCATCATCACCATCGCAGTATGAACTCATGTATGACTAACAAACAAAGAATAATATATTCATTAATACAAAACGAAAAAATCTGCATCTTCTTCAAGAATCAGAGACATGCTGACCTGCATGTGATGTACACACAAATATCTATACGCTGTCATTTATATATATATACTGCCCGTAAATACTAAGAATCTTAGAACCTGATTACTGCACTATTTACTGGGTCCAATTGTGATCTAAACCATCTGGGGATTCACTAACACAAGTACATAATTCATCAAAATCGGTACGGCCTTTTAAGATTAGCCCAGTTATACACATGAACAGAAAAAATTGATATATATAAAGATATCTATATGATCTACCCATAACTGACAGTAAACCATAGCTAAATAACAATTCCTTGAGAGTTTGCCATCTTCAAGCACAACTTGAAAAGGGAAGACAAACTGTTATTAGCTATTATAGCCTAGAGCTATAAATCAAGGGCTTATTAAAAAAACGTTAAAATAATCTTTGATTAGGCGTGAACAAAGGAATCCTTTTTTTCCTACATATTCCAGTGTTTGTATATACTTCAGCCTTTTCGCTAATTATATATCATTTTAAATGTATTGTTAATTTATATTCTAAAATATATTTCATAATACTTTTATTTACAACTACTCGCACCGGCTTCGCACGGCTAATCCGATCGCTACCAAACTTCATAGGATCACCCGCTGGCCTAATCTGAACATTCCCTAAAATATCATCAAAAACGGTACAGCCGTTTCCGAGCATATACAGGACAAATATTCTTACATTGATTTTTATTAATTTAGAATACTTCAACTGGCTAGCCAAACATACAAACCGCATGATGTAAAGTGGTTACAGTAGAGACGATGAATGCTTGCAATACTACTTGTAACAATAGCATATTGCAAATGCCATTTTATTAATTTTTTTCTTTTATTTCCGATACAGTAATCCACATATTAAACAATAGTATAATTAAATGAATTGTTATTAACTGTGCTTAGTTGCTGGGATCATGTAGTTTACAGTAGCAAAGCATATGTGGACAATCTATGCTATCCGCTATCATTTTGACGATATGTTATTAACACATCTACCTATAACTTTACCCTAAATCCCTTGGGGAGTAGGCGTTGTTTATTAACACATCAATTACACAAACCCTTACTGGTAACCTCGCTCGTAAATACCAAGCAAGCTTCCAGGAAGTATTTAGCTATTTACTAATCAATTTAATGTAAATAAAGTTAAATGATCTTATTTACACTAATAAAATTAATTATGTTGTTTACAATAGTGATATATAAGTCCCACTGGGAAAATATTCACATTTATACAGGAAACAGCAGCTTAATAACAATTCCATGGCTAATTACAATTTCAGAAAGCTTCTGAGAGGCTGGCTACTAATGAGTAGTGTGGGTGACATACCAATGATAAGCCTAGAGCGGCAACTGTTTGTACACCACAATGAAAACTCATCATGCAGGTGGTATGCTGTTTTGGCACCCCAGATGGTACATAAAAATATTAATTATACTTGCATGATTTCATTTTACATTAGTTACAGCAGTATTTTTTTTTAAACGTCGCTGCTGTCAGATCGCTTAACGAAACGTCAAAATATACGCAATCTTAAATCTTAAAACACACGCCGCGCTGCAGTGCAGTTGCAGTTTTTTTAGTAGAATCGGCCCACTGAATGAGGTTTTATGTAAATTATGGTGCATTTTCAATCTTCTTTATAATATCTAAAAAAGAGTACTGAACAGACTGCAATATTCTTGCATGTAAGGTTATTTGATTTCCTCATTTGTAGCGAGTTGGCAATCCATGCATACTTTTATTTAAATACATTACTAATATTACTACTGCATTTTGTGTTGTGTATCGAAATGTTGTATATTGAAAGAAGTATAGAGAGAGAGTGAGTGGAGATATCAGCAGGGGCAACACGCACACATATGGATCAAATAGTACCCGACACCGAAGAGCATACGAGAAGAGGTTGATGAGTGTGGAAGAGGCGAGAGAGAGAGAGGTATGTTTGGATCGGTGTACCTGACGTTCGATAGTCTCTGTCTACCACAATGGGAGGACAGGCCTGATGATATGTATGTCATGTATTTTGTGTTGTGTCTTTAGACAAGAACTGTTTTCAATCAGACAGGTTATGTGATTGTTTGCCATTTGAATGGCATCATGAAAGCAAGCAAAGAAGAGAAACATGAATGTTAAAAATCTTTTTTCCGCTGATGGAGATTCATCGATGCATTTTTTTTCAATTCCTGGTGTTCTGACTATTTTAGTCACCATGATTGACCACTGAGCTCAATAAGATATAGTTATATTGATTTATATTTTCAAGTCAAATACCTTGCTGCTGGGATAGGCAGAGGGAACAGAGCGTCAAACAAAAAAATCTATAGTACTAATATTGGTCTTCTTGTTCCTAGTCTTATCCCTTCCTGATCCATTAAGATAGGCGGGGTCCGCTACCTAAGTCTAAGGATTTAGCAATGATACTGATTTTAACATGGAGCGACTGCCATCAGACCTCTGCAAGACAGAGGGAAAACCAGACATTTCTTAGGTTAGGTCACATGTCTTTCGAAATATTCGGTATTTCTTTAACGTGGTGGGTTTCCTCACTATGTTTTCCTTCACTACCAAGGAAAAAAAAAAAATACGAAAACACAAATTTAGCGGTACATGCCAAGATTTGAACAAGGGACAGTCGGATTATCCATTAGGCTATCACAACTTATATACAAATATTGAAATTTTGAGAGAAATCAACATTACTCACCGGCGACTTGGATCCACCAGGTTCATTCTTCCCGCTGCTGTCCAATCCGAGCAACTTCTCAGCATTTGATGTGGATGGCACACTGAAATCCTTGGTACTATCCGATCCCGAACTACCAATACTAGATGCATTCGAACTGGTCCTTCCCGATGGCCCACCTCTCCTTTCATCACAACGCTCATCATTCTCACACAGATCATTCTCCGCTTTATACATTTTGCCTTTTGGGAAATCCTTTTTCTCTTGAGTGTTACTGCTCAATAACTTCTGCATAAAATCAGGCTTGAACACCTCTTCTTTCTTCGGCTCATCTAAAGTGTACGGCTTAGGTGGTGAGTGTATCATATTCTTAATAGTGGTGTTACTGTCATCATATTTGCTGCAACCCGGCAGATTGTGATCATTTACCAGATTGCTTAGAGTTGAAATTGTCTCCGAACTAGATGCTAAACTCGAGTTTGCACTGGATAACCCCGAGTAGTGGGGCGTTGCGGTTATCTTTCTATCAACGAACATCCCAGAACAATGTTTGATTATACGGTTCTCCTCTTCAAAATCTGCTCGTTCCAAATCCTCAATTTGTTGCCTACTATTTTGTGTATTACATTCTTTATCAACCATAGTGGTTTCTCTATCAGTCTTATTGTCATTGCTTTCACGTGGGACATTGTTTATCCCTTCAAATACGTCACACCCAGAACGTGAACATGATGGATCCATTCTAATGAGAAGAGTGATCTACAAAGTAAATAATGGTTATTGGAATACACACTAATTATTACCAGAGTCTCAGTAAACTGGACACCACTAGACTACTGAAATGAAGGAAAATGCATGAATGTTTCCCTCCGTTTGCATATATATATGTAGTATCAAAAATAAATATGATGTTTGTATAAAATTTTGCCATGAGTCATATATGCCTTACTAAAAAACTTAAAAATATGAATTGAATTATTTAATTTACTTACTCTTCTGCGCCTCGAGTTTATAGCATTAGCAGGATACCTGAAATAGAAAACGGAAATAAATATAAATATTTTTTTGCATATCATATAGCAAACAAGTGTAAGGGTCTTCCTGGGAGAAGGTAGTTAATGCAGCCGATAAACATTTGCTATAGAATGTGGCTCACAAATTGCCACCATTGCTGCTAATGCACCTCCTCATAATTGTCAGAGAAATGTTATTTAAGTTCTGCAGTCAAATTGCTTCTCTCGTTTGAGGCTCTCTAAGTTCTGGAGCGCACCATGTGGCAACTGTTTTAAGCAATTTCTTTTTTTGGATTGTGTCAATAGATATAACTGAGGAACCAGCATATTATATGAAGTCATTTTAAAAGTAAATTTGGAAAATTAGCATTAATGATTTAGCAAAAAGTATCCCAAGACTACTTGTACTTAATTAAATTAAAAAACACAATCTCGGAATAAGCAATCAAATTTTTGTCTCAATTTCATATAAGATTAAGTTTTCATGTTGGTAAAATAGACTTTGCATCAAATAATTATTAATTAATTACCTTTAACATCAGATTTAATAACAGAATATAAAAGTTTACTACAACAATTAGGTAGATCCAAATGTGCTACACAAGATTATTGTTTATAAGAATAATAAACAGCAGATACCAACCATTAAGATCTGAACATAAATGTTTATATTAATATGAGTATTATCAAAACATTACCAAAATATATAGGTATATATATTTTAAATTCAGACTCTTGTGTATACTACTGCTAAAATAATATAATCCAACAGAGAGTAAATTGAAATCTTGCTAACCTTCTTTAAAAACATCTAAACATTATAGCTGTGATTTTTTAATTTAGAAAATAATTCCTTCCTATAATGTAGAAATTGAAGATGCAATGAACGAAAGACGCATCAAATGCCCAAAGTACAGATGCTACAGAAACCCGTTCAAGCCATACATGAGTAGCAAGCCATACATTGTCATGCCAGAATTATGAGCACATAACTAAGAAAAAAATTACAAAACGAGACCTTTTTTTCGCTCTTGAATGCCTATGAATGAAGCATGTGACAACTGCCTCAGCCTCTTTACACACGACTACTCCACAGCTTTTAGCTTGTTAAACAATTAGGAGGCGCATATGAAACATCTGACCTCTTGCCTTCCATTATGCAGTTTGTGGCGTGCTTCAATTCTCTATGATAAGTTACATCATAATTGTCCGACTGTCACAAACTGACATGTGACAGAGCACATAACAGTGCTAGTGTAGATGCTACCATGTATATCGCACTATACATTTTAAAATGATAAACTTCTATGATCCTTTCAAGGATATGTCATTTTGTGATGGTCAAAAGATTAACGGTTAATATAAAGCTAATATGTTTAAGCAGTTAAATATGTTTTTCTATATCAATCTATACTAATTGAACTACAGTTTGTGACATTGCAATGGCATTGAGTTCCCTAGTTTAGAAACTATCTCCATTAAATCTCATTTGGTATCAGACAAATTTAATTTACCGCATCTTTCCCACTTTTGTCACTTATGGATATTATAATTTAGCTAAAGTATGGCTTTCCACGAGGCTACATGAACCAGCAAAGCGATGTGCAAGGTTAAAACTTCGAAATAGTGGGCCCATTTTCACGAAATGATATATGGTTTAGCTAATAATATGTTATGAATATATGATGCAATGTTAATAGTAAGGTAGCCTTAGCTCACATCCTTACCATATGTCGTTATTTATCAGAACTAAATTGAAATGTGAAAATCTATTTATACATAATAGGGATCTGGTGGATATCATACACTACACACAGAAATACACAGAAAATATGAAATTTCTATAAATTATCAGTTTCTAATGCCTAAAATCTCTGAGTGGTCATGGGTGCAATCATTTGTAGTAGCTATACATATATATATATATATATACATTTATGTACATTTTATAAACAGAAAAAACTATAAAAACACTGGTTCCAAGACAGCCTTACATTTCGTTTACATTATTAACTCAACTAGCCACCTCTACTTTTTTAAATAACATATTTTTTAATATTTAGTTTTTTTTAGTTTAGTGTAGTTTATATTTTGATCATATTAATCGTTTTAAAAATAGTCACATTTAGTTACAGTAGAATCTGAATATAGGGACATTGGTTAAGGGACAAGCAAAATTACATTTCTGACTGAGGATATTTAATGTTCTTTTTTCATAAGTTCCTACTCTGTACACATATTATATCGATCGAACAACAAGATGAGTTTAATGAAAATTAGTAAATTATATGTATTATAAACTAAATTATATAAAACGATCCATATATATAATAACATATGCACTGTCACATTAATATTATACTATAAAATATTAGTAGGTATGCATGCATATGGCAACAGTAAAATATTGATTTTTGCACAACTATGATTCATGCATCGTAACTCATAAGAATAGTACATAATTTTGAGTGTTTGTCTGCTGTCATGCTTTATATCAAGGCAATCAATGCTTTTCAGGACAAGGTTTGTGAAAGCGTGATATCAGTCTGTATTGTACAAAGATTTAACTTCTCAAGTCACTAATTATGGGACATGCTGGTCGTTATCAATGTAGATTTTTTAATTCTTCTTCTTTGATCCCAAATGCAAACTATTAGGTGAAAATGACTGACTTCGACCCTACAATTGCTCTCAGTCAGAACTATCAGCAATTACTATTTATCTTTGAATAGTGTGTGTTGAGGTTTGACAATTACCAATCAATTTTCTTTAACAGTGCTGCACATGTTTCTTCCAACCCGAGTTGTTTGTCTTCCTTATCATAGCTACCCTTTCATTTAGTTTTTTAGGCATTATGTTTTGTCTGCTGACAGTTTATAAAACAAGTCTGTCCCATCGGCATTCAAGATTTCATTATTACTACACTGCACACACAAATTATCATAGTCGATTTCATTATCACTACACTGCACACACAAATTATCATAGTCGATTTCATTATCACTACACTGCACACACAAATTATCACAGTCGATTTCATTATCACTACACTGCACATACAAATTATCATAGTCACTTGCTCAAATTGCTCTCTTGGACAGACAAGAGCTCTTTTGTAATCCCACCAGAGGCAACAGTATGTCATGCTTTGAAAAGATTTATCCAGCTTTTCAAGCAATTAAAATTTGCTTTCCGATGCAGCAGTGGCCCATTTTCAGGTATTCCAGTCCCCAATAGTGCCGCAGCTTTAACCACTATGATAACGCTTGTTTGACTTGGAGACAAGGTCCTCACACATTTAAGTTGCAAAACATTTACAGCAAATAGAAGTTCTATCTTTTTCTCTTAAAAGTATTGTTGATGAGTGTGACTAAATTTTTCACAACACTTAATATTCAACTTATAAGCATTTTTTGTTTTATGGTTTCTGCACATGTAAAGACTAATCAATAGAATGCATATAACTAAATATTATTTATTTACATCAAAGAGATAAGTGTCAAATAGAGAAGCACATCCTCGCTTAGGTTCTAACACCGCATAGTCGACTTTTCAGTTTCTCTTTGTTGAATTAAACATTTTTTTTAACGGAAATATTGCATATTTTATTTATGTTATTTTATATATGTTGAACCTGACGTTTCGAATGCTTTGCAGCGTCCGTGGTCTCAGGAAGACTAAGGTGATATTTGTCTTAGATTGGTTATACAATTATTACATCTACCGACATGGATGAATTAATTATATATGTTCCGATTCACACAAAAATCACTCACGGTGTTTAATTCAATGTATAACAATCGCGAAAACCTAAGACAATACTATGTTTCTCTTTGTATTATTTAACTATGCAATACATTTGTTTTAACTAAAAAATGGATAAATAACCCGTCGCCATTGGATAAAATTCTTGTTTTCGATTGGTCAAACTGTGCATCTTTCAATTCTCTATTGAATTTTTTGCATTATGCGGTGTTAGAACATAGCGACGATATGCTGGTACTAAACGGACACACTTTCATAGTAATAAATATGAAAAATGAGGTGGCATTGAAGACGCTAAACTGATTGAGTTGTTTCAAACAAAGTCACAGTAAACAAATTTTGCAATATTTTAATACTATTTAATTTCTAGTAATCTAACATTTATTATTTAGAGAACCGTGAAGCATCATAATAAGTTAAACATTCCCAATGATTAAAATATAAACATCAAGCAAGTCATTTCAAAATACCTCGAACAGAACTGTTCTTCGGCCTCAGAAAGAAAATTTAAAAATAATAAAGAAACAAACAGCAGGTAATAAAAATATTAAGCAAAGCATAAGGATTGTTAAATTGGATCACATGAACACAAAGATGGTGAGATTTTAATTATTTAAAATCAATATTATCATTATTTAAAAACCTTTAACATGAAATATCAAAATGAATGATGTAATTTTTGCAAATAATTTGAATTGTCAAAAACTGTACAAAAGAGATATTACATTGTACAAAATATTGACTTTTGGTGAATGTGATGCACTCAGCGGATGCACTTGTGTCTCTATAATTGGGATGCACATATAACCTCAAAAATGTTCACATCTTACTTTACATCACAAATTTATACATAATCTAAAATCAAAATTGTATAAAACAAATAATATGTAACCAGAAATAACCTTAAAATTAATTCATTGTTTACCACTCCAGCCATTTTATTTGAATAAGGAAGGGTAACTTGTTGCAACTATTGATTGCACCCTGCACCACCCAAAGGCAAAGCAACATATGGGAGGGGATCACACCTGGACTATCACATTGCAATAATTAGTAGGGCTTAAAACTGAATAACACAACCAAGGAGAACAATTCTATTAGATCCAACGTCATAATCAAGGCCAATTCAATCATATGTTATCAAACCTCTGTTTATTTAATAAAAATAAACAGGACACACCAAATAATGAATAAAAAGTACAAAAACATTAATGAACCTCTAGCTGCGACCTCGACCATACGCGATCGTCACAATACTTATTCCCAACGACACAGGAAGTTTATCACATGTTCGTATATTCTCTTCACAAAAAAAACAACCGCCACTAATCATCCCCGAGCAGAGCGTGAGAATATTTTTTACATATAGAACGAACGCAAGGATTCACAGGGACTAGTCTCTACAAAAAAAAGCGCAGTTAATTCCTACAATTTATGGCGAAATTTTACCTGACCTTAGCATGTTTGCAACGCAGTCCGAGGAATGGCACTGGCTATGTTATGACCTATTTGTAACTAGGTCTAGCTGGATGCGCAGAAACGCATTTTGAGCTAAATAGCTCTGTCTGGGATTTTGAAAGGATAGGTGTGAAAACAAAAAGTGGGATGAGAAATACAGCGTACTACTGCGTTCGAGACAACCTATTTTAAAATTCTTACCTGTGTTTTTACTAAACTGTTGTCAGTATCATTGGTTTTGCTTAGTATTCGTTATTATAACATAATTAAAAATTGGATGAAAATAAAAATAATAATACGCAATGTGCATCAATTTCTATCATAGACTTAAACACGGTGGTCGGCCATCGGCCAGGCCATCAACAATGTTGCCAACTGATGACACCACAAAATACCATACGATACGATAGTGATACGATACGACCAACTTAACGAACAAGAATTCATTGTGTAATGTTGCCGTCCTAAACAATTGAATGAAGCATATAAAGGTAGCTATACACGTGATATTTTTAGTTTGAAATGAATTATCAAATCGAAGAAACCAAGTTTTACAAAGTGCAACAAGTAATACTACAATGCAAAAAAACTGTTCGTACCGAAGTCCGGATCTTATTTGAAGGTGCGTCAAATAAAAGCTCTGGATTCAAATATTATCGATTTAGTGAAACTGTGCTACTTACGCGTTTACTTAGTTCTGAATATGTACTTCGCTATCGAACTCTAATTACTGTACCTATGCAAATCATGAATTCGAGCAAACAGCACTTCATATTCTCTGGGAGTGCGATCTCTGGCATCGGGAGCGGGACGATATGTTAAATTCCTTGAGTGTCACATCCGGGAAAGTATACTATTCTGATTTGGTGGCAACAAGGGAGAATTACCAGGCGTTAAGCGGTTCTGCAATGTATATTATTGGAATCGATGTGTTAGGTAACAACTCACAATTTAGGTCCCAATAGTGTTAGATATTTGATAATCCGTGGCGCACGGCAGTTGAGCTTCACTTGACTAGCCATATCTCTTTGAGGTTTTAAATGACTTATTTGTCATATTGCTGTCTCTCACTTTGCCAAGAGGGGAAGTCAATTCCAAAACTTCCTACTCCTACAAATTTCTTCTGATTAAATTCGTTGTGAGTTCCAAGGCAGCTGTAGTTTAACCCCCAGGACGGCAATGGACTTCACTGTTCATTGCCTTCTTTGTGGTCGCCGCTGTTAATTCTGGCTACACAGGAGTCACAGTGGTGGGTATGAGTGGTGGGCATGTACCTATGCAACCGAATGTTGAGATTGACATACCGGGGCAATGGTTAATACCTTACAACACTCCGGCACTGTAGTTACGGGACGACTAGCCGACGGTCGGAGTCGAATCAATCTCGAATGCTCTGTAGTCCGTACCGTCACGCGAGAAAAAGTATACTGTTTGCTACATCATCCCACAAAATTATTGCAACTCTCATACACCACACGTATTGTTGCGCCATTGACACACTTCACCACAAATTTATATTTTGTAAAACTGGCATTACATCATAATGTGATCATATCAATCATATAATGCAATACATTGGGGCTTATTTTAATTTGATACACGAGATAGTCAAATGCAAAAATAATTTATTTTTCTAATCAGACTGGTAGTTTCAGAGATTAGCGCGTATAAACAAACAAGCTTTGTCGCTTTATTTGTAACAATCGTCAGTATTGCCATAACGAAAAAAAAATTACGGCTACTAGTGTTTACCCCTATGGTCGAAATTGGAGTCAATATTGTAAATTGTGGCATTTCGTCCACTTTGGTAACTAAACTTACGTAACCAGTTACAAGAGAAGATTATTCTTTCGCTGTTTTTTTCCACTTTCGTAGATCAAATACTTTCCGTTTTTGTAACCCGAGATATTTGTTTTCATGAAAAGAAAATAACATCGAAATAATAAAGTGTTTTTCACATAACTTTTTAAGTAGGTACTATTATCGGAAGTCCAAAAATATTTCTCATACCACCTAATAATAGGTACGACGACGAGTGTTAGCGGCCACCAAAGCGCCAGAACCTTTGTAAGGACATTTTTAATAAAATAAATGTGATCACTGACTGTTATAAAGGATACAGTTCTGAAAAAAAAATATGAGTTGAAAGTACATATGTGACTCATCCTCGTTTATAACTATCAAAAAGTTAGAAAAGTTTAAAAATAATTGTTCTCTCACTAGTTACCAAACAGCGAAAGAAAAATCTTCTCTTGTAACTGGTTACGTAAGTTTAGTTACCAAAGTGGACGAAATGCCACAATTTACAATTTTGATTCCAATTTCGACCATTGGGGTAAACACTAGCAGCCGTAATTTTACGTAAGTTTGGCTACCAAAGTGGACGAAGCCAAATTGTGGGAAAACGGCTTCGTCCACTTTGGTAACTAAACATACGTAACCAGTTACAAGAGAAGATTTTTCTTTCGCTGTTTGATAACTAGTTGTGAGAGAAGAATTATTTTTCCACTTTTGTAACTTTTTGGTGGTTATAAACGTGGATGTTCAGAACGTGAACAGACAATGTTCGGTTCTGGCGCTTCGCCGGCCGCTGCCGCGGCACGCTCGCTTCGCCCGCTCGGCTCGCGCGCTGTAGGGTCGCAGTTTTACCTAACACTCCTCCTCGCTTCGCTCGTCGTCGTACCTATTATTAAATGGCATGAGAAATGTTTTCGGATTTCCGATAATAGTACCTACTTAAAAGTTACGTAAAAAACACTTTATTATTTCGATGTCATTTTCTTTTTATAAAAACTAATATCTCGGGTTACAAAAATGGAAATAATTTGATCTACGAAAGTGGAAAAATAATTCTTCTCTTTCAACTACACACATCAAAAGTGTCTAGGGATCAACATATATTTTTGCAATAACTTTTCTCCTGATTGATATTAATTAAAATTTTCTTTAAGGATTCATTAAATAAAGTGTTTTCGTTTGTCTACAGTAACGATAAACTAAGTCACCTTTGCATTAATAAAGAAATTTGCCATTTTCATAATAAAGGGATTTTTGACATTTGAACCACTAACATTAAAGTTCGAAAAAAGACTGAAATAACAGTTTTCTTTAAAATTTTATTGGGTAACTTAAACAATTAATAATCCGTGTTTCTACCGCGAACACTAACGATGATAGAAGCTGGTTCCCGGCAACGTACTGTGGCTTTAGCTCTGAATACAAGTCAGAGTGTTATCAGTCGACTTTGGACACGTTACCGAAGCACTGGTACCGTGGCTGAGCGCCATGGAGGACGGTATCGCTGCACCACACGGAGACAAGACCGATACATTCAAATCACAACTCGAAGAGCTCCAACAATAACCGCCATGATGTTAGCCGTGACGCTTCATCACTCTTCAGGGAACTTAATTAGCGACCAAACAGTCAGAAACCGCTTGCATGAAGTGAACCTTCATTCCCGAAGACCGCTAAGGGTACCACCTATAGCAATGCACAATCGTAGGATTCGATATCAATGGGCTCTTGAACACAGAAATTGGGCAGAAGAACAATGGCGTTTCGTGTGCTTTTCTGATGAGTCTCGTTTTGGTATGAGACCGGATACAAGACGTATACGACACTGGAGAACCCCTGGACGCCAACAGCGATTAAAATCCTGCCAGGAAGTCCATCCTTATAGTGGTGGAACCATCATGGTATGGGCGGGTATTTGGATCGGCGGAAGAACGGAGTTAATTTGGATCAGAGGCAACCTCAACGCTCAAATTTATGCTGAGACGATTGTATCAGACGTCATCGTTCCTCTACAAGTGCAAATCGGTCCCTTATTTCAGTTAATGCATGATAATGCACGACCGCACACCGCAAGAGTTGTAAGACAGACTCTCGCCGCAGCTAACATCAATGTCATGCCCTGGCCTGCTCAGTCGTCAGACTTGAACCCGATTGAGCATGCATGGGATATGCTACAGAGAAGAGCTCTGCCGAATATGGAGGGTATCCAGTCGCAAGAAGACCTTTTTTTGTTGTTGCAACTAACATGGGCGGCCATTCCACAGCGTGATTTGGATGAACTCATTTTGAGTATGCCAAACCGATGTTCTTGTGTTGTTAGTGTTCGCGGTAGAAACACGGATTATTAATTGTTTAAGTTACCCAATAAAATTTTAAAGAAAACTGTTATTTCAGTCTTTTTTTCGAACTTTAATGTTAGTGGTTCAAATGTCAAAAATCCCTTTATTATGAAAATGGCAAATTTCTTTATTAATGCAAAGGTGACTTGGTTTATCGTTACTGTAGACAAACGAAAACACTTTATTTGATGAATCCTTAAAGAAAATTTTAATTAATATCAATCAGGAGAAAAGTTATTGCAAAAATATATGTTGATCCCTAGACACTTTTGATGTGTGTAGTTACCAAACAGCGAAAGAAAAATCTTGTCTTGTAACTGGTTACGTAAATTTAGTTACCAAAGTGGACGAAACGGGGAAAACATTATGTGCAAATTGTCATATTTTCAAGTTTCAAGTTTTCTATCTATCTATAACTTCACGCCAAATCCCGTACGGGGTAGGCAGAGAGAACCGAGCGCCACGTGACTCGATCCTTACATACCTCACTCGTTTCTTTAACATTCATTGCTCTTTTCATGCTCGCTCGCCAGTTTCTAAGGCTCCTGACATCACCTTCTGATAGTACACGACCAATTTGATCATGGTAGGTAAGTCTTGGCCTTCCTTGGCTCCTACATCCTTCCACTTTTGCATTGTATATCTGCTTCGTCATTCTTTCATCCTGCATTCTTTCTACATGCCCGAACCAACGGAGCATGCCTCTCCTTATTCTAACACCGACGCTCTCTTTCAGACCTCTGCTTCGAACCTCATCATTGCGAATATGGTTTTTAATTTTTATTTTCACAATTAGTTTTCTACTGTTTCCATTTTTGTATTGATAACATTAAATCTCGTCAATAAATTAAATAAGGACCACCTGATGTAAAGCGGTTACCGTAGCCTAAGCCGTGGGTTCGACGAGTGTGGTGTCAAAGTCGCGTCATTCACGACCGAGCCCGTCAAAAATAAAACACCTGCATGCATAAATAATTATTTTCCTTGTAATAAAGTTCCTGCTAGCAGCTAAGGAATTCGTATCTTCATACCAGGTCCCTTGCGGGGTAGGCAGACGGAACCGAGCGAAATAAGATACGGTCCTTCCACACTTCTCTCGCTTCTCAACATTCATAGCTCTTTCATGCACACTTGTCAGTTCGTATTGCTCCTGACATCACCTTCTGACAAAATACGACCAATTAGGTCATGGTTAGGCATGGTCTTCCTCGGATCCTACACCCTTCCACTTCCGCATTGTATATCTGTTCGTCATTTTTTCATCCTGTATTCTTTCTACATGTGCGAACCAATGGGGCATGTCTTTTCTTAACACCCCCACTCTATTTCAGACCAACTCTCTTTCTTACATCAGCAATACGAGTAAAAGTACATATTGAAATATATAAAAAGTTTATCAAAAGCACATTTTTTTACGATACAAAAGGATTCACAAACTTTTTATCACCATTGCGATAATAAATCGAAGTCGGTGAGACGTTGCAAAACAAAACCTCTTTTTTTATTTTTCTTTTTTTCCGTTTCCTGTTCCGAACATTTGTCTTCGACCTTCTTCTTCTTTTTTAGCTGTTTCGATTCGGACTCTTTAATTTTTTTCATTTCGCATCCCATATCAAAGGGGCATTGATCAGCAGACTGGATGGGCATCATTATAACAGGAACGTAGTTAGACTTGCATCCAACTCTCTGAAGATATGGAAAAAAGAAACATATGTACTTATACGAATTATTATAAATTTTGACGAATTTTTCGAAGTGGTAAGCAATACTAGTTTAACACAAGGCGTGGTTTCAATTCCCACACAGGCCAAACATGTGTGTGCATAAATATGTGTGTGTTTTGGTCTGGGCGTTTTAAAAGTGGTATGGTATGGCACATAAATGGGAACACCATCTCCTTGAAAACCGCAGCTATAATATCAACTCCCTGGTGGGATTTTGTGTTTCTGCGAGTTAGTGGGTTACCAGTAAGCTCCTAAGAGTTGCTGTGTTACCAGCAGGGGTGGCAACCATTTCTGCGCACGAGAAATATTTCCTGTATCACAAGCGTTCATAGTCTACGGTGACCACCTTGGATCAGGTGGGACGTAGATGTATGCCTCCCGACATTGTATAAAAAAAATGATAAGATCAATCACACACACGTACATACAGAAATGGTGATTATAGAGCTAAACCAACTTTAAAGAAATAGCTTGAACGTCGATTTCGATAAAAGCGATAATCAGTCTATTTTTTGTACAAAGTCAGGAGGCATACAAGCATACCACCTGAAGTAAAACTAAAGGAGTTGTTATTTGGCCGCGGTTTTCTGTGAGCCAGAGGTACTGCCCCAGACGAGCTGCTTTGATGCGCCCTCCTTCATAACTTTATAGTACGCCTACGAATACCTCATTACATTCCCAATAAGCACAAAATTGCATTATAGGATGTCACATAGGGTCCACATCGGTATCTTTAGCATTTATGAAGACTTATTAGAGTACACTCGAATACAATAGCTGAAAATTTACGCTTTCACCGGTATATTAACACTATTAAGCGCCACGGAGACAACACTGTAATGTTGCAAGCATTATTATAGGTGTACAGTACAATGTTACACAGCTTTTAGCAACCGATAGTACTGTCAACTGCAATATAGCATTTTTAGGGACTTAAACTAAGCTATATTCTGAATGTAATGTCACAAGTGTACACTTAAAACCCTTGCATTTTAAGAAAGAGCATGTGAAATACTATAATGCAATCAGTTATTCTTTGACTTCAATTGACAACGATATAATGCGTCTTGCTACACATAGGTGAACTTTAATATTATTAATCAGTTTGTTACACACAATCTTACAATAGCACCTATATAGCCCACATGATCACCATGGGTGAATTTATATGATGCTAAATTACAGCAAACTACTATAAATTAGATCACGTGTAACCCGTGATCTCGGTTAGAGCTGAATACTTGTACTAGCGTTGGCAATAATACAGTCAAATAAGATCTTGAAGGCTTAATTTTTCAACGCTCCGTAGGTATTAACAGTTAATTAAAATTACATGCGCTAGGTAACTACTTTTCTTCCTTGCAGAGTATTCATATTAAGGAAATGATGTTATAAAATAACATAAAAGGATAGATATTTTTGACACGTTGATTGAATCTTGTATTTCTTTTCCACGGATCCCTAAAATTCCTACAAAGAGTTTAGTGGTTCACTGGTAATAATATTTGCGTACATGTTATCCAATATTAAGCTTTACATGAATCTGTGGCTGACTTGTTTCACACAAGAACTACTCGTGTCAGCTCATTGCTGATTTATATACCACGAGTGGATACTTAGACAGCCCATGACATTTAATTGTGATTAATACGGTGCACATTGCTTGTCCGCCATTTCTTAAGTTCCTACCTATATAATAAAAAAACAAAACTATGTAATCAAATAAATTCACAATTTATCTTTGTTGAGTCAACGAAAATAACGACTGAATTTGAATAGAAAATCTAAAGATATATAATTCAACAACTTATTGTCAAATTGTATATGAACAAAATAAAAAGATTTCTGTTTTTTTATATATCATCAACCTATTACGAGTATTACGCTGTAACTTTCAAGCAAACAGTGATATTTTGAGAGCGCGTAAAAATTTTGATCTGTATTCATATGGTATTTGACAATAAATTTGCTTTCCCAAAATTTTAGTTATATATATATTCAGAAAATGGTTCATGCACAAACAATATAACAAAATAAATCCCAAACACTGTTTAGGGACGAGTGAAAATTATTCACAATTTTGAAACTTGTGAATTCTCAACTCCATAGACGCGTTAAAGAGATTCAGGTCTCTACTTTGTGCTGAATAATTAGGTAATACAGATCCTAATATCGCCCATTGTGCTAATAATATGTAATGCACACTCCAGTAATCAGTCGATTTTCAGCTCTTGGGGTGAGTGTTACCTTTAATAATGCTCAAATAATGCTGATATAATGCAATTACCTACATTATTCAGCTGTTAGCTGTTTAATTTGTGCCCAAATCAGAGTTATATCAGCTGAAACAGCGCTGCTAACGCTCTTATTCAGCAGGTTTGCACAGCTAAGGATTCTATTGTGAACAGTGATTCAGCTACTATACAGCGTTTCTGTGTCACTTGGGTTACGCCCTACTTCACTACATTAAGTATCACTTCAGTACTCTTACCTCTCCTAATAATTCTTCTTAAGAAGAAGAGAACAATATAGTTAAATAATTTAATCATAATTATTTAATTGACGGATGGCTATTTTCAGAATCTTTTTTTTTATACTACATCGGGTGGCATACAAGCACACGGCCAACCTGATGTAAAGCGGGTACCGTAGCCTATTAACGCTTGCGATATATTAAAAATCACTCGCGCGATGCCTCCTCTGCTGCTTACATAACAACTCCTTGGTAGCATACTTGTGACCTAACTCACACGCAGGAACACAACAACCCTCTAGCGAGTTGTTATTTGGCTGCGGTTTTCTGTGAGGTGGAGGTACTTCCCCAGACGGGCTGCTTTGATGCGTCCTACCTCTCTTGAAATCTCTCTCATCTTAACCGTATGGAACTTACATGATGTTCACTTTTATGTTTACCAACGTATTTTCATCCTAAATTAAACGTAATCCTAATGTGACTTTACCCAAAGCTAATCCAAATTCCACCTAAAACAGACTCAAACCTGACCTGTACGTGACCAGATTACGTACGAACGTATTTTCATCTTATTTTAAACGTATTCCTAACCTGACTTTACCCAAAGCTAATCCAAATTCTACCTATAAAACAGACTTAAACCTGACCTATACGTGACTTAAACCAGACTTAAATCTAATCTTAATCAGACTCAAACCTGATCTAAGCCAGAGTGAAACCTGTCATAAATCTGACTCGATCCTTAACCGAACTTAAGAACAAGTGTCGATCGATTCACACCGCTTTTCTTAGTTTTAGTAATAAACTTTTAGGAAAAGAATCTAGATTTTATGTAATTTAAAGAAAAATGTGTAGCGTACCATGTTTTGCAAGAGTTCGTTAAACGAACCGGATGTAAATAATTTACTGCATGTTAACCAATAAGGAGTAGGTTTGAGAGCCCCAGGTGCCCGGTTCCAATCCTGGCGGGGGCATGTACCACTAAATTCGTGTATTTGGAATCATGTACATATTTATCAGTTGCTCGGCGGTGAAGGAAAACATCGTGAGGACACCCGCACGTTCAAGAAATTGTCATTCTTAAGACGTGTGACCTTAACCTAAGTAAGATCTGGTTTTCACTCTGAGTTGTGGAGGTCTGATGGCAGTGTATCTATCTATAACTTCACGCCAAATCCCTTGCGGGGTAGGCAGAGAGAACCGAGCGCCACGTGACTCGATCCTTACATATCTGATGGCAGCCCATTTATGTAAAACTCAGTGTCTTCGCCAAATCCTTAGACTTACGTTAGCGAACCCCGCTAATCCTAATGGATTAGCAAACGGGACGCGAAGAAGAAGAACCAATGAGCAGGTACCTAAGGGTACTTCCGGTCTACATCGCCAATCACATCGTCTACCTTCGACATTTGAAACGGCAAAAATGCCATCGTCACCTGGTTTTCTGTAGCACATTGGTCACAGTAGCTTCGAGCGGCAGAAATAGCTTTCGAATTGACCAAATGTTGTACAACAGCGCGGAGTCTCTCTTCTTCCATATTCTCTGGTTTACTATTCTCCCACTTGCCCTCTGGGTTCATTGCGACCATTACCGGAACAGACATGTTTAAAGCATCGAATCCTGGTTGTGCGAGAGGCCTGGAAAAAAAATGTATTATTCACTTCTCATATGTGTACTTTCGGTCTAAACTGTAGATCTTTGGCTAGATATTAGCTTAGCTTTAGCCCATCTCCCGCCTCCCGCTCTCTCAGTACTCATAAAGCAAACAAGCATAGGACTCACACTATATGAAGGTTATGCTCGCAAAACACACATGAACCCCGAAAGGTCCTGCTAGGCTTCCTTATGAACTCATTGACTAGCAAGAATACAACGATCGGTCAGAGAGTCGCGGGGTTAGGAGTTGGGGTGTACGCTTAGGTGCAGCTATCATCGATGTAAAATAAAAATAAAAAAAAAACAGAACTTACACATAAGCAAGTTTATCTAATAGGTCCTTTTTAACCATTTTGTAAATATTTTAGTTCTATACAAAATTGTATATATATATATTGTATTTTTAGATTTATTAAATTTTAGATGTAATTTAGTTTTATTGTGTATTTATTTAATTTTAGTTAAGTAAATTGTATGATAAAAATATGTTAGTTTTTTTTATAAATTTTATGCACAATTTTAATACTTGTCACTTATTGATTGTGTTTTTTTTTTCAACGCAACGTAGGTACCTAACATTTGAACTTTGAATGCATCCCATAATAGAGTGCCTACTGAAAATAGTTTACATGCTCAATAGTGTAAAAGACATTCGTCAATAAATATTTGGTTTCGTTTATATTTCTTAACACTTGGATATAGGTTCCTATAATAAATTCAGCACAGCATGAAGAGACTGATGCACCACCCAGGTCTCGATCGAATCGTAGGCCTTTTAAGAGAGGTATCGTATCGGGGGCTATATCGTGAGCTTTTTAAGAGAGGTAGGAGCGCGTCAAAGCAGCTCTCACATATAACTGCAGCCAAATAATAATTGCCTGGAGGGTTGTTGTGTTCCTGCAAGTGAGTGAGGTCACCAGTAAGCTCCTAAGGAGCTGCTGTGTTAGCTGAAGAGATGTCATCGCGCGAGTGATACCTAATGTATTGCAAGCGTTCATAGCTTTACATCAGGAGTTCTGTATGCTTTTCACCGCCCAACGTTGTATAAAAAAGCTGTCAAGTGCGAGTACGACTCGCGCACCGAGGGTTTCGTAAAAAACATTTCCTCAAATTTATTTTCGCAAAAAGTTTTTTTTTGTGATGTAACTACATATTTACGCTTGTCAGATTATTTCCTCTACCTGTGCTACATGATATTGCTTCTCACCAAATTTCATGATTCTAGGTCAACGGGAAGTACCCTATAGATTTTGATTCCCTTGCGTTGCGAGTGACAAAATATGCCTATAAACAAGGCATAAAAAGCCGTATCTTTTGATTACGTTGACTTAGAATTTTAATTATTTCACTGCTCGAAGGGATTGCAGACCTGAGTTTTTGATATCAATTTCAGCTTAATAGCTCCACTCGTCCCTGCGAAATAGGTTCTTGATAGACAGACAGACGGACAACGAAGTGATCCTATAAGGGTTCCGTTTTTCCTTTCGAGGTGCGATACCCTAAAAAGGCCTTCTTATAACGCATAATAACCTATTATACTCCTCGGTCTTCTGTATATCCTGTGTTCAAAGAGCCATCCTAATCTCGTACAGTCATCGGTGAAGTCAAAGTCAAAGTCAAAATCTTTTTATTCCGTAAAAATGGCTACATTTGTTTGGAATCGTCACAATTTTTTTGTCCTACCGTGCAGTTCATGACTAGGTGAGCACTGATAAAAATACTGCCAAAAAACTCAGGCATCCCTCTTTTGGTATCCAAACAAATTTACATAATTTATTAATTACATTACAATTGGATCGACTCACTCCCAGGCATTTTTATCATTAATATAGTCAGATACTTTATAATATGCCCTGCTACACAATTTGGCTTTAATAGTAGTTTTAAATTTGTTTATTGACAATTCTCTTATATTGCTGGGAAGTTTGTTATAGAACCGTATACATTGCCCCATAAAAGAATTACTTATTTTGTGGAGACGGCTTGCATGTAACACAAGATTATGCTTATATCTAGTATTTATATTATGAGTATCACTCTTTTTACAAAATGAGTCTATGTTTTTATGGACATACAAAAGATTTTCATATATATATTGCGATGCGACTGTTAAAATATTTATTTCTTTGAATTTTTCTTTAAGGCTCTCCCGGGGACCAAGTTTGTAGATAGCTCTTATGGCTCTCTTTTGCAATAAAAAGATGGTGGTAATGTCTGCGGAGTTACCCCAAAGAAGAATTCCATATGACATAATACTATGAAAGTAGCTGAAATAAACTATTCTAGCCGTATCAACATCAGTGAGCCGTCTAATAGTTTTCACTGCATGGGCTGCAGAACTTAGTTTTCCTGATAATTTTTCAATTTGTGGGCCCCATTGTAGTTTGGAGTCAATTGTTATACCCAAGAACACAGTTGTCTCCACAGGGGCTAAATTAGTTCCATTAATATTGACATTGGTAGTCACCTGTCTTACATTAGGTGTTGAGAACTTAATTACTTTTGTCTTTTTATCATTTAAAAGCAGATTATTAACATTAAACCAATGCATAACTTTAGAGAGAGCATCGTTAACTTCGTCATAATTATCTAACTGTCTATTAATTTTGAATGTCAAAGAGGTATCATCCGCAAACAATACAATCTCATGTTTATCCTTTACATAATAAGGTAAGTCATTTATATATACTAAAAATAAGAATGGACCTAGAATTGACCCCTGTGGGACTCCCATAACTACAGGGGACCCCGAAGATCTTTTGCCATTAACATCGACCTTCTGTATCCTATTGCCCAGATAAGAAGACAGAAGTTCGAGAGCCTTGTTCCTGATACCGTAGTGGTGTAATTTTCTGACAAGAGTGTCATGGTGCACGCAGTCAAACGCTTTAGACAGATCACAGAAAATTCCCAAGGCATCTTGCGAACCTTCCCATGCCGCGAATATACTTTTAAGCAAATGAATCCCTGCGTCTATAGTTGAACAACCTCTCGTAAATCCGAACTGTCTCCTATGAAGCAAATTATGTGTATTGAAATGTCTGAGCAACTGGCTAAGCATTAGTTTTTCAAAAATTTTACTGAGAATGGGCAGTATGGAAACAGGTCGAAAATTCGAAGGGTCCGAACTATCACCAGATTTAAATAATGGAATGATTTTACTATGTTTCATCAAGTCAGGAAATACACCAGATGCCACACAACAATTGAAAATTGTAGCTAAATGTGGAGCGATTGAAATAATAATAGAAGATATGGTTTTGACAGATAGACCCCACAGATCTTTAGTGTTTTTCATATTTATTGATTTAAAAGCGTTCAAAACATCTTTTGGGCTTACAGCTGAAAATTCAAATATTGTGTCGCATTCTACCACGCTCTGTTTGAGAACCAGTTCAGCAGCTATAGAAGAAGACCTAAGATTTCTCGTAGTAATAAGAGGAATGTTAGAAAAATATTTTTCAAATTCAGTTGCAATTTCTACATCATTTTTGATATCTATATCATTTATCGTTAACTGAAAGTCGCGACTACGTACTTTCGCTCTACCCGTCTCATTATTTATCATATTCCAAACAGATTTAATAATATTTGTTGAACCAGTGATTTTATTTCTTAAATATATAGATTTAGCATTGGAACAGGCTCGTTTAAATATTTTAGCATAATTTTTTACAAGTTCTTGAAAAGTCGGATTGTGATTACAGGTCCTTTCTTCATAAAGTTCATACAATTTATTCCGACTTTTATAAATACCAGGAGTTGCCCAATCACTGAATGTCATACGGTCACTTACAGACAGTTGTTTTGGAGTAAAGATTGCATTAAATTCACTAGTGATTAAGCTAAATAATGAACAGTACAAGTGGTCCGGAGTACCGTGATAGGGCAACAATACAATTTTTTCTGCTATATTAGACTTAAATCTTTCTAAGCGGCTTTTACTAAATGGTATATAATTTATTTGCTTTCTTTGTATTTTTGAAGAATTTGGAAATGAAACCAACTGTTAAGTGCTGAGTCAGTTTAGCTCTCATGTCTGATGTCCAACAAAACGCAGATTTCTCATCGAAACCTGCTTCTTGACCGGCATTAGTTTATAACTGTAAATGCATATAGATAATAAACTTGTATAAGCATAAGCTTCAAATATTTCAAATTATCGTCCTATTTCAATTTTGTCTGCATTTTCAAAACTGCTCGAGTCTCTGCTGCAACCGATACTGATCGTCATGTAGATACCAATTTATCTGATCATCAGCACGGGTTTAGAAACGGTCGCTCCACTCAAACTAACCTTGCCTCGTTTATCTCAGCCGTCGCAAAAAATATTGACTGTGCCAAGCAAACAGATGTTATATACACAGATTTCAGTAGCGCTTTCGACAAAGTAAGTCACACTTTGCTTCTCTCAAAACTGAAATCACATAGGATAGACGGTGTATTATTACAGTGGTTCAATTCTTACCTAAGCGCGAGACCTCAACAAGTTGCTATCAACGGTTTTAATTCACAAGAATACTATGCAACCTCGGGAGTTCCTCAAGGTTCCCATTTAGGTCCTACGCTCTTTCTTGTTTTCGTGGATGATATAACAGCACACATTCAACACAGTAAGTTCTCCCTCTTTGCTGATGATCTAAAAATTTTCAGACCAGTTGATTCCCGTCGGGATATGAATCTTCTCCAAACAGATTTAAATAGTATCAACAATTGGTGTAAATCTAATCAAATGAGCTTAAATGTCGAAAAGTGTCACCACATTAAACTTACTAAAAAAAAGAATTACTTTCAATCAGAATACAATATAAATGGCGTTGTTTTGTCTGAAGTGAATGAAATACGCGACTTGGGAGTAATAGTTGATAGAAAACTTAGTTTTGTTTCACATGTCGATAACATAGTTAAAAGGGCAGCGGGGCTGATGGGATTCATAAAAAGGACAACAAAAGGCTTCCGTTCTATCACAGTGCGACTCATATTATTCAACTCTTTGGTAAGGAGCGTTTTGGAGTAGGTACGCTAGTATTGCATGGAACCCCGTATACGCAGTTCACTCTCAACAAATAGAAAACATCCAGCGTGCATTCGCCAGATACCTTGCATTTATATCACCAGGTATTTCACACAGAACTCCTTACAACAATCGACTGACATTTTTCAATATTCAGTCACTTCGACAGCGGCGGTCTGCCCATGATCTAACATTCTTACACGGACTTCTCAATGTTAATCTAAAATGTGTCGAACTCGTGGAGAACATCTCTTTCTATGTGCCATCCCGTCTGCCTCGCCAGCCAATAAATAAAACGTTCGTGCTACCTACATTTAAAACGAATGTTGGTCAAAACGCCCCTCGTCCGATGTTGCGCGAAATATAATGCACTGACTAAAAATAATACTACTAGTGCAGATGTTCTCCATGACTTCTCATCCAAATTTAAATTAAATATTATGCGGCTATTGGAGTCCCAAAATCGGTAACTCACCGTCATGAAACTCCAGCAGTTAGCACATCTAAACTTGGCTATATGATTTATTTTGTTAATAGTTTTTACATATAATATTATCTTAGAAATTTATTCATGTAAACGAATTACCCAGATAATATAAATGCTGTGTACACCTGTAATAGGTATATATACAAGAATTATGTTTGCACAATGTCATAAGCAATGTTATGTATGTATACTGTTGGTGTACCTTTTCCATAAATAATAAATAAATAACTGTCCATAGAAACTTTCTATCTCCCTCAATACTTCATGAGTTTGAAGACTTGGATTGAAAGCTTCCGAGGCTCGTTTGTGCGGTGGGAATTAGAGAACTTTCTTTTCTACCACATGGTCAATTTCCACCAGGCTGCTACTTAGCTAGTCGATAGAGATACAGTCCTCTAGCCAGGCAGGCAGCCACCGCAAACTTTTTGTAATCTTTTGATAAAACTATCAATTTTTTCGCGGCACATCGACTAATGACCACGGCATTCCAGTGTGTCGCGGCACATACTTTGCGGCACACTATTCTAGGGCTTTGAAGCTATTACAAATTTAAAGCTGAAAGATAGGGGGTTTGTGATGAGGGTTATTGAGGGTCGTAGAGTAAACCTCATCAGACGGGATATTTCCAGTTTGACGTGGGCAATGCCTCTTATTCAGTGATTATGATACATGCAGTACCGGGTTCCTGGCATGTTTGACAATTTAATTAAATTTTAAATTATTTTTTTATTTATTAACATTTATAGTTACATAACACAAAATATTGAGGTGGAAATAACATAAATTGTGAATATTCTTTTATCTTTTCATATTACTGACCTACCTATTCATTTAGACGTCAACAACTTCCACCTGCATTAATTCCCTAAATTTGGGTAGATATATTTATATTTATTTTAAATGTTTTTGTAAATAACATATCAATTAAAATATCATTTGAAAGCTAAAAAATTACCTTTCAAATGATATACTAAAATCCATAGTTCACCGTATAGAAATTGTAAAAACCCGTCCGGAGCAACGCGCGATGAAGTGATTCCAGTTTATAGCTCGCGAGTGATTATATTATATACCTTTAGTCTAGATTAATGATTTCTGAAGTCACATTATATGAGTAATATAATACAAAAGTAGTATAATACAAAAGTAGTATAAGGCAGCAAGGGTTCAAAACTCTTAGATAACTAATATTAGTATTTTAGTTTAAACATGTTATTTGTGACAGCTTGTAGACACAACTTTGTGTTTCTAAGCATTGTGCGTTTGAAAGCACCTCATTCTGGAACATTATGTGGAACTATAAGATAGTTTATGTATAGTATATATATAATAAAATATATAAGTTTAAATGACGGTGCTGGCGTAAAAACTTTTAAACTGTAGCAGATGTATAACTATATTTATTAAAACGTGTATGTATGTATCTCTATCTAGTATCTTCACGCCTCTTGTGGGGTAGGCAGAGAAAACCGAGCGCCATAAGACGTGAATAAACGTAAATCTTTATCATCTATCATTATGCCATATTTCGACAATACTAGCTATGTGGACAGAATATATTTTTAAAATTGTTCTTATACAACGTCGGGAGGCAGACGGCTCACCTGATGTAAATCGGTTACCATAGCCCATGAACGCTTGTAGTACCTACATTATCACACGCGCGATGCCACTTCTGCTGCTAACACAGCAAATTCTTAAGACGTTTACGGGTGACCACACTCACACGCAGGAACGCAATAACCCTTCAGGGACTTATTTGGCTACGGTTTTCTGTGAGGTACTTCTCTAGATCGGCTGATTTAATGCGTCCGACCTCTCTTAAGAACACCCAGACCAAAACAAAGAGACATGTTCATGCACGCAAATGTTTGTTCTGTGTGGGAATCGAACCCACGAGCATTAGTGTCAAAGTCGCGTTATTAACCACTGCGCCACCGAGCTCATCAAAAATTAATAGACGAATACAGCTATTTTAAATAAAAGGCGCGAATTTATGTAGTTTATGTTTTAATAATTTATTAACATTACAATGGATATGCAGTACGTATGCCAAAATATATAATCACCACTGGGATAATAAGTCGAAATCTGTATGTCTGCTGAGTAACCAAGGCTTCGGTTTGTTTAATGGTCCCCCGCCTCGTTTTAGTTCTCCTCTCTTTCCTCCCTTCGTTTTCTTGCATGAGTGCCATATGAATCTGAAATATAGACAAAGACAGGGCTTATTTCTTATATATACTTGGAATATGGCCGCGTTTTCACACCTCCACACAGTAGCTTCCTGGTGACAACATTACCTTCCAAGGAGTTGTTAATAAGCTAGGTACTGTCTTCTGTAAAGTGAATTAATTCTCTATGTGGGACCGGTAGGGCTGAGTATCGCAGTGCTGTCTTTCTTTCGAGCCTTTTGTACTAATCGTTGACGACAATCAAATAGATCACAATTGGCACAACCATGTTTACGGCTCATCGTCAGATCAAACTAAAATCACATTATTTGCACGAAAATATGCAGTGGTAGTAAAGTGAAAACAAAAAAGCAGCTATACCTCAGCATGCTGCAAAATAGTTCCGAAACGAATTAATAGATGGCATTAGTTAGTTACTTTAGAAAACACGTTAGCTTGCTCCTCGCTATACAATGTCGTTACAGAACAGAGCTGCTATCGATAAACATGTTGTCACAACGCACACATAGATGTCGCTCAAAGACTTGAAAGAAAAACAAAATTGCCAAATCTAAATCAAATTACGGGAGGCTCTCGAACAATTTTTGCACGAGTTTCTGGAGCTTAGTTTTGTATGTTATATTACATACAGCCTACAAATTGTATGAAGTTATTCCTCGGCTGCGCTAAGTATTTAAAGGCTTTAAATCGTACATCCAATCCATTGTTCCATTACAGACTAGAGATGCCAATGTACGAGAAAATAATTAATAAATGTATTATAATTGATTATGTAACAGACCTCATTGAATATTATTTAAATAAACCATTCGAAACTAGTTTGTTTTTTTATTGTGATCAGATTTTGTTGTTTTCGTTCCTGAGTCTAGTTCTGTTATAAATGATTCTATGTGATGTTGGTGAAGATAGATATGATGAAGATTTGGTGATAAAAACTTATAAAATAGATAAAAACTTTTATTCAAATAATTTTATTACCAACAAACTGATTTACCCTAAACATATATACGAGTATAAAGTATGGTCCATACAAATACTAAGTACCTAGCTAATTTTATGACATTAATTTTAATTGCTTAGGTACCTATCTATACATTTCTAAAAATATGTGGCTACATTTTATCAAGACTTCGATAAACACAGCTTTTACTAAATGGTATGCTACTTTGAATATATAATATATTCAAGTCGAAAATATACTATGTTCGAACGGAAGATACTGTTTGGCCTGGGATCACAATATCTATGGACATGTCGATATTTGCAAATATTCAAAACACACATCATATTAGATACCTACCGTATTGACCAGCCAACTTTTTAACCCACTTTGGAAATTAATAAAGTAATATTTCGATATGAATCGATAGTTCGTAGATAGTAGATTGTAAGAAAAAAATCGAGTCAGTTTTAACATGGTGTAAAAAATAACATGCTTCAAGAGAGTTCCATTTTCAATTTCTGATAGTACGTTAGTGGCCAGTTTCAGAAACTTTTAGTACGTATGTCCCACGTATTCGTCGAATAGATCTCGTAATCATAATAAAATTCTGTTACAGGCCAGTGTGAAGCGATAGTTAGCGCAAATATAAAAAAACAATATATATGTTGTATGTCATAGCTGTAATATTCGATACTAATCAAATAGGAATTAATCGATAGGTATATGTTTTCAATTGCAACAATGACTCTAGACAAATTAAGAGGTGTTTTTGTATGATTTTGTGTGATGTACATAATAAGAAATAAATAATATACTTCAGTGGTATGATTAAATTTGTAAACATAGTTAATGTACTCCTTGTTTTACTCCGGTAACCATTTCATATGATTGTTTATACATACATACATATCAACACGCCTGTCTCCCATTGGGATGGGCAGAGACTATGAAACACCAGGTGTACCGGTCCAAACATACCTCTCACACATCTTCCACACTCTTCAATCTCTACTCACATGCTTTTCGGTTTCGGGTGCTTTTGATTTGGCTCCTTTTCCAGCACATCAGCTATTTAATTCGTGTGTGTGCGTGTAGGGCGGCCTCTGCCGATATCTCCACTCTTGCTCGATATACTTCTTTCGTAACTCTTTCGTTATCTATTCTTTCCAAATGCCGAAACATTTTTCAATCTTTATCACTACATTATGTTTCAATTCACATTGTTCTCGTATCGTACTATTTGTTACTCTATCAATCATTCTAACACCACACATACTCCTCAGTGTTCTCATTTGCACAGCGTTGATCCTACTTTCGTGCTCGTTCTGCCATACCTATGCCATGATTCACTACCGTATATCAATGTTAGCGTTTATAGACCCAGAATAATAGCAAAGAAAGCTTCGCTCGATATGTATGTATGTATATCTTCACGCCAAGTCCCTTGCGGGGTAGGCAAGATAACCGAGCGCCATAAGACGATATGTTTTTTTCAAAACTGAGTATAACGCACCATTGATACGGTTTCCTGCTTTCACTCATCTTTCATTATCTTCCTTACATTTTCAATCTCTCGTATACATAGAATCTAGATAAGTACACAAATTCATTGACTTCATTCATTTCCGATCATTATATGGCATTCAATATACACAAATTCATTGACTGACTCTGTAATAATTTTAGTTCTTTCAATCACCAACGCTGTTCGTCTTCATTAATGTCACTTTCATACCTTTCCTTTTAAAACTAACTTACTTTTGCTTTCCTTTCTCCACCGCCGAATATGCAAGGACTGGTCATCAGCGTAACAAGATTTTAAATCAAGGCATGGGGAGTGCGCAACGATCTAGAGTTCAACATCTCTAAGTGCAAAACCATAACACTGACACGGTCACGCACTCCAAATCAGTATAATTACACAGTTGCTGGAAATTTGTTGGATCGGGTAACCCAAACTCGCGACTTGGGCGTAATAGTTGATAGCGAACTCACTTTTAATCCGCATATTATTAGCTTATGTGGGCGCGCGTACAAGGCCCTCGGCTTTCTTATGAGACAGTGTACTAACTTCAGGAACAGGGATGCACTTATTCTCTTGTACTTTGCCTTTGTTCGGAGTAAACTTGAATTTAATCACATAATTTGGGACCCGCACGAAACAAAATATAAACTTATGCTAGAGCGCGTTCAACGGAAATTTGCCAGACAATTATATTATAAAATGTACGGTTATTATCCCTACTTATATCCGTCTCTGTTTGTCTCGGGTATGGTAGGCATGGATACACTGGAATTAAGGCGTAAACTGTCTTTGACCATGTATTATCAGCAACTCCTAAATGGCAAGCTTGACAATCCTGCAGCTGTGTCACGCTGTCATTTATTCGCCCCGGAGCAGTATACGAGACTGCGATCGCGCCGTCTGCTAGCGGTTCCGTTTGTACGCACATGTACGGCGCAGTTTGCACCAACGAATCGGGCTATGAACTTGCTCAATGCTTTGATTGCCCAGCACTCGGACGTCGATATTTTTAACTGTAATATCACAGAATTCACACAGAAGTGCTATTTTTATTTGTGGAATGTTATCAATACAATTTAAGAATGTCTATTTAATATGTTTATGTATTCAATTGTATTTGTATTGTAGCTCACTACACGCTTTGGTTTTTTTTACTGTAAGTGTAGTGAGCAATTGTAATAAATAAATAAATAAATAAATAAATAAATATTAACTCATTTATTCTTATTCTACAGTCATACTCTTTCAAGTTTGTCAAAGAACTGTTCACCAATAAGTTCAACAGCTAAGGGCCAATGCTATACAGCCATGTCTAACAACACATTCGATGCTGAACTAGTCTGTGCAGATACCATTTACCCCGAGCAGATTCAAATATAGACGAGACTTTAATGTCGATAATGCGAAGCCGTCACTTTCACGTCACTAAAACAGATTCAAACGCCTAACATTTTGCACACACTATTTCGGTACAGAAAAAAAACTGTTTGTCTATTATGCTAGTATATTTATGGTGCACATAACTATTTAGAAATTCGCTTTGCATATCACGTTATTTTTAACGTTACTATGGCCAAATAATATGATAGTAGGTTCAGGTGTTACAGGCTGAGTAACTACGGATGGCACAGACCACCCCCTACGGCCATTTCGTTTTGCCTCGTACATGGAAGGGGATGTTCATTTATTACGTACGACGATGTGAGGGCCGAGGGCGTACGAGCAAGTCTTATTTTTTCTTTACATAGGTGTGCGAGGGAGTCTAGATAGCACTTGCATGACATAATTTTAAATAATTTGACGTTATAATTTCCGACCCGCATCTTCCCGCGCTTTTTATGATATAACATTTATTTATTTTTATTAACATTCTCCTTATTAAGGTATGTAGACTGTAATCGCGCAGAACGGGCAGATATTTTTAAATAGAACAGCATTTTGAATTAAACAATTTTTAACGGAAGTATCGCGTGCTTTATTTATTTTGTTGAACCTGACGTTTCGAATGCTTTGCAGCGTCCGTGGTCGCAGGAAGACTAAGGTGACATTTGGCTTACATTGGTTATTCAATTATTACTACTATTATATTATTACTACTATCTATTGACATGGATGGATTAATTATATACGTTCTGATTCACACAAAAATCGCTCACGGTGTCCGAATGTTTTTGAGTAGATCTTTGGGTTTGTGACTTGATTGTTTTTAGAACTGGATCTCAAGCAGATGGTACTTGCCAACCATCTTCTCTATCTAATTTTAATAGATGTATGTCGGTAGATGTAATAATTGAATAACAGAAACACGAAAACCTATCAGCTGTAAAAATGTATTTATATTGATGTGAAACATCTATTGGCGCGCCTTGGCAGTAAAATCGAATCGAATACGTGATGGAAAATGGCATGACGCCCTCTAATGTCGTCATGCCCCCTCTACGCCGCCACTCTAGACTGCATGAGCTGTTTACTATATCCGATGGTTTTTGATTTCTATTTATTAAAAATTTGAATATTCACTAAGATGTTTCACATCTGCCGGGCGACCCGTGACGGCCACCTTTTTTTATATTTCCGTTTAAATAAATTTCTATACTTATTTCAATAAGTGAAGATTTGAGACCCATGTACCGTAAATCATCTCCGGTGAATCTTTGCAGTGGACCTACCTACATCTACTAGGCACCTTGCACCGCTTCCGTAAACTGCCTGCAATTCGTCTGCTGACTTTTCGCCATCCTGTTTCACTCCACCGAAATAAGTAAATGCATATTTGAGAAGAAGAAACTACAACTTAAATCCGACCCATTCTCCTGTTGTTTTAATTCTTTTTATTTGATTGCTTTCTCTTCATTATTTTCCTGTGTCTATTCTTATCTGAACTGTCACTTTTCTGCCACTGGAGTTTATGCGACAATAGTTACGTTATGAGGGCTCCTAAAATTGATTGAAGTTACCTAAGTAAAGTCCTTATTTACTAAAACATTTAGTCTGAGATATTCATAGAGGACCATTGACTTGTAAGTTTGGGAAACCCTGCTGTAAATAATAAGTGCTATAGCATTCGAAACGATGTCAAGAACTCAACCTATCCCCATATCTTTCAAAGGCAATAAGCAAAGCAGCTCATTGGAAAAATCTGAAACAGTGACAGCAGAAGAAGGATGAAAGTCCTAAAGGCATAATATGGGACGACGAACATTTTGATATCTACCCTTTAGACAGATCGATATAGATGCACGTAAATGCAGTGTAGATCCATAGATATAATTATATCCATAGTAATATATCCAAGTATGACGAATAGAAAAATAATAAAGGAACGAATGACAAATCTGATATACAACACGACAGATAAAGGATACAGGAGACGGTGAAATCTAAAACATACATACCACGACTAATCAAGTCGTGTTTATAAAGTGTCCTAGAATTCTGGACTCCTAAAAATCATAGCAAATATTAAAAGAGCAATGAATGTTAAAGAAGCGAGAGGCGTGTAATGACATGTCATGTCGCAAATGGTTCTTTAGCATACCTCGCGAGGAAATTGACGTTTAATTTACACAAATAGTAATATACCTCGGAGTTCTGATAATTTCGTTATGCTTTGGACATTTCGACTCCCAGTCAGGTAACTGTAAGATATATACAATCTCTTCATCCTCCTCGGACTCCTTCCTTTTCTCCTGTTCTGTCTTCGCATACGGCTGTAACACATTAAGAGTAGCAAGTTAATGAATTTGAACATATTTAACGAGTATATTACGCAACTAAGCGAACGGTCGTCAATTAAAAATGTGAGGACTTTGGTATCAATGTAATAAAAAATCCACATAATATTCAAAATCCTAATCATAAGACCACTCATATGATACCCATGCTGTGGGGATAATATATATATTTTTTGTTACTAAATTTTAATTTTTTTAAACGTCGTCGGGAGGCATACAAGCATACGGCCTACTTGATGTAAAGCAGTTACCGTAGCCTGTTAATATTTGTAATCTATTAAGTATGCCTCCTCTGCTGCTTACACAGCAACTCCTTAGGAGTTTACCGGTGACCTCACTCACACACAGGAACACAACAACCCTCTAGGAAGATGATATTTGGCTGCGGTTTTCTGTGAGGTGGAGGTACTTCCCCAGACGCTGCTTTGATGTGCCCTACCTCACTTAAAAATGACTACTAAATTACATATTAACAAAAAACTAGTCTGAACACATTTAGCGTTTACGCTGCATTTGTTATTATTGGGCTAGGTAGGTACATATTAAGTAAGCTTCCACGTTGTCAGGATTTTTAGTAGGTACACATAAGTACTTTATTAGAATTATTTTTTTTATTATTACGTTGTAGAATTAATCAAGTAGCCATGAAACGTAACCATAATCAGTAAAATTTGCACTTCGACATTCAGTTACCTACGACATGAACTTTACCTATTAAAAATGTAGAAACTAAACCCCCGATTACAACTACAATGTCCACAAGGCATAAGCAAAACTACCAATGCAAGTATATTTTTTATTGTAAACAATAAACAATATTAGATTAGATTACTACATCTTTACTTATGAATTTTATTAAAAAAAAATTTGCTTTTGTACAGCCGTTGTCACAAACAATTCGTAAAAAAAATTTTTGCAACGAAATATGCCAACTAAAAAAATCAGCTGTGAAAAATACACTAAAAAGTATTAAATAATTGCTTTGTTTTTTAAACGACTATAAACAAACACTATAGTGTGTATTTGTACATAACGAGCTCGGTGGCGCAGTGGTGAAACGCGTTGTTACACTACTTTGACACCAACGCTCGTGGGTTCGATTCCCACACAGTACAAACATTTGTGTGCATGAACATGTCTGTTTGTCTTGGTATGGGTATTTTCTATGATAAGTATGTATTTACAAAAAAAAAATGTATTTACGTATGTTTATCAGTTGTCTAGTACCCATAACACAAACTTCGCTTACTTTGGGGCTAGATGGCGCTGTGTAATTTGTCCGACAATATTTATTTATTTATTATAAACAGAAATTAAGAGAGGTAGGCGCATCAAAGCAGCCTGTCTGAGGAAGTACTTCACAGAAAACCGCAGCCAAATAACAACTCCCGAGAGTTGCGTGCGTGTGAGTGAGGTCACCAGTGAGCCCCTATGGAGTTGCTGTGTTAGCATCAGAGGTGGCATCGCGCGAGTGAAACTTAAAATGTATTGCAAACGTTTATAGGTTACGTACGTAACCGCTTTACATCAGGTGGGTCGAATGCTTAGACGCCTCACGACGTCGTATGTAAAAAAATGAAATAGATTTATAGACTACTCCTACGAATAAATAATAAGTCCTTACTTATAAAGACTTATTATTATAGGACCGCTCAGAATAAAATCAATGCAGTAGGGCAATAAAATACTTTTATTTTTGGAGTCATTTTGTTTGTCGTTTTTAACAATACATCCTACATTGAAGTTGTGTACATTTTTTAGTGGGCATCTATTTTACGCAGACAATTTTAGTTTTTATTGAAATTATTTAGTGGTTAAATACGTATGACAGGGCGTTATTACATTTGACGTAGGATGAACTTTCATTAATGTATATATATATGACATTAGATAACCTATATATTATCAGAATGAATGAAGACTTTTACTTTGATAACACGGTATATTATTTGCACATTCAGTTTTTTTATAGTATTTAATGTACAGATTTTTCAGTAATATCAGATGACAGCCTGCAGAGGAACAGCATGACGCTCTCAATTACCACCACGTATATCTATTTATACAACGAATAGTTTAGGAGTTATGTTGTATCAGATAACCATACATACATGCCTGCTGTTAAAATAAACTTTCCTTTTAATTGCGCCGTAATCCGGGTAAAGGATGCGAAAATAGGACATTGTAATGTTAATTTGTTTAATTTTGGACCTTTATTGAAAGATAGGTCATACTAGCGACAAAAATACATGGACATAACCTCAAATTAAATGTATAAAAAATCTCATTATCAACTTTACAGCATTGGTTTCGTATTTATATATAACTTTTTGTTTTTAGGATTGCGTGCCCAAACCAAAGAGTGAAACGGGAACCCAATTGCTGTCATTTGGCTGTCAGTCTGTCGGTATATCGAGAGTGAATGAAAAGAGTTGAAGACCGAAATGTGGATATTTTGTGTTGAATGTAGCAAGCAGGCTATTTAATATGAATATCAAAAAGTATTCGTTGCATTGTTGAAGAGCTGAAACCGCCAAAACCTTTCTTATAATACTAACTAAACTATAACTTCACGCCAAATCCCTTGCGGGGTAGGTAGAGAGAACCGAACGCCACGTGTCTCGATCCTTACACACCCCACTCGCTTCTTTAACATTCATTGGTCTTCTCATGCACGCTCGCCAGTTTCTAGGGCTCCTGACATGACCAATTTGGTCATGGTAGGTAAGTCTTAGCCTTCCTCGGCTCCTACATCCTTCCACTTTTGCATTGTACATCTGCTTCGTCATTTTTTCATTGGAATAGACTTTCTTATATTTGTATATCTTCACGCCACGTCCCTTGCGCGGTAGGCAGACAGAACCGAGCGCCATAAGACGCGGTCCTTACACACTTCACTCGCTTCTTTCACATTCATAGCTCTTTTCATGCACGCTCGCCAGTTCCTAAGGCTCCTGACATCACCTTCTGATAAAACACGACCAATTTGGTCATGGTATGGTTTGGTCATAGTCTTGGTCTTCCTAGGCTGCTACATCCTCTCACTTTCGCATTGTATATCTGTTTCGTCATTCTTTCATCTTGCATTCTTTCTACATGCCCGAACTAACGAAGCATGCCCTTTCTTATCTTAACACCGACACTCTCTTTCAGACCAACTCTCTTTCGGACGTCATCACTTCGAACGCGGTCAGCAAGCGGTACGCCACATATTTTTCGCAGTGCTCGTATCTCGATCGCATTTATTGGTACATGCATGTTATGGACTATGAAGTATTATTATTTAGTAAGTATTTATTTCCAAATATGGCAAAGACAAATTAGTTAGCATATACGTACCTATAAGTGTGAACAAAAAAAAGATAATTACATTTTTACCAATTTTTTATTATTATTGGTGTTATCGCGTTTCCTAATTCATTAGTATTGGCGGGGTATATTACCTAAGCATAAGGATATGGCGAAAGCCATGTTGGCTTCTACAGCTAGCCATCAGAACAGGCTGGTCAGCATGTTTCGAAATGACAATTATAAGATTATTATTATCCTTGAGATTATTTCCTTCAATCTACGAAAAATTGATAATTACAATGTCTAAATCCGAAAATGCGAATGTCGTGGTATACGGCTATAACTTACAAAGACACTCGGCGCCGATATCGCCTCGCCAGGGTCGAGGAAACCATCTAGAATCTGTTGGTTAATTTTGTATTTTCTGGCCAAGTTGAAGTTCGTCACCTCCTCTTGTGTCATAGGAAATGTGATAAGTGGTCGCCTGTAAATAGGTATGATTGTGAGAAAGATCCCTTTAAACAGCCGAATTTCGCATTTGTTTCTGCATTTGATTTTGTTTATACAACGTCGGGAGGTGTACAAGCAACGGCCCACCATGATGTAAAGCAGTAACAGTAGCCAATGAACGCACGTAATACATTAAGTATCACTCCCGCCATGTCACCTATGCTGCTAACACAGCAACTCCATAGGAGCTTACTAGTGACCTCACTCACGCGCAGGAACACATAACCCTCTAGGTCTAGGGAATTGTTATTGGGCTGCGGTTTTCGGTGAGGTGGAGGTGCTTTTCCATACGGGCTAGTTTGATGCGCCCTACCTCTCTTAAAAATACGCAGACCGAGATAAACAGACATGTTCATGCACATAAATGTTTGTCCTGCGTGGCAATCGAACACGCGTTTCGTCGTCTGAAGATTCTTTGAAGATTTCTACAAAATCGGACCAGACCAGAAAAACATTTGCTTTTTCATCAATGTTCCGGACATTAGCAGCGCTTTAAAAATCACACTAACTTCTGGCACCATAGTGTAGAAAATTACAGTAGACAAGCATCCTAACGTCAAGTTATTACGATGTTGACCAAATTGCTTACCTGAATGGATCCAAATATAAGGAACGTTGCGGTAGTTTAAAGTGCTTTTTAATGTACTCCTCGTCAAGCAGCTGGAAGTCTTCAGTTGAAGGATCCACAGACCCTGCGCGAGGCTTGGCAGCACCGCCTTTGTCCGTCAGCAGGGCTTTATCGCGGGGCACCAGGCATAACAGCGGCAAGCCAGGTTTACTAGCACCGCCACCACTGGTTCCGGGACATGAACAGCAACTGCTTACAAAAAATCGTCGGTCAATACTTGTAACAAATTAAGCACTAAAGTTACAAGTATTTCAACTTCGCCATAGGTTTTCTGCAAACGGCCACTGCTCGTAGAATCGCTGGGGAAAAATGTTCTCCAATGGCGTCCCGGTACTGGCGTACGCTGTGTGGGACAACTCCCTACTGATGAAGCGACTACTTCAAGAAATTTGTAGGCAGTTGATAGATGCTGGTGGCTCAGGATTAAGGCGAGTGGTTCTTTGCAGGGGATGTCTATGTTCAGCAGTGGACGAATACTAAAATGATGATCGCTATTGCGGTCGAGAACCTCATTATTCCCGTTCTAGCCACCAACCACCAACAAGCCAAGATAAGCAGAGACGAAAATTAAAATTTCAACGGCACTGTTATTTTCGGCAGTGTCATGCTCATGGGGAACGAACGGCGAGAGCTCAATCGAATCGAAACCATATAGGACGGCAATAATAATAACTTTTTATAAAGTAATCATTTTTTATATATATTTTATATTGATTCGATCGCTACCAAACACCACAGGATTATCGCTGGTCAGACTTGCATAAGAGAAAGCCAGACATTTCTTTGGTAAGGTCACACGTCATTCGAAATATAATTTCTTGGACGCGTGTGTTTCCTCACGATGTTTTCCTTCACCGCCAAGCAAGTGATAATTACAAATATGAACATAAACCCGAAAAAAATGAATTTAGTAGTAAATGCCCACACCAGGATTCCAACCGGGGACGTAGGCTTAGACCTTCAACAAATTTGTTGAAAGGTCTAAGCCAGTAGGTCAATAGGCCGGTTCATTTTTTTTTTGCGTTCCGTATCTTAAAGGGAAAACCGGAACTTATAGAATCACTTTGTTGTTTGTCTGTCTGACTTTTTTCTCATGAACGAGTGGAGGTATCAAGCTGAAATTAATATCAAATATATGTAATTTCTTCGAGCAGTGAAAAAATGAATCTTCTAAATTAACGCAATCAAAAGATACGGCTTATGCCTCATTTATGCGCATATTTTGACACTCGCAAGGGAATCAAAACCTATAGGGTACTTCCCGTTGACCAGCAAAGAAGCAATGTCATGTAGCACAAGTACCTAAAGGAAAAATCCAAAAACCGAAAATTTGTAGTTCCATCACAAAAAAATAAATACTATTTTTGCGACAATGATTTGCGAAAATATTTTTTACGGACCACCTGATGTAAAGCGATTACCGTAGACTGATAACGCTTGCAACACGTTACTTAACAACATCAGTATCGCTCGCGCGATGCCACCTCTGCTGCTATCACAGCAACTCCTTAGAAGCTTACTCAGGACTACTTTGATGCGCCCTACCTCTCTTAAAAATACCCAGACCAAGACCAACAGACATGTTCATGCACATAAACGTTTGTCCTGTCGGGAATCGAACTCTCGAGCGTTGGTGTCGGAGTAACGTAACACGCGTTTCGCCACTGCGCCACCGAGCTCGTCATATGAAGATTCTATGAAGATTTCTTCAAAATGTGACCAGTCGTTTTAGAGTCCATAGGGAATTTTGTATACATATCGAATTTTGTATACACATCGAATTTTGTATATAAGAAGATAGCCAGCTATGAAACGCTAGTAAGTTGTGTGATTGACCTGTAGCGTACCCGAAACTGTCATTTTAAGTACACTTTGTCCACAGCACATCTTAAGAGTCCATACGGAACATTCACACGTACAATTTTATATACACAAGAAGAAGAAGAAGGAAAGGCTTTCAACAACACAATACATGTTCTACAGAGATGAAATATTACCACTTCCATCTCTCTTTATGTTGTAGACAACGGGAATAGCAAGGTTCAATATATACCAGTTCGGAGCGTCGTCGCTTCGCTTCAATTTTGCGTCGTTTGACGACCTACATTCTATTGATACATATTCTCAGCAAATGAAAATGGAAAATATTTATTTCAATAACAAATAACATAAGACAGGCCATATAACACGCCCTATAACTCTGTATGCCAGTACTGTTGTAAACAGAAAAGTCACTCCTAAATATTTTCCTTCTGAGGTATACAATTAAAAATCGCATGAAATAAGTAGCTATATAATGAGATTCTCAGGTCAAGAACCAACCCTCGTGCTCGTTGCAAGCTATGAAGCGACGACGTCGCAGTATGGTTAGTAATACTGCTTTGATACCAACAGTTTGACTCCTTCTATATGACTTCTTCATAATTATATCAATAGTTACATAGCGCGATTTTGGCCGGCGTGAAAACGACTTTTTTTGGGGTTGCCTTGGTTTTGAAACCATTATTAAACAGCAGTCAGGACAGATAGTTAACGTGGCTTCCGAAATTTGTACTGAAATAATGATGCGAGTGAATTACTCCTATTCATAAATGGTTAATTGAGAGCTCGATGGCGTCGTTTGAGAGTCATTCTAACCGAACACGCAGGTTAAGCTACGTCGACCGTAGCCTGTCTATGGATGGGTTTAGCTATCTCGGCTGTTGTCGATAGATGCCAGAAGTTAAGCTAAGTCGGTGGCCCTGCCAATCCGCATTTGAGCAGCGTGGCGGAGTATGCTCTAAACCCCTTCGGTTGAAGGGAGACCCGTATCCCTGCAGTGGGATGAGTAAGGGTTGATGTTATGAGGGACAAATGGTTAATACGTCGGTACAGTCCGTTGAAACACAGAGGTACCTTTAAGGAATGTTGCCGGAATATCTTAGTGCAGTGATATAGTCGTGTAACCTTGTCGATATTATGTAATTATGAAATTATTCTGTTAGTTTATTATTCTGTTAGTTTATTATTCTGTTAGTTTATTATTCTGTTGTATAAAAGATAAGTTATATAACAACCTCGCTGAACACCGCAATTTCGCCTGCGTGTATCCCAGTATTTGTGAAGTAAAACTTCTTTACGCACACATGACTTGGGGAGTAAGCTGGTGAATGCGTGACGAGAGCGTTACGAAAAGTGTGATCGGGCGAGGCGAACGGAAGTCGAGAGGGAGACATAAGTTAGTAAAGATAGAAAGAGAGAGAGAGCTACGTTTCGTATATTACTATAGGGGCAAGAGAGAGGTGCGAGCACACATTTTCTTTCTCTCATAGCGAGTTAAGTTTCGTATATGTAAGACAGTGCAAGCCTATTGTCTGTATTACACTATGGAGCTAAAGAAAAGAGTGTGCTTTACACCACACGATTGAAGTAAAACACTTCAGTCGTGTGGTGTAAAGCACACTTGTTTTTTTTCCCCATGGCTTTTAAAGATCGTGTCGTGACGTTGATTAGCCAATATCCTTCCTCAAACATTTGGCTATCAAATGCAAAATGAATTTTTCATTAGACTGGTAAAAGAGAGAGCGTTTAAAATAGACAAACAATTTTTTTCCGCTTTATATATAAGTATACCTTTTTTTATACAACGTCAAAAGGCAGACAACCATACGGCCCACCTGATGGTAAGCGGTTATTGTAGCCTATGAACACTTGTAATACATTAAGTATTACTCGCGCGATGCCTCCGCTGCTGCTAACACGGCAACTCCTTGGGAGCTTACCGGTGTCCTCACTCACACGCAGGAACACACCAAACCTCTAGGGAGTTGTTATTTGGCTGCGGCTTTCTGTGAGGAAGAGGTACAATTTAAACGCCCTATAACTTTGTATGCCAGTACTGTTGTAAACAGAAAAGTCACTCCTGAATATTTTCCTTCTGAGATATACAATTAAAAATCGCATGAAATAAGTAGCTATATAATGAGATTTTCACGTCAAGAACCAACCCTCGTGCTCGTTGCAAGCTATGAAGCGACGACGTCGCAGTGGTTAGTAATACTGCTTTGATACCAACAGTCTTGGGTTTGATTCCCACTCAGGGCAAACGTTTGTGTGTATGAACAAGTCTGTTTGTCTGGGTGTTTTTAAAAGAGGTAGGGCGCATCTTAGCAACCCCTCTGGGGAAGTCCACCTCATAGAAAGCCGCGGCCAAATAACAACTCCCTGGAGGGTTGTTCTGTTCCTGGGAGTGAGTGAGGTCACTAGTAAACTCCTAAGGAGTAGCTGTGTTAGTAGTAGAGGTGACATAGCGCATGTAATATTTAATATTTTGCAAGCGTTCATAGGCTACGGTACTCACTTTACATCAGGTGGGTCGTATGCTCGTATGTCTACAGTCGTTGTATAAACAGATAGGAGACGGTCAAGCGCGACACACTAAAGGGCTGTAGGTTCAGTACCTAAGTACAATCTGTCATGTACTTTATAGGCTACATGTCATTTCCACACCGGATTTAAGGCTACTGCGCAGGATAAGCGCAGCAATATGCTCAAAACAACAAAAGTATTTAATAACACGTACCTTGGCATTTTGATTTAGGTGTTCTCGTGTAAACAAGTCCTTAATTTATTATTTTGGCAGGGACCATTTTTTATTATATTTATATATTTCTGTCTTTATAATTACATATTTTAGAGAGGATAGAGAGAAAATCAAAGATATATTTTACTGGACTAATTTTTGACTACGCCATTTTCAAAAGGAAGTTGGGACGGTTTGATTTTCTTTTTGGCCATAATGAAACATATTTTGAAAAAGGATTTAGTTACTTATGCCCCTCCATCAAAAATATATGAAGATGCATTACTTTAAACGAGTGTATTTTATACATAATGTATATAACTATATTTCAACACTTTAACTATTTGTATCAAATTTTTTAATTGTTGATATAAAGAGATTTTATATTCTATCTATCAGTTTCACGCTAAATCTCTTGCGGGGTAGGCAGAGATTACCGAGCGCCGTGATCCCTACACACCTAACTCGCTTCTTTAACATTCAGAGATGTTCTTTAAATGAATTTATATATTCATAATAATATAATATCAACGCAGCGGTGTTGTACTTTTGTAATTTTAGATCTAGGCATAAATAATGCCTTGAGCAGTTAATTATACTTAAGTAACTCTCGCAGTAACTTTTAACACATTCGTCGGGAGCCCTAGCAGTTCCCTCTGCATAGCACACAACAAACTTGGCTTGAAGATACAGATAGTAATTAACAGAAATCTTCTTACAGCCTTCATAATACATTTCATGTTGCTATACAAAACGGTTGTTGATCGTTTCGAATCACAATTAATCAAACAAAATGAATATAGCAATAATCTCTGCCCATTTGATTGTAAAATTGAGATTTAATGTTTACTCGACAGCTTCAAACAAAGGGAATTTCATCAACCGACTTACAAACCAACAGAAGTGAACTTTATAATGTAAGCAGTAAGAAAATCGTGTGTTCGTCACAGACGCGTGCAAGCCACGTGGCAGTATTTATAGAGCGGGACATACGCCGATTTTCGCCTCGGGACACGGCTTTATTGCTTTCTGAGGCTTGATTGGAAAGGTTCCATATAGTGTGTGCTCGACTTATATAAGTTGTAACTGACACGAGCTTACACTTGCGGCATTGCTGACTGGCTCCAAATACAAAATGGCGTCGGAGGGAAGTGAAGCAAAAACTTTGTAGCCCTTTTTACGAAAATTACGCGGACGGAGGAGTATGAAATTTGGCACAGTTAAAGTTTATATGGAGAAGAAGTGCAGAAAGCTAAAATCTTTTTATAATAATGCTTGGAAAATACATTCTATATTGAAGATATAGAATGTATTTTCCAAGACAGGGAGTACCGAGCGCCACGTGACTCGATCCTTATATACCTCACGTCTATCAGTTCGTTCATCTTTTTCAATCCACGTCTCACATTCCACGTGCCCATGCAGCACTCGGCTCTCAGAATTGGTGCTGCGTGGTGGGTGGCGGCCCCCACCGCCGCATGCAGCTTCATTCACACCGATGGGGCGGATCGGTGAGCGTCGCCTTCGGGGGACGCCCCAACCCGCACGCACTTGGTCCAGAATTGCAATCTGACTGATTTGCAGAGGTCGGGAACTAGCACGCTTCTGGCACATGCCCTCCCTAAATACATTAATAAGGAAAATACATTAAATTAATAAAAAAAACCATTACACACACTACAAACACATATGTGCCCAAATATATACCTACTCTTTTGTTTATGGTTAAAGTATGTGGTCAATCAATATACGCGACCATTTCGAATTTTAAATCCTCAGCCGTACCATATCGATAATTCCTCTGGGTACATCCCAATGTACAGTCGGTTGAACACACAAAGGGAGGCGACGCTGCAGAATTGGGTATCCATGTATAGATGATATAATTAGGTGTGGTTAGCAATCGAAGTGTTAACATTGATCAACGTATCTATTAACACCACAGCAATCCAGGTTAGGGGTGAGCATCGAAAGTGGAAGGATGTAGGAGCCGAGGAAGACCAAGACTAATCGACCATGACCTAAGATCTTAGAGAAGCGAGTGAAGTGTAAGGACCGCGTCTTGGTGCTTTGTACCTACCCCCCCAGGGATCTACCGTGAAGATATACATACATACTGTATATCCGTATTATATACGATGAAATCTCCCAGACGGCTTGACTTTTTCCGACATTTTCAACAATTATCGTCATATTTCAACCGATTTACACAAACCCCTAACTTTGTTATTATGTGATGAATATGATGATTGGGATGTCATAGTATATGTTGAAGGTATCATCTTATATCTGCGCTGCTGCTGTGCTGTGTAGTGGTGAATAACGCTCCCTTGTCACGACAGCATGCATTCTCTACTGGATATAAGCTTTTGATGTCACCTCCGATTTCCACATATATCTAAGAGAAATAGGCATCAAAGCAGCCTGACTGCTAAAGTACTTTCACGTCATGGAAATACCACAGCCAAGTAAGTAATTCCTTCAACTCCTCTGAAGTTGCAGTGTTTGCAGAGGTGGTTTACACGAGCGATAATTTCTGTATTGCGAAAGTTCATAAGCTACTGTAACCACTTTACATCGGGTAAGCCGTAGCCTTTTTTATATAACTAGATTGGCAAATAAGCATGCGGCCCGCATTAGATGGTAACGCGGTCACCGCAGCCTATTCACGCTCGCAACGCCACGAGGATGTTACTCGCGCGCTGCCAATTTTGTGACCTAAGGCTGTTTCGTCACAGGACCCAGTAATTTATCTGCCATGTCTCACCCTTCAAACCGGAACACAGCTATATAAATATAGCTGCTTGGCGGTAGAAATAGGTGAGACAGAGGTACACACGCAGACGACTTTTGTACAAAGTCTCCCTCTGGTGAAGCTTTAAGTGCCTTCAAACATTATATAAGATAGTATACGGTTCTATAACAAACTTCTCAGCAATATAAGAGAATTGTCAATAAACAAATTTAAAACTACCATTAAAGCCAAATTGTGTAGCAGGGCATATTATAAAGTATCTGACTATATTAATGATAAAAATGCCTGGGAGTGAGTCGATCCAATTATAATGTAATTAATAAATTATGTAAATTTGTTTGGATACCAAAAGAGGGATGCCTGAGTTTTTGGCAGTATTTTTATCAGTGCTCACCTAGTCATGAACTGCACGGTAGGGAAAAAAATTGTGACGATTCCAAACAAATGTAGCCATTTTTACGGAATAAAAAGATTATGACTTTGACTTTGACTATAGGCTAGAATTGATGCGTCAAGGGTCAACGCACACAGGACAAACATTTGGATGCATAAACATGTTTGTTTTTCTTGGTCTAGGTGTTTCTAAGAGAGGCAGGGCACATCAAAGCAGCCCGTCTGGGGAAGTACCTCCATGTCAAATAAAATCGCACCAAAATTACAACTCCCTGGAGTGTTGCTGTGCGTTCTATTTTACCCATCAACTCGAAGTGGTGAGCTTATTTACAATGCAAAATTATGCCATCGGGTCTTCACAGATTATTCCTGTCATGTCTCATCACAACGAAACTGCTGAACATGGACTTATATACGTAGTAGGTATTGGAACAGGAGGACGATATAGGCTACTTTTTGTTGTGATACTTTGATACCCACGCGGACGAAGCCGATCGGAGAAATTTGTTTAGTAGTTAAAAGTACTAGTGAAAAAATCTAGGGTTGTTAGATGCCATATAACATATATTCATTTATAGATTTTAAACAGTATAGTAGGTTTTATAAAAACGCTTTATTTTTGGTAGAATTTGGCCACGTACAGTAGGAATTCCAAATGTCAAAAGTACAAAGTCCGAGTACCTGTAGACAGTTTTTTTATTCAAGTAGGACCTATTACCAGCAGAAGAACAATGAATGTTAAAAAAGCGAGTGAGGTATGTAAGGATCGAGTCATGTTGCGATCGGTCCTCACTGCCTACCTCGCAAGAGATTTGGTGTGAAGTTATACATACATACATGCCTAATTTCTGACCGTACCTAAAAGGTAATAAAGGAATGAGAGGCACTCTATTTCTTCATTTCCAATTTGTGAAGCGTAAAAACGGAAAAATACATTTTTGAACTAATACCGCTTCTTCCAAAATCATCAAATCTCTTGACTGGAACATCTATGTTCGTGTGGCTGGCAAAGAATCTGCTTCTTAGCGTTACCCCGTTTCCGGCTCCGCTAGCTAAGCCTAAGGATTTGGCGAAGATTGTGATTGTAGAACGAATGTCGTCAGACCTCCACAAGCCAGAGGGAAAACCAGACCTTCATTATGTTAGGTCACACGTGTTTATATTATAATTTATAATTTCTGGAACTTGCGGATTTTTTCATTATGATTTCCTTCACCGCCAAGTAAGTGACACCAAAGATACGAATTTAGTGATACGTGCCAACTGCCAGGATTTGAACCGGGGACCAGGTCAATGGGCCGGTTCTTTATCCCCTGAGCGACCACTGTCAACACCGCATAGAGTTGAGTGCCATTAAAAAAAATTAATCAGTCGCACTTACTCCAATTATTATGTGTTCCGTTCGACGTCCGAAGTCCATTATGGGAGAGTACATCGCTTTCTTTCCGACTCAGGCCGTCAGATGTCGCTGCCTTCGCACCGCCACGTGACTTCTCAACGGCGCCCTCTAGCACCTGCGGAGTAAACTGATACGCACAAGCCCGCCATTTTCTTTGTTCATTGTTGCGTCGTTTTTCAAACCCTACGCACGTGTCGTTAGATTGCTGTATCGAAATTTCTAATTTAAGTGAAAATTAAATACTTTTTTTTTTTTTTTACTTACTTGATTCTATTGGTCCGTCACGTGAATATTACGTTATTCGCCATGAATAACGAACTACCGGCGAATAACTGCAATGAAGAAGATACGAGACGTGATTCGAGTTCACGCGATTCATTATCATCGGGCGTGTCCTCACCGGATAGCAGTCCTCCGCCGAGCAAGAGACCTCGACAAGAGCGCTCTTCTTCAAGGGATTCAGAACTAGACAGGAGGTTTGAGGTATTATCTCAACAACTGGTGAGTCAGTTAAATAATTTTATGGCGCGAACTCCTTACACGTGTACGCCTGCTAGCTCACATCCTGTACAAGATTCATGTACTAACGGCAGGCTTAATGAAGAAAATCTATCTCTACGCCCCCCACAAGTACACATAAATTCCAAAATTGAAAATATATCCGAATTGTCTGTTACTGTCAAAGAACCTCCTATTCACAAAGCGAACCCAGACCGTGTCGCGAAAATTTCGGGCTTGCAAAGATTTGACTCACCCGATTGGGTAGCTGTACGCTACAACGAAACACAAAAGAAGTACACGGCTTCCCCGGCATTTGTCGAGATGAAGGTTAATGAAGAGTTGAGGCGTTTTGAAGAGCAGGTTGTTCCAATCAGAGTAGACCTATTAGAACGTAGCTTAGCTGCCTTATCTAATGCCGTTCTAGCTCAAAACGAATTTATTAATAGCGCATTACAACAAGTAATCGATTGGTCGGCAAAGTCGGATGTAAAACTTTCACCAAATACCCTCTATGAAAGATTATGTGGTTTATTCGGGAAAGACTCAGATTTCAAGTCGGTATCTCAGGATATCCTGCAAATTATTTGCGGTAAACGAGCTGAGTTGATCGAGTGCCGACGACGGTCGCTATTGAAAAACCTTAAAGACGATTTTGTTCGAGAGGATATTGAAAGAATTCCTCCGTCAGCGGATTATATGTTCGTTTCCGAAACCTTATCGTCATATGTAAATAAAATTGGAGGTTTGGATAAAGTAAGGAGGGTTACTAATGCGTCTCAGCGGCCCCGTCCGAAATCTCCAGAACCGTCGACCTCTCGTCATAATAAATCCTTTCATTCTCGCTCGTACAAATCAAAGCAAAGTGAGAAAAAAGAATTTCGGTTCAAACGAAACTTCGAAGATTCTTCCTCGAAACAGAAAGGGGCAGTCCGTAAAGGAAAGGGCAAGAAAGCCTGCTTTAAAGATAAATGACTCTCAAACATTTTCAGGCGGTTGTCTAAAGTTCAACCGAGACAATTGGCGCCGTCTGAATACACCCAAACCTATTATGAAAATGATAACCGGGGCTCGAATCCCTTTCAATCAATTGCCACCTCTTGTTTTTCCAACCTCACAGATAATAACAAAGTATCAGACGCCGTTATCTGCAACTATGACGCGAGAAATAGAAAAGATGCTCGAAGATCAAATATTAGAGTTGGCCCCTTTAACACCGTCCTTTATTTCCCGGCTATTCTTAATCAAAAAGAGAAATCAGAAGGACCGGGTCATTCTAAATCTAAAAGGACTAAACCAATATATGAGACCAAAACCTTTTCGTTTATTTCACCACCAGAGGGTACCCGACTTTTTGCAACCCGGCGATTGGATGGTCAAATTAGACCTCAGTCAGGCGTATTATCATGTGCCAATAAAACAGGTGCACAGACGGTACCTGCGAATCAGTTACAACGGTTCCCTCCTTCAAATGACCTGCCTGCCGTTCGGTCTAGCTTCAGCACCGCGTATGTTTACGGGAATAACGAACTGGATAGCGGAAGTTTTACGAAAGAAAGGTCTCCGCTTGATAGTATATCTAGACGACTTCTTGGTAGCTCACCAGTGCAGGGAGACTCTACTTATCCAGACAACGACTGCGGTGAGACTTTTGAGATCCCTAGGGTGGTGTATAAATCTCCAGAAGTCTGTAACTTCACCAACGCGAATGATCGAATTCCTGGGAATCGTCTGGGATACACAGTTGAACACCATGGGTCTGCCCAAAGGCAAAGTACAGAAGATTCGCCAAAGCATACAATCACGGCTAGCAACCGGCAGTTGGACCCTCAAGCAGGCACAACACCTCTTGGGGCTTCTCAACTTCGCAACCTTCATCACCCGGCGGGGAAGGTTGCATTGCCGAACGCTACAGCGTCAGGCCAATCAGCTGCAAAAGAATTCACGAAATCCACGTCTCCTCTCAAACGAAGTGAAAGGCGACCTAAGATGGTGGTTGCAAAACGTGGATCAGAAGACACCACTCCATCCCGAGAGACTGTCTACAAACTATGTTACCACGGATGCATCGGACATACAGTGGGGAGCACTTGTCAACAACCACAATGTTCAAGGCTCCTGGAACCGTCAACAAACAAAGTGGCACTGCAACTCGAAAGAGATGTTCGCAGTGATAGCAGCAGTATCGATGCACATAGACGAGCCAAAAACTCCACCGTAATCTTACAGAGCGACAACAGAACTGTCGTGTCGTACATCAAGAAAGAGGGAGGCACGAAATCATTTCTTTTACTGAAATTGACCAAACAGCTACTGGACCTGGTGGACAGCGTCAATATTGTACTTCTCCCCCACTACCTTCCGGGAATGTACAACACGGATGCCGATCACCTCTCACGCGATCGCGCCGGCACCGAATGGCATCTGACAGTCGAAGCAACATCACGGATTTTCCATGTATGGGGAACGCCAGAAGTAGACTTGTTCGCGTCCCGAAACGCGCATGTTGTACGCGAGTATGTTACTCTAGACTTGTCAGACTCGAGCGCCTATTATCACGACGCATTCAGCAGGTGCTGGGATTACGACCTAGCCTGGGTCTTCCCACCACTAGGCCTGATGCCACGAGTGCTGCAACACCTGAATTCAGCCTCGGGACGGTTCATTATAGTAGCACCCAAGTGGAACAAGCCGTTTTGGAGACCAGACCTGAAAAAGCGTGCTCTGAGGCGACCAATAAAAATAAAGAATCTGAAGTCTGTCCTAACGAATACCAGGACGGGTCTTCCGCCAGCTCAAGTCGACAATCTGAGGCTGGAAGCCTGGCTCATATTGGGTGGGATACTTTAACTGACGACTGGTCTACCCAGGAGAAAGAGTTGTTGTCATCGTGTTGGAGAGCTTCAACTATGAAAACTTATACCCATATTTGGAAAAGATGGTTACATTGGTGTAAACAGACTGAGGTGAACGCTCGTTACCCAAAACCGCCTGAAGTGGCGAGATACTTAGCTCATTTGCACTTATCAGATAAATTAGCATATCGTACTATTCTCGTGCATAAATCTGTTATAGCGTCTATATGTGAAACATTATCTAATGTCAAAATAGCTTCTAGCCACATCGTAAAGCACGTTCTAAAGGCGGTGTCTCTGGTGAAGCCTGTACCACCAAGAATTCCAATATGGGATGCAAGAATTTTAATTAGACATTTAAAAGATACAAGACCTAATTTGAATAGTCTGTACGATGTTTCAAGACGTACAGCTGTAATTCTTTTACTGTCATCGAGTCGTAGAGTTCATGATCTTACCCTCTTGCGATGTGATAGTGAACATTTTGTTGACAATGGGGACTCGATTACACTGCATCCTATATTTGGCTCGAAAACAGATTCCCTATCTCACCAGCAGTCTAGCTGGGTCTTGCTAAGCTCATCAGATCAAAATACTGATCCAGTTTATTGGCTTAGAATGCTGTTAAATATAACTAGAGATTCAAGAGGTTCGGTTACTAATTTATTTATTGCAACCAAAAGCCCCGCAAGGCCTGCTACGGCTACAATGATCGGGGGCTGGATAAAAAGAGTTTTATCAGAGTCAGGAATACAGGCTTCGCCGGGCAGTTTTAGATCAGCAGTGTCCTCACTGAATTGGTTGGAACGTTATCCACTCAATGATATTCTCGCCAAAGCCAATTGGCAGCATGAGTGCACATTTAGGAAATTTTATAATAAACCAATTATACCGGCGAATAATACAAATTCAGAAAGATCGTTATCTCAATACTTTTTAGTTCAATAATCTGATTAAAATTAATTTATAATCCAATGCGATTAATATGTATAATTTAATTAATCTCTGAATACATGTATCATTAAATGCGTTTACCACATCATCACATTGTTGCGTTTTTCTTTCACAAGCCACCAGAAGATAACAAACATGTCTCTCATAATGGACATCGGACGTCGAACGGAACACATAATATAGAAATTTTACCTTCCAATAAAATTTTTATTATGTTTCCTAGACGTCCGAAGTCCAGATAAGGTCTTTCTGGTGCATCAGACCATACACAGAGACAAACAATGAACAAAGAAAATGGCGGGCTTGTGCGTATCAGTTTACTCCGCAGGTACTAGAGGGCGCCGTTGAGAAGTCACGTGGCGGTGCGAAGGCAGCGACATCTGACGGCCTGAGTCGGAAAGAAAGCGATGTACTCTCCCATAATGGACTTCGGACGTCTAGGAAACATAATAAAAATTTTATTGGAAGGTAAAATTTCGATATTTTTTAAATTATTAAAAGATAAAAATTCTTTATTTGCCATTGGGCCCTCGCGGGCACTTAGACACGTCTTACATTTTTTGAAATATAATATTATTGTACATATTTTATTTAATTCTCTTATTTTACTTTTTTCCTTTTTTTTTGTAATCTATTAGCATTTCGGGGATTACCATTGGTGAAGAAGAAATGCCAAAAGAAACTTGTCAATATAGGTCTCTTTTAAAATTGTCAATTAGCTATTACAAAAAAAAAAGTATATTGGTACAATAATGATATCAAATGGTAAAATTAAAGATTATTAAAGACAGATAGTCTGTGGTGAATTATTTCCAAATACATTATTTAGTTATTCATCAATTCTATAATAAGCCCTTCTACAGAGAGTATTTTTAATGTGCTTTATGAATACATTGTCAGGAAAGGACAGGACTCTTTCAGGCAATTTATTATAAAATCGAATACAATTTACAAGAAAAGATCTACCAGTCCTAGCAAGCCGATGCACCGGCATACACAACTTATTTCTACTTCTAAGTTTTTCACTGAAGTTTGAAAACGACTTTAAATTTTTATATATATTGCTCGGCAGCTCTGCGAGATAGATAGCTCTGTGTCTTGTAAAGTTACACCAAGTTTGTTTATAACTCTTAGAGTGTCCTACAACCTGTTGAGTGTCTACGAAGCATTTGATCTATCAAACACTCTTTACGTACACTGTTATTCTTTTGCTTCGCCCCTTATTCTAATGCGCTCTCAATATCGCATCATTTTGGCGGATGTTCGGTAACGTTTACGGATATAGCTATTGAAAGTTTCAATAGGTGATTTTTCTTTAAACAGGTTTTAATGTTCTTACGTGCGAAAGAAAGTGAGTTAGCGATAGAACGTTTTTGGTGACGTTAAATATTGCTACAGTTGACATAGAGTTATGCTAACCATATTTTTTATATAACGTCAGAATATGAGAATTCGACTCACCTGATGCAAAATTAGTAAACTATCAACCCTTGCAATATAAGAAGCTCTTTTTGTCTCGTGCTGGGAACACAAAATCTCCATAGAAGGTAACTGGTGGTAACCTCAATCATTCGCAGGAACACAATAACTCCCCAAGGCGTTGTTATTTGGTTACGGTTTTCTGTAACTTAGAGGTATCTCTTCGGTCCAATGCAGCCCGCATTGGTGCGTCCTACCTCTCTTAAAAACGCCCAAACCAAGGTAATAATATATCATGATCATGCACACAAATGTTTGTAAGACAAACATTTGTGTGCATGATCATTGGGAATCGAACACTGAGTCTTGGTGTTGAAGTAACATTGCACCTAGAGCCTACACGTATAACAGCCACATCTGCGACTTGTCTAGGTAATATATATATATTTTGTAATTGTGAGCATATCAATAAATCAGTAATTGACGCCTTGCCTTCAGTTCATTGAGGTCAGTTGGTACTATACTAACGTTCAAATAATGTACATTTAAAAAGTGATCTATTGTATAAACCACTGTCCACTAATTAACATATTCAATACGACAATGTACGTAATAAGTGGCCATCCTGATTTTCTCTATGTGAATTTGTTCCATGTTATCTCCAGTCAGTACCAAAAAATTTACAATATTAATACCACAAATAAATTTAAGTTTAATGATTGAGCAACTACAGGTACGAGTATATTGATAAATAGAAACAAAATGTTTGAATTATACGGAGAAAAGACATAGATTTGACCCAGGCTGTTAAATATGTTAAAAAAAAAACAAATATTTAAAAATGTATGCATAGTTGCAAAATTGTAAGTTGTTGTCAAAGTAACGTAACAGCGCGTTTCACTACTGCACCCAGCTCGCCGATTATATACAATAAAAAAAAATTGGAACCGCAATAGTTAAGTTCCAGAGAGGTTTTTGTCCGAGATCTCTTAAGTTATGGAATGAACTTTCTGCCGAAGATTTACAAGTGTCTATAGGCTACGACAACTCACCGGTTAGTACGTACGTTGCGTATGCAGCAACCTTGGTGGTATAAAAAATCGTCAGGGTGTTGTTATTTGGCTGCGGTTTTCTGCGAGGTGGAAGTAAGCGACAGTTGTCATCAGAGTGTACCAGGTGAGGCTGGCTTTGACTTTGAAGATGATAGCGAGCCATTTATACCTCTATAAACTTACTCACGCCAAGTTCTATGCGGGAAAGGCATGAACCAGCCCGTGGACAGTTCACACCTTTGTTGAACATTCATAGTTTCAAAATTTCACTTCAGGTCTTGGTAGGTAAGGCTTGGTAGTAGTTCCTACGTCCTTTCACTTTCACTTCATATAACTAGTAACATTGTCGAATCAAATTTGTTACACCTTATATTCGCTTCGACATTCTTCCCTATAGTAAAAGTACGTCTATCTAATTTCTCAGACTGCATTACAAACCATCAACAATCAACGGGTTAGTACGGAGCGAGTGTGTAGGGAAGTGAATAAACCAATCGCCGCAGTAATGAAAGTGTTAACGGATATAGTGTTGTCCAATAGATCGAAATAGGCACACTAAATAAATAACTGGAAAACGTTTGGACTGTCATCGAGGGAAGCTTTCAAGGGGTTGCTTGTAAATTGATGTTGCATTAGGGACTTACTTGAGGAGGTCGATGGCGTTGATGCGATCGTCAATTTTGTGGAATACGTAGGTTAAGGAGCCTTTCAATGGATGGTCTCTGCTTTGCAGTGCAGGCAGAGAGAGGTAAGGGCTGACTGGAGATAGTCCCGCCTCACAGAATACCGCACCTAAATAACAACATCATGGAGGTTTGTTGTATTCCTGCAAGTGGGTAAGGTTACCAGAAGTAAAGGATTGCATATGGAGAGCTGCATTGCATATTTATACTTCCTATTGTTAGCGTTCATAGGCTATGGTAAAGTGTTGAACTTATTCCACCGGCAGGGTATTGAAAATCAAGATAATGGTGTTTGAAGGAAATCCGAACGGACACAAGAGTTTCGGTTGACGGAATCTCGGAAGTGTTTTTAGCAAAAGTGGAACGTATATCACTGATATGGAGAGACAAGTGAGTGCAGGGTGTTTGTGGCGTTCAGTTCTCTCTACCTACCCCGCAAGGAATCTACCGTTAAGATACATACATAGACATTTCATCTCGGATAGACAGCGGTAGCTGAAATATTGTAGACTAACAAAGAGCTTTGCTTGTAGTATTACTCTATTGCTCACGGAGCAGGAAGCAGTAGTAGCACTCTTACATTCATATATCATCAACCCTGTCTCCCATTGTGGTAGGCAGAGACCATAGAACGCCAGGTGCACCGATGCAAACATACCTCTCTCGGTTGTTCCGCACTCTTCAACCTCTTCTCGTATGCTCTTCAGTTTCTGGTGCTTTTCATTTGCCCCTTTATGAGCACATCAGCTATTTGATCCACATGCGTGCGTCTAGGGCGACTTCTGCCGATATCTCCACTCACTCTTGTCAAATGACAACTCACTGGAGGGTTTTTGTGTTTTTGCATGTGAGTGAGGTCACCAGTAATTTTCCAAGGCTAACCCTGAGCTAACAAAGCAACTATCTTAGCAGCAGAAGTGGCGTGATTGACACTTAATGTACTGGATGCGTCCTAGGCTACAGTAACCATTTTACAACAGGTGGGTTGTGCTTCTATGTCTCCCGATGTCGTATATAATAAAAGATATTGACACTGCCTACGGCATTTATGTTATAGTAAAAAGGTTTTGTTACAATTTAAAATTCGATTCTGGATTCGAGAAAACGATAAAATTATTATCAGATAAACTCAACCATATATTTGGTCCCGTGTCATATAGATGCTATTGAATTATTTGTACAGATCAATTTTTTTTATAGTTCTATATAAAATTTAAGTATATTCAGATAATAAAAATAAATTGCAAAAAAATGTTCATAAGAAAATTATAATTAGGAATGAACTCTGAACCAAGATTATCTCAAGAGTCTGCAGCGCTAGGTAGCCCAAAAAAGGCGAGATAAGATGTTTACAGGATTAGTAAGACGCTATTGATGCCCGCCATCATTATCATCGTCTCAGCCCGTATTCGTCAACTCCTGAACATAGGCCTACCCTCCAGACTCTAGAGTGCCATTCATCTCGACCTTGTGACACTTGCAACCATCGATTACCTATAAACCTCTTGAGATCGTCGCTCTATCTAGCTCTATCCACACAAAGTGTAATAGTACAGGGAAAGCCATTCGAGAACCTTTCTTCCCCAGCGGTTGTCCATTATACGTACTATGTGGCCAGCTCAGTACCACTTTAGCTTGCTTATCCTTGGGCTACGTCTGTTACCTTATTTCTACTGCGAATATCCTTATTTCTAATTCTACGCAGAAAAACCCCGAGTTAAGCTCTTTCATAGCACGCTGAGCAGTGAAGGACTATGTCTCAGTTCCGTATGTCATCATTGGCAACGCCCACTGTTCTAAGACTTTGCTCTTTAGGCGTTGAGGTATTTGAACGAGAAGATGTGTCGAAGTTTCCCGAACGCTGCCCAGCCGAGTCTGAGATCCGAGATCCGTCTGTTGACCCCTCAGTCGAAGTTGAATTTACCTAACTGAATGACCTGCCATATACATAGACATATTCAACAACAACTTTGAGCTAACTGCTTCCAACCATGATCGGTATATGCGTAACATGGACATTCGACATAATCTAGTCTTGTCCATGTTCATCTTGAGACCTACCTGGTTGGAAATACTATTGAGCTTGTTGAGCGATTTCGCCATGTGAACTATATCGTCGGCAAATCGAAGGTGAGTGATATATTCGCCATTGATGTTTATATTGTATTCATTACAGATCAAGAGTTTGAAGTCATCCTCCAATGCTCCGGTGAAGAGATTCGGGGATATAACATCGCCCTTTCTTACACCTTTCTGCACTTGGATCGGTTTCGTACCCTGGTCCTGTACTCGGATACACATCGTTTCCTTATTGTATAACCACTTCAACGCTTTGATGTATCGATAGTCAATCAGCATCGTTGGAGAGACTAGCACCGCATATGTCTCAAGCAACGGAATCAAAGGCTTTTCGTAGTTCACATACACTAGACACAGGGCCGATTGATGCCTCCTTCGTTGCATTTACAGACTGCTTACCAACAGCCACGCGGTAAGTTTCTTTCCGAAAGAGATTATTGTCTTTTCTTTTTCTTAGTATGGAACAAATCTGTCTTAAGTTTCTTCCATTTTGTCAAATTTAAATTCAATGCAACCCATGGAAACATTACTCTAAGTTTTATAAATAGCATAAAGAGAAAAGTGATTGTCTTGTCTGTAACTTCTTCTTTATATATTTCTTGTAATATATAAGTCATAAATTTTCCAAAAAATAAATATACTATATATAATCCCCTATACTTTATGTAACGAGAAGAACTTCTATTAACCTTTTTGACATTGTAAGTCTTACTTAATGTATTAAATAGAAAATAATGTATTGATAAAAAGTTTGAGAGACTTATTTACATTATAAGTAATTTTAATCGTATTATATTCAATTTGATATTAAATATTTCTAATTATTTTGAGACAGTTTCTTAAAGTGCCAATAATTGGATGGATTACCTAACTGAATAAGCTGCTCTAGGTCGTAGCCCTAGGTAGACATATTCGTAAACAACTTTGAGCTTAGTTTAATTTAGACTTATTAGCTAGTTAGACTTGATATTTGTCTTGGCCATGTCCATCTTGAGACCTACTTAAATTGCCGATATATATATATATATGACGAGCTCGGTGGCGCAGTGGTGAAACGCGCTGTTACGTTACTTTGACACCAACGCTCGTGGGTTCGATTCCCACACAGTACAAACATTTGTGCGCATGAACATGTCTGTTTGTCTTGGTCTGGGCATTTTCTGTGTATAATAAGTATGTATTTACAAAAAAAAAATGTATTTACGTATGTTTATCAGTTGTCTAGTACCCATAACACAAGCTTCGCTTACTTTGGGGCTAGATGACGCTGTATAATTTGTCCGACAATATTTATTTATTTATTTATATATACATATATCGGCAATTTAAGTAGGTCTCAAGATATATATATATATATATACCGATATATATATATATCTATATCGAAGAAAATACTGATAACAATTAATTTCATCCTTAGGTACTTTCCCCGTCGACGTGATTTAGTTGAGTCCTTGTTCTCTTTTACCTGAGCCCTGTTTGGTTATTTTTTTATATATAGAATCTAACGTTTAGTACAGTCAAAATAATTAAGGGCAAAATTAACTTCGGCCTCCTACAATGCTATCGATATAATCGTTAGGGCATTCGCACGTTGGAATCAAAATATTATTTATATCCATTCATTCACAACATAAGTTATCCATGTTCATAGTCACGCGTCAGAGGTTTTATAGGGTGAACGAGAAATAGACACTCTTAGTGTTACAAGCGTTCTTAGACTGTAATATGGTAACTATTTACCATTAGTAAACCACACATATTTTGTCACCTGTCATTGTTTATAAAAGAAGGTAAATATTCGTAACAAAACCTTGCCCTTTATTTACATTTAATTTCGCGGTTTCGGCATGAGGAGACCGTAAAATTTGGATGAAACTTTTATAGGTATTTCCAAGGATAGGGGTTTTCAAATTAGTACGACTTTTTCAGTGTCAGAGAGACGGTGATGCTTCCCGTGTTACAAACTCCTGCTTCAACTGCTTACCCACAGAGCGTACACATCTTTACCACTTTCAGTGTTATAAAAAATAAACACAAATCTATCCTATATAAACAAAACAAAAAATAATCGAATGTGCCTGATCCCGGGGTGATTATCTCTCGTCGAGTGTTGTCGAGTGGTATCGCGACGCGTTATCTCTTATCGGTGCTATCGCCACTCGACGGGATCACGATAATATCGCTCCAATTGATTTCCCGCCTAATCGATCTCGATTCGTGTATTATTGTAACAAATGAAGGAATATTTTATGTGCGTGGTGTGAATGCCCTTACGGGAATGTTTTTTTTAATTATTTAAACTTTATTACACACAACATGTCTGGTATAGCGGTGCATTTTAGGGCAAGTTCATTAGCATAATGCTCAAAGACGTATAATACTTTCCTTCGACGTTTGATCGTGGGTCTAAGAAGCACCATGTCGTTGGTGTAGCTGAGATAATTAGTACACATTCCTAACACTTTATGCACGGATACAAATGTTGAAATGAACAAATTAAATAGGTCTGAACTTACGTATACCCAATAAAATACTCTTTACTGTACTAATTTTAAATACACGAAAGAAACGCATTCTTACAAATACAAATATAATTGGCTGCCATCTTTTTTAGATATTCATACCACCGGAGTGATACAAAAGTAGAAACAAGTAGATAATTGATAATAAGAACAGATATTTCTAAAAATATCTTAGTTATCAAACTTTGTTTTGTTTGTGATCTATTTGTCTAATGAATTACACTCATGTTAAGAGTTGAAGCTACCGTTATTTTTCGAGCGACCTTGCCAGGACACTCATGAGGAGGAAATTTAAAACGATCTTTTAATTATGCAATTAAGAAATAATAGCATTTACCTTATATCAGGCGGGAATTATGATCGCGTGTAGCTACGTAGTATGAAATATATATCATTGTATTACTTGTAATATGGATAATTTAACTGTGGTAAATAATTTGTTACCGATTTCCGATTGGACTGGTTATAAAAATACGACATTTAAAAAGATTGATGTTTTTTCCGACCACATTTTCAGAAATCATGAAAGATTCTTTACTAAATAATTTCTAGTGTAATCGTAGTATTTTTATATGCGTTGAATAATAGAGATAAGGTTTGTCTGATGATAAACATAACAAAAAAGGGACTTTAAGATTTCGATTTATGTAAAGTTATGATTTATGTTTATGTTATGGTATTATATTATGTTTTTTTCTGAATTGAGTCCGGTGGTTGTGTAACTATAATGGCTACTTTAACTTTGTCCTGAGTGGAAATTGGATCCCCGACTGAAGGGTCAGAGTCTGCACCCATGGATTGTGGCAGACACACGCTAAATAATATTGTAGATAAATTGTATGACTTGTTCTGGATTATATGTGTAATAAGTATGTATTTACAAAAATATTATTTCATCGTATATAAAAAGAGAATACCGCTATGTAACGGTACTCTCTTTTTTATTTAAGATGAAATAAATAGCCTCGCGTAGCATTCTAGGTATGTACCTAGAATGCTACGCGAGGCTATTGAAATAAGAAAACACCCCAATTTCAATACAGAAGATGGTTGGCAAGTACCACCTGCTTGGGATCCAGTTCTAAAAATAATCGAGTCACAAACCCAGAGATCTACTCAAAAAACGTTCGGATACCGTGAGCGATTTTTGTGTGAATCGGAACATATATAAATAACTAGCTGCTGCCCGCGGCTCCGCCCGCCTGGAGTCAAATAACGTAGCCTGTGTTAATCCAGATCATAATCTATCTATGTGCCAAATTTAATTCAAATCCATTCAGCCGTTTAAGCTTGAAAGAGCAACCAACATCCATCCATACATACAAACTTTCGCATTTATAATATTGGTAGGTTTAATCCATTCATGTCGGTAGATGTAATAATTGAATAACCAATGTAAGACAAATGTCACCTGCGACCACGGATGCTGCAAAGCTTTCGAAACGTCAGGTTCAACAAAATAAATAAAACACGCGATACTTCCGTTAAATATTGTTTAATTCAATGTGTTACAATCGTGAAAACCTAACACAATACTAAAAAAGAGAGTGTTGGTGTTAAAATAAGAAGAGACATGCTTTATTCATACGGACATCTAGTAACAGCGCAGGAAGAAAAAATTACGAAACAAATATACAACGCGAAAGTAGAAGGATGTATAGAAAGCCAGGAAGGCCAAGACCTACCATGACTAACTTGATCGTGTTTTATCAAAAGGTGATATCAGAACCCATATAAACATGCATGGAAAGAGCAATTAATGTAATGTTAAAGCAGCAAATATAGTGTGTATCTATACATCTTGTTGTACTCGCCTAATGTCTACTCTCAATTCCTAAATAAATAACTCAATTGTACTCGATCTGTTGTGTTTGAATGATCTCCCAAGTACCTACAGGGCGCATGACGGCCCGGCCAGGTAGACCACTCGCGTTACAAATTCCATTGCCCATATAAAGCAAGACTTACAATGGAAAGTTTCTGGGTCACTTCGGTACTATTCTGGACTGATCCTAGTGACTGTTTAGTTGGTGGTTCTGCGAAAATAAAAATCAATTTTACTCCAAAATGGGAAGCATCTCAACAAAACAAGAGGAGGTAATTATTGCCCAAAGTGCGGCTGGAGATGGCAGTAACCAGGCTACTGTATTGCAGCAGGAGCTGAGCTACCATCTCAGCACAATCAATATTTTACTGGCGGTAATATTCCTGCTTGGAAGTTTGGTGATTTTGTATGGCGCCTACAAACGGTGCTTTAAAAAAAGGTATATTTTAGAGTGAGAAATAAAGCACCCCTGCCAGGGGCAAGGCTCTTTTTATGGCTAAGTTATGATTATATTCAAAAAATAAAATATAAATACACATATTCATACATCATACTCTTTTATTCCTCAGTTTATTCTTCCATACATCATCTTTTATTGTGTAAAATTTTAATTTTGCCTATTTTTTCAACGCCGGTGAAACTATCCTATCTGTTTCCAAACTTCCCTACCCATACAAAAAAAAAAAGGTATAAGAAGAGAGTTAGTTCATCACGAGCTATCCCGTTGGTCCTGGCGCAGTCATACCGGGTCATAACAAAGCGGCAAGGCAGGCGATTTAGTGCAAACAAAATAAGTGCGGCTACACATTGAAGTGCGTCTGTAGTACTTTACAAGTGTTCCGTAAAGTTAATTTTCGAGATTGGTTCCGAGAGTAATAAACACTGTATCTAAAATCATAAAAAGAAGCACCACAGCGTCGTTGTGCGCATCTCTTTAATGGAATAGGCAGGTTCGAGCAGCCTGTCTACGAATGGGATTATCCATCTCGAGCTTCTCCAGTTTTGGAGGGCAAGTTAAGCCATCGGGCGCGGCTGTTGTCGATAGATGATATTTGAATTTCGAATGCCATTAGTTGCCGTGGCTTCGTATCTGTAAGAGTTGGTGCGTGTGAAACTTAACGAAATGAAAACTCAAAGAATCGAAATTAAAAGCTTTGTGATTTTGTTCAATATTAATAATATTTTCAGAATCAGATTAGTCGTTCTAGGGACTGCAAACAAACAAACTTTATTTCTCTTTCATGTATACATAAGTATACACAAGTTTCAGCTCCCTATCTTATTGTGTACATATTTGTTTACGTTTCAGGGTTGGCAACATACTAGTGCCACCCCCGGTGTTGGTATGATTGTATGGCTCGCGACGGTTTATAAAAGAATAGAAAAAAATCATGCGTCCAAAAGCTACACGGCAAACTTCATGGCAGGTACGCTTGCCACAAACGTCGTTAAAAAAAAATACCATTTATCCCGTGTGACAGCTGTGACGTCACGCTTACAATGGAGAAAATTTATGCGTCTGACGGAGTCGCACGTGTTATCGATTGGGGGCACCATGGAGAACATTCTGTGCAGATAAAATAGTTTAAGCCCTCTAAGGGACAAATGCCCGGCGACACTGATAATTGGTTGACGCATGACGCCTCCATCATTCACGCAACACAAGGAACGTTTATTTTTTGCGGTTACCGTAGCCTATAAACGCTTGTAATACATTAAGTAACATTAGCGCGATGCCACCTCCACTGCTAACACAGCAACTTCTCGGGAGCTTACTGGTGACCTCACTCGAGTGATGCTTAATGCATTATAAGGATTAATAGGCTACGGTAACCGCTTTAAGTCAGGCAGGTTGTATGCTCGCATACCAGACAACGTGGCATAAAAAAATACAATGCTTTATTTTTTAAGTAAGTTCTTCCAAAGAACTACAGCCTTCTTGAAAAAAGACGTGAGGACGTTATCAAAGTCAAAGTCAAAATCTTTTTATTCCGTAAAAATGGCTACATTTGTTTGGAATCGTCACAATTTTTTTCCCTACCGTGCAGTTCATGACTAGGTGAGCACTGATAAAAATACTGCCAAAAAACTCAGGCATCCCTCTTTTGGTATCCAAACAAATTTACATAATTTATTAATTACATTATAATTGGATCGACTCAATCCCAGGCATTTTTATCATTAATATAGTCAGATACTTTATACTATGCCCTGCTACACAATTTGGCTTTAATGGTAGTTTTAAATTTGTTTATTGACAATTCTCTTATATTGCTGGAAAGTTTGTTATAGAACCGTATACATTGCCCATAAGATTATGCTTATATCTAGTATTTATGCTATGAGTATCACTCTTTTTACAAAATGAGTCTATGTTTTTATGGACATACAAAAGATTTTCATAGATATATTGCGATGCGACTGTTAGAATATTTATTTCTTTGAATTTTTCTCTAAGGCTCTCCCGGGGACCAAGTTTGTAGATAGCTCTTATGGCTCTCTTTTGCAATAAAAATATGGTGTTAATGTCCGCGGAGTTACCCCAAAGAAGAATTCCGTATGACATAATACTGTGAAAGTAGCTGAAATAAACTATTCTAGCCTTATCAACATCAGTGAGCCGTCTAATAGTTTTCACTGCATAGGCGGCAGAACTTAGTTTTCCTGATAATTTTTCAATTTGTGGGCCCCATTGTAGTTTGGAGTCGATTGTTATACCCAAGAACACAGTTGTCTCCACAGGGGCTAAATTAGTTCCATTAACATGTACATTGATAGTCATCTGTCTTATATTAGGTGTTGAGAACTTAATTACTTTAGTCTTTTTATCATTTAAAAGCAGATTATTAACATTAAAACAATGCATAACTTTAGAGAGAGCATCGTTAACTTCGTCATAATTACCTAACTGTCTATTAATTTTGAATGTCAAAGAGGTATCATCCGCAAACAATACAATCTCATGTTTATCCTTTACATAATAAGGTAAGTCATTTATATATACTAAAAATAAGAATGGACCTAGAATTGACCCCTGTGGGACTCCCATAACTACAGGGGACCCCCGAAGATCTTTTACCATTAATATCGACCTTCTGTATCCTATTGCCCAGATAAGAAGACAGAAGTTCGAGAGCCTTGTTCCTAATACCGTAGTGGTGTAATTTTCTGACAAGAGTGTCATGGTGCTCACAGTCAAACGCTTTAGACAGATCACAGAAAATTCCCAAGGCATCTTGCGAACCTTCCCATGCTGCGAATATACTTTTAAGCAAATGAATCCCTGCGTCTATAGTTGAACAACCTCTCGTAAATGCGAGCTGTCTCCTATGAAGCAAATTATGTGTATTGAAATGTCTGAGCAACTGGCTAAGCATTAGTTTTTCAAAAATTTTGCTAAGAATGGGCAATATGGAAACAGGTCGAAAATTCGAAGGGTCCGAACTATCACCTTTACCACGATTTAAATAATGGAATGATTTTACTATGTTTCATCAAGTCAGGAAATACACCAGATGCCACACAACAATTGAAAATTGTAGCTAAATGTGGAGCGATTGAAATAATAATAGAAGAAATGGTTTTGACAGATAGACCCCACAGATCTATAGTGTTTTTCATATTTATTGATTTAAAAGCGTTCAAAACATCTTTTGGGCTTATCGCATGGTCTTCCTAGTGTTGCAGTTAGCCTAGTATAGGATACGGTAATTGGCAATCAACAGGAAGATAACATATTTAATTTTCAACATAGTGAAAATGCGTTCAGCACCCCAAGCTTTTACTTGTACAAGTGGCTTAAAAAAAATTATACTTTGTCATTCATTTTGAAACTGCTTATTAGGAAAGATTATTTCTTACATGTATTTAATTAAAAATCTTTTTTCTTATTTTTATTTGCTATATTAAATCTGCCTAACCATGAGAGTCGAGCATCGAGCATTTAATTTTTCACACTAGTTTGATAAACAAGCATGCGTTATGCTTTTTGGTAATTAGGTACCGTAATTGCGAAATTTTGCCAGAACGGCGATGTTTGAAATGCACTCAAAAATACTTAAAATTATTCAGAAGATCTATTAACCTTACTGACTCATAGGAATAGAAAACCTGCCTGAGAGTCCTCACTTGGCTGATTGTAACCGCTTATTGTTGCCGGAACATTTTTTGATAGTTGGCAGAGTGTATCACGAGCAGAGGAGGCATACGTTTCTAATTACGTAACTTTCTTTACTTAATTATGCTGATTATACTTAAGAGGGGTCTCTTAGAAGTATAATAGAGTTTGAAGCAGAGTTGCTTACCAACCCGTAAACCAAAATCTTCAAATCTGTCGAGAAGAAGTCCATAATACTTCTGTAAGAATAGTTGTGTTGTGAAATATTTGTATTACAGAAATGTGAATATTTCCATATTCCTAATTCTAGCGATAGAATCGTTGTCACACCAGGGCAGTCCTCCTGTCGCCGACAGATTCCGAGCGCGTTAGTGACACCCGCCCTTCCGGATGTTAGGTCAGCCACAAACAAACATTTTTGTATTTGGAAAATAGTTTTGTATGAGTATAACCAGCCCAACAATTAAAAAAATCCTTATTTTCTATTCCTAGATATTTTTACAATATGTCCACTTTGTGGTACATTACTTAGTAGACAGATATACCTATGCCGCGTTTTTAAAGCAGTGTATAGAAATGAAAAATTCGCTAACATCAAGTTGTGTCGAAAACATACTCCAAGATTGACTCCAAGATTCAAAGCTTCGCCGTCTTTGTCCGATAGACGGCCATCGCTCTAGGGTCTGCCTGGTCGCAACCGCGTATCTGGTATTGGGTACTTTCTAAATGTATCTATCAGCGGTTCATTGTAATAATAACACCAATATGATGAAATGTGTTTTATTGGAAAATAAAAATAAAACTTCATTTACATGTAAATATTTATCTTCATGGCATATGAAATTCACAAAACACTTTTTTATGTTCCATACTAATTCTGTTAATTTTTGTTCACACGAGGGCAATGTGAATTTTTCGTTTAATCATTGACATCGTAATCAAAGACGTAACTGCAACGTACTGCACGTTTTTACAAAACATCTTGATCCGATATTTGCAGCATTGCCCCATAAGAGAATTCCATAGGAGAGTATACTATGAAAATAGCTGAAATAAACCAGTCTGGCCATTAGAACATCAGTTAACTTAAGTACTAAGTTATTAAGTTAAGGAGCTTTTATTATTACCAATAAAAATTGGAAATAGTAAATCTTTTAATAATGACTATTGTAGAACTTTGTCAATCGGAGAAACACCAGTTATAACAAAACGCTCTAGCCTTTCCGTGTTATATGGTGTTATAAGAAGTACGTTCATAACATCTGGTCGTATTGAATTAACAACGAAAAAGAAGTTAAGCATTATAAAAAAATATTTGGAGATTTATATAAAATCGCAGAAGAGGCAAAGGCGCTTATCCTTCATACAATGTCATTCCGTTTAGGTACTCTCGTACGTACAGACGCGAACAAAACTCTTTTCTTCGTAGCTGTGCCCAGACGGTAGGAGTAGTTGGGAATAGCTGCTTCTAGTTGTTTCTACTATGCTGAGACTACACAATAACAAATTTTATTTTTATAATCACTTAATGATTTTTTTGTTCTTACGCCTAACGTAAATAATATATAACGTATGTAATATCAAAGAGGCTGGGCTATCACTGCTCCGAAGTTTTACAAAAGCTACTGTTTGTATTTAGACACTTTTCGTTCCAACTATACCGTCACTTGCCGTGGCCGTGTATAGTTGCGTCGCGAATCATACGTCAACCGTGACATGCGTATAAACGCGTCGTGCCTAGTTAGCAACTCCCTCGCCCCTGACCACCCCCTCGCACCCGTGACGTATAGCCGTGTCTAATTGGGGGGACCATAGAGGTAATATAATGTGATACAATTCGACACTCAAAGGTTGTTAAAGTAGTAAATTGGCGTGTCTGTGTTTGGATTACACATGTATTTGTTTATATGTGTATTTCTGATGCACACGTTAGAAATACTCGTATTGTTGCTGGCTGTACTAATAGGTATGTCCGTTCGTAAGTAATGTTTTATATACATTTCAAGAGAGGTACGGCGCATCAAAGCAAAGGAAAGCAGAAGAAGGAAGCCAAATAACAACTATCTAGAGGATTGTGTGTAAGTGAGGTTACCAGTAAGCTCCTATGGAGTTGCTGTGTTAGCAGCAGAGGTGGAATCGCGCCAGTGATCTTTAATGTTTTGCAAGTGTTTATTGGCTACGGTAGCCGCTTTACAACAGGTGGGCCGTACGCTTGTATGCCTTCCGACGTTGTATTAAAAAAAAGAACTATATTATTTAACCCTTTCAGCGTCATTTTTAGCGATCTGTTCTGAAGCATACGAAAAAGTACATCTTAACTCCCTACTTACTTTCTTCATCTTCTCACATATCTTTGCTTGACGTTTGTTTGTCACTCGTGAATTCTTTTACGTGTCTGATGAAGTTCAGATTTGAGTTATTTCTGAATTTAGTCGATGAATCAAAATTATTCCTTCCACCACCTCACTCGTTCCGCTGCCGGGGTACGGCTCTTTCAACTTTCATACACCGCCATGCATAACGTGAATAAAATACATCTTAACTGCGGATTGGTGGGTGCCAGTGCTTTCGAGCCTCCCGAAGGCGCCTGACTAAAATTAACGACTGTCGTCTATCGACAACAGCCGGGACCGACGGCTTAACGTGTTACCCATACGTTGGAAGGCTGCAGTCGATGTTGCTTAACCTGCGTGTTAGGTTACAATAACACGCGCAACGATGCCATCGAGCTCTCAATCATCACGCCACTCAATCATCGCAGTCATCACGGGAGTTTATTGTTTTAAACATTTTTAAGTCGTCGGCGTATAACAGACATTCACAAGATAAGTTCTTTATGAGATCGTTAATGAGTACAGTTGGTGTGAAGGACTGTCTGTAGTCGCTCCGTGTCAAAATCAGTATCTACACTAAATAATTAGGTGATACATCTTAAAGTACCCTCCGAAGCAGGAAGAACTCGAATATAAACCCATCCATATATAGGCTGCAATCGACGTTGATTAACCTGCGTGTTTGATTAGAGTTTTACCCGCAACGACGCCACCGAGCTTCTCATATACCTACATACTACATCTGATGTTTTTTATAGAACATCGGAAGGCTTACTGGCATAAGGTCCACCTGATATAAAGTGGTTACTATAGCCTATGAAGGCTTACAATGCTGGAAGTATTGCCACTTACACAGATTTTTTCTTATACTACGTCGGGAGGTATACAAGCATACGGCCCACCTGATGTAAAGCGGGTACAATAGCCTATTAACGCTTGCGATGTATTAAGTATCACTCGCGCGATGCCTCCTCTGCTGCTTACACAGCAACTCCTTGGGAGCTTACTGGTGACCTCACTCACATGCAGGAACACAACAACCCTCTGGGGAGTTGTTATTTAGCTGCGGTTTTCAAAACTCACTCTTAACTAACAGTCAACTCATCAACATCTCAGGACTGGTTGGCTGTCGTGAAATCTATAAATTAACCGATCAAATGAGAGTTAGATTCTCGCGATTGCTGATTTCTATTATAGGTTTGTTCCCATATTTACCTACCCGAGTACTCCTTCCGCATCGAGTTCCGTAGGTTCTTGAAACAGCTTACTGTATAAGTTTGCTTGTAAATTATTCATGATTATTTTAAAAAAGTGCTTCTAAATTTTCTGCAACATGATTTTTAGACAGTTTTGCGTAAATAACTTGTTTCTATTTTAATTATTTACGTAAGAAAATCTTCAGTACTCCCTACGTGCAACTTTATCAACAGTAATTACTTTAGATTTTCGCTTAAAACTTCGGAGATAAAGAGAATCAAGCATCATTTTTGTGAAGAGTTTTCGATTAATACAGTCTAGAGTCTTTAGCATTGAGGGCATTTAAGGACGTAATAATAAAATAGAAGAATCAAACAAACTGATTACATATGGATAGTATGTCAATTACATGTCTGTTAAGGATAATTCGCTGTTCTAATCGATAGAAACAACCGAACCAACTGCTTGAATTACACCCAATACTAATATTAAATATAAGATACCCATTTACATGCCCACGTCACTATTGCACGGGAATTATTTTTTTATAATTTCCCGGTATTTGGGCAACGTTTTAGATGGCATGGTCACATAATGACTAACTTGCGGTAAGTCCTATTTTAAAAAAGTGCTGTAAAAACCTGTGAACCCTCCAAAATTACACAGCTATCTGTTTCTTAACGCCATGTCTATTGCGGGGTAGGCAGAGAGAAGCGAGCGCCATAAGACGCGGTCCTTACCCTCTTCGCTCTTTAACCTTCCTAGCTCTATTCAGGCGCACTTACCTAGGAACAGCTCCTAGGGTAACAAAAATATAAATTGATGTTAGAAGCCATACCATACAGGACTATAGTTAGCTAGCTATAGTTTAATAGGATAGGACTATTGCTAGTTAATTCCAGTACAAAAGTCCTATGATTACGGGAGCTCGTGGCAGACGAACGGACAGAAGAAAAGATTGAAGATCATACTTAAGTATACTACTGTTTTTTTAATTTCCACTTGGAAAATTAAATACGGTATTGATCCCATGAGACAGATCATTTACGCAATGTTCCCCACCTGAAGGCCGGTTTTCGGCACCGGCGGCGGGTGACGTCGAGGGTAGTGGGGGTTGGGACGGGGTGGTCGTATTTCACAATTAAATTTTTCTGGCGCGATCTCACCAAGTGCGAGTGTGTACGCTGAGCTACGCCGCATGCTTGTGGGGCGGGAACTGACGACGTCGACAGCGATTCTAAAACTATCACCCTACTTATGTGTTATGAATTTGAATCAAAGGCAAGCAAGATCAAGAAAGTAATTTGTATTTTAACTGATCTTTGAAATCAAATCTGACAGCTTCTACTCATTAATATAATCGTTTTCTACAGTACATAACAGTTGCAAATCTAAATTCGGATTCATTATTGGTCAGAAGATGAAACGGTTTTTTAGGAAAATATTTTTTATTGCACAATTTCGAAGGCGGTACCGCATTAAAAGTTATTTCTATTAATTACTTCGGCTTGGTAACCTCTCTGATAAACTACAGATAAAACGACAGTCATATGTTGACGCCAAAAAGTTATGCCATCAGCCAACCTGATGACACATAGGCCAGCCCTACTCCACGCGCCCCGCCACAGCACGGCAAGGCGTCATAAAAAGGTTACGCATGGTGTGCTCTAGGATTATTGTTATTGTTCCTTAGTCTGATTGCAGTTCAAGTATTAAATATTGAGATTAAGTAATTTGTAAGCACTAATTTGTCTCTATATAAGAGTTAATATATTAATGTAAACAGTTAACAGTCAATTATAACACAGTACCTGCAAACATCTATATATATATATATATAAAAATGAATGTTTGTCTGTATGTCTTCTATGGATTCAAAAACGGCTGGGCAGATTTTGATGAAATTTTCAGGAAATGTTCAGATTAGCCCAGCGGGTGATCCTGTGAAGTTTGGTAGCGATCATATCACCTGTGCGAAGCCGGGGCGGATAGCTAGTAACCAATAAAGCAGTGATTGATAGTTAGTTGGTAACTCTTTTGTTATTAATACACATATCAACAGACGATTTGGGTTTTGCAGCTAAACACTGTTTTGTCACTTTACATAATTTGTATTATAATTTCGTGTTATACCATTTTGCATAGTAAATGGCGTGTGCTTAAAACTACGTGATTGTCAAGAGACATGCGACTTCAGAGTTTTCTCGTAGTGGCGAAGTAAGACCTCTTGCTCTAAAAAACAAAAAAAAAAATGCAGCCAAACAAAAACTCTTGCAACTTTAAAACAGAGAATACTGATTCCTGAGCAACAAAAGAAGCTAGAGTGACTATAATACGCATGGATTGTTACATTCGCATCGCCTAGTGACTATCGCGCAACGGGACTTACGTAGCGACCGTGGTTTAAACGGCCTTGTAAAAAAAGCTAATTTTATAACGCAGGCTGCTTACGAGGCTTCGACGAGAAATACAAACTTAATGTCGGTTCGAGGTTCGGTACAAGTCTTTTTGTAACTTTAAAGTTATTGACATAAATTTTATTTTTCTATGGGTCAGATCAAACATGGCAATAAAAGAACCTTAACTTTAAAATTATCCTTTTACAATCACTTCTACTGGCGTAAAATATGGCATCATTCTTAAATAATCCTCAGGACTCTAGTTATTCTAGTACTCGACCGCTTTTTATTATAGACAGTTATATTTATTAAACTAAAAGAAGTTTCTCATCACAAATCCGATTCAAAAACCGTCAAACTAAAATAATTTCAAAGTAGTTTAACTTCCACCCCAGTATAATTCTGTAATCGCTGAGTTTGAGCACCGCATGCACTTAGTTTAATATCGCAGGCGGCGACAGCGAGCGGCGTCACGTGCAGTCGCAAAGGTACACTCACAAACACAAGTTACCCGCACATCCACAATTGTCGACTGTCCGTGTGACCTGAACTTATCCGACTTGTCATTATAACACTAAATTAGACGTGAACGTCAGCGCCAAGTCGAGATACGGTACATCCCAGCGCTGCGACTGAGATCGTCTCCAATTCCACTGAAGCCGATACGCTTACAACTTGAATACTCTTTATTGCCTCAGTGCTTTAAGCTCCATTACCTTGAGAATGTTCCTTTGCACTACTGAAAGCGAATCTTTATTACGTCTAGATCTTATAAGGACAAAGGCATCTTTTACGTAATTATGTAGGTACTTCAAAACAACTATAATATAGTTTAGTATATCTGCAATATAGTGAATAATCCAGGACTTGTGTCTGTATCTTGGTGTTTTGCCTATCATATCTGACATCTATCCAAAGAAAGGAGGCTAATATTTTCAGGTTATTTAATGACGAGCTCGGTGGCTCAGTCGTGAATGACGCGACTTTGACACCAACGCTCGTGGGTTCGATTATATGTATACATGTCTGTCTGTCTTGGTCTGGATGTTTTAAGAGAGATAGGGCGCGTCAAAGCAGCCCGTCTGGGGAAGCACCTCCACCTCACAGAAAACCGCTGCCAAATAACAACTCCTTAGAGGGCTGTTGTGTTCCTGCGTGTGAGTGAGATCACCAGTAAGATCCCAAGGAGTTACTGTGTAAGCAGCAGAGGAGGCATCGCGCGAGTGATAGATTAATATATCGCAAGCATTAATACCCAGAATCTCATCGCAAGCATTAATACACAAAATCTCCCTTCAACCGAAGGGGTTTACTCACTACGCACGCACTTACGCACACTCCACCACGCTGCTCAAATGCGGATTGCCGGAGGCCAGTGTTTTCAAGCCGCCCAAGGTCCACTGACTTAACGACTGTCATCTATTGACAACAGCCGGGACCGACGACTTAACGTGTTCTCCGATGCACGGAGAAACTCGAGATAGATACCCATCCGTTGAAAGGCTGCTTAACCTGCGCGTTAGGTTGGAATGACACGCGCAACGATGCCATCGAACTCTCACTCATCACGCAGCTCAATCATCGCAGTCATCACGAGAGTTTATTGTTTTAAACATTTTTAAGTCGTCGGTGTATAAGAGACATTAACAAGATAAGTTCTTTATGAGATCGTTAATGAATACAGTTGTTGTGAAGGACTGGCGGTAGTCGCTCCGTGTCAAAATCAGTATCTACACTAAATACTTAGGCTTAGATAGCGAGCCCTCGAATCGTAATGGATTAGGAAACGTGAAAATTTAATTACTTAACGTACTACCCCGGTAGCGCAGTGGTTAGTAATGCTATTTTGACACCGACGCTCGTGGGTTAGATTCAGAACAAACGGTCATGTGCATAAATATGTCGGTTAGTCTTGGTCTGGGTATTTTCAAGAAATAGGGCGCATTAAAGCACCCCGTCTGGGGAAGTACCATACAGAAAAACGCAGCTAAATAACAAGTCCCTGGAGGTTGTAGAATTTCTGCGGGTGAGTGAGGTCACCAGTAAGTTGCTAAGGAGTAGCCACAGATCACAGAAACAAGTTGTTTCTGTGATCTGTGGGAGTAGCTGTTAGCAGCAGAGTTAGCATCGCGCTAGACTGCTAGAGATACTCATTGTGTTGGAAGCGTATCCTTATATGGCTCCTGATGTTGTATAAAAATAAAGTAAAGACACGCCACGGAGCTCCCAATGATGTACTGCTTTAATAGGGGCAGGGTTTGGCAACGAGACAATAAAGGTTAGGTCCATATGCTTGTGTATAAAAAACCACTAGATTTGAGTCTAGCCTCTGGAATTCCGCAAACTTCAAAGCCAGTCGAAGCCAGGAGCCATTAATAATATTTATATAAAACTACAAATCATCTGTAAGTCAAATATGCAAGTAACACGTGCACACGGAATGCACCGGCGGCCTGGTATGCAGGGGCGCCGACGAGGGTTCCAAGACGAACAATGCTTGTCCCTCTGACATATTGCTGTATAATTCGATATGGGAGCAAGGATAATTAATTAATTTTGAGCATCAGTAACAAAAAGTAGTTATGTCACATCCCGCGACGCGGGCGTGTATTCTAATAACGATTAACGGGCCATCGATAAATTTCTTTCTTAGCTATTTCTTCCATAGTACTTTCACTGATTTCTGTCTCACATTGCAATAAACACTTCCACATGGCCTCAGATAGGTATATTCTTCCTCCTAACGTTATACCGTTTTCCTGCCGCCTCTGGACCCTGCCAGTCCTAATGGATTACCATTAGGACTGGCAGGGTCCAGAGACTAAGGTTTTGGCTACTGATAAGATAAGATACTGATTTTACTTGGAACGACTGCCTGCAGACCTCTACAGCCCTTTTTTTTTTTTTTTTTTTTTTTTTTTTTTGTGACGCGGGGAAAAATGCGTTACGCACACCACCGGTGCCTGGGTGGCCTCCGGTGGTAGTGTGGGACTCCCCGTCGGCTGTCCAACGGTATACCCACTAAACAACCCCGCGAAATGCCATCGGCCGCGTTGGTGTGGTGCCCCGGATCTGTCAGCAACAGGGCACCACTGCGACTGGCCAGCCCCTCAAAAGGGGCCGGACTTCTTCTCTCTAGGGGCCATCCCGGCAAATTGGGACAGCCCCTCCGGCGGCGGGACCATTATGGGGCCAGGTTCCCAGCCTGACCCCTAGTCCCACAGGTTAGGGAGGCGGCAGTAGGTGCGCGTAGCGCCTACGCCGCACTCCCGTCCGCCGTCTCCGGAGCGGGGCAGCCTGAGGATCGTCCTCCCTGTCCCGCTCCGCGGCCTCCTTCTGGGACATGACGGTCTCACAGAAGGAGGCCATCGCCTGCCAGGCACTGTCACTCCCGAGCATGGAGCGGACCACGCTCGGGAGCGAGAGGTCCGCGCTACCTAGCGCGGACACCAGATCATGGCGCTGCCGAGACCATCTGGGACACTGCTCTAGAGTATGCTGAGCAGTGTCCTCGGCCGCGCCACAATCGTGGCAGCCTGGCCGCTCCTCCCGCCTCGCGACCCGGTGCAGGTACTCACCGAAGCATCCATGTCCGGTGAGCACCTGCACCATGCGGAAAGTGAGGGGTTTGCGCCTACGACGCATCCACGCCTCCAGGACCGGGCGCAGCGCCTCCGCAACGCGGACTCCGTACCGCGGCTGCGCCAGGTCCTCCCCCCACCTCCGCATCATCTCCACATGCCCTCGCTGGCGATACCGCCCCACCTCCACCGACGTGGGGCGCTCGCCGAGAATCCTCCTATCCGAGACAAACCCGTATACCTCGGCGAGCACCTCCGCCTCCAACTCCCAGGGCGGGTCGCCAGCAAGGGCGGTCGCGGCCGTCCACGCCACCGTCCGGTACCCCCTTATCGCCCTCTGCGCTATGACCCGCTGCGCTCTGCGCAGCTGAGCCCTGTTCCGAGCGCAGAGAGCGTCCGCCCATATGGGGGCACCGTACGTGGCCATACTCCGGCAGATGCCGGAGTACAGCCGCCTGCACGCGGCGCTAGGCCCGCCCACATTGGGCAGGAGGCGACCCAGCGCCGCCGCAGCTCTGATGACCCTCGGCCCCAACCGCTCGAAGTGGGGGCCGAAGGTCCATCTCCCGTCCAGGGTGAGGCCCAGATAGCTAATCTGGGCACTCACCCTAATCCTTTCTCCTCCTATTTGGAGGTGCGCTCCCGAGGGGGGGCCCCGCCTACCGGTCCCGCGGAAGAGGAGGGCCTCGGTTTTATCCAAGCGGACCCGAAGCCCAAGCCTCTCTATGCGGCTGACCACCAGTCCTACACCGACTTCGGCCAGCCGCGCCGCCTCCACGAAGGTCTTACCCCGGGATGTGACGAGGGTGTCATCTGCATAGCAGATGACGCCCATCCCGGGGAGGAGACGGCCCCGCAGGACCCAGTCGTATGCGAGGTCCCACAGAATGGGGCCCAGAACGGACCCCTGTGGGACACCGCACACGACGTGTCTTCTCACCATCTGGCCCCTCGCGTCCTCGTAGCGCACCTCCCTGTCCTCCAAGTACGCCTTCAACAGTCTCCCCAAGTACGGAGGCACCCCAAAGTATTTGAGGGCCTCCAGTATGGTACTGTGGGGGAGGCTGTTGAAGGCGTTGGCGATGTCTAACGACACCGCCACCACCACATCTCCGCTGCGCTCCGCATCCTCCGTCACCGACCTTAGGCGCCTAATGGCGTCGACGGTCGACCGTCTGGCCCGGAACCCGAACTGGGCATCCGATAGGCCCGGTCCCGGGCCATCCTCCAAGTGCTGAGCGAGGCGGGAAGCGACAACCCTTTCTAGGGCTTTCCCCGCCTCGTTCAGCAGAACGACTGGTCGAACCGCCGACCCCGAGTCCGGGGGCCGGTCTCCCTTCAACAGAAGGCAGAGCCGGCCCACCCTGAAGGGTCCCGGGCAGCACCCCGACCGCAAGCAGCAGTCGAGGAGCTCCCGGAACCTGTCTCCGAGGTGCACGAGAGCCAACGCTAGCACCTTCCCGTGCACCCCGTCCGGACCCGGCGCCCTCTTTTTGCCTCGGAGGCGGTCAACGACCGCCTCCATCTCCTGGTCGGTGACGGGCGGCGGAGCGCCCTCCTCCTCTCCTCTGGAGTCCGACTGTAGGGCCATCCTCGGGGGAGCGTAGCCCCGTGGGTTGTCGGGGAAGAGTTCCCCGACAACCCTCTCCAACACGGCCGGCTGGAGGGTCTCTGTCAGTGGGGCCGACTGAGCGCGGATTTTGTTCCGCGCTCCCCTATACGGTCGGCCCCACGGGTCCCTGTCTAGGCCCTCCAGCAGCTCCTGCCACGCTCCCTCCTTGGCCCTACTTATGGCCATCTGCAAGGCTCTCTTCTTCTCCACGTATATGCCGTGCAGATGGCCATCTCTCCCTTCGTCCCGGGGGCGGCGACGCCTGCTCCGAGTATACGCCCTACGCGCCCCGTTGCAGGCGTCCCGGAGGCCGGCTATCTCAGCCGACCACCAGTAGACCGCCCGCCTCGGAGGCGGACGCCCAACGCTGGGCATGGCCGCTCTGCACACCGCCGTGAAGGCGTCGCAGAGACGACCAGCCCCCTCCTCGGCGTCCAGATCCTCCATTGGCGGGAGGCCCCAGCGGCCGACAATGGCCGCCTCCTCTGCCAGTTCCCGGTCGAGTCTGGTGAGCGCCTAACGCGGGAACCGGCTCCGCCACCGGGACGAAGTCGTCGGACTCCCGGGGGCTGGAGACACCTCGAACCTGATATAACGATGGTCCGAGAGTGTCTCCACCCCCGTCTCCACCCTCCAGCCCTCCACTCGGCGTGCGGTGGACGCGGTGGCGAAGGACAGATCCACCACCGACCCTCCGTTCCACCGCACGCACGTGTGGACTGTCCCCTTATTTAAGAGGGACAGTCCCGCGGCCAGCGCCCACTCCTCCACCATCCGCCCTTTGGCTTCCGTGGCCGGGTTCCCCCACGCCGTGGACTTGGCGTTGAAGTCACCGGCCACGACAACCTGGGCGGGCGCTAGCCGCCTCACAGCCGACCCCAGAGCGTCGAGCAGCCGCTCCAGGGCCGGCAGGTCGCGGTTCGGGGAGAAGTACACACCGATGATTGCGTACTCTCCCCGAACCGCCGCCACGTAACCCGCTCCCCTCCCCCACACCACGAGTGGGGGGCTGGCGCCAGGCCTCGCGACGATGGCCACGGAACCGTCCAGATCCCCGGCCCAGTTAGGCCGGGAGGGCACGAAATATGGTTCCGCAACCACCGCCACGTCCACGTCCCACTCCGCCATGGTCTGCAGGAAAAGGTCCTGAGCCCCGGCGGAGTGGTTGACGTTGGCCTGCAGGAAGCGAGGATGTCCGGCCATTACTCGGACATCCTAGCCTCCGGCGCCGTCTGCCGCCCACTCCCGCGAGAGATGGGGGGCGTTCTCCCGCGGACGGATGGGGGGTTGCAAAGACGGCCCCCCATCACGTGCGTCGCCTTCCGCCCAGCGTCTGCGCATACGGCACAGCGGGCCTGGGCCGAGCAGCCCGAGGCGATATGCCCCGGCTGCCCGCACCGGTAACAAAGCCGGCTGCGGTCCTCCTTGGAGGGGCACAGCTCGGCTGTGTGCCCCTTCCCCATGCACTTATAACAATGCATGGGGCGCGCCTCCAGCAGGTGGAGCTGCACCCGGCTCCAGCCCACCCCGATACTGCCCAGCTCGAGCAGCTTCTTCGCTGCCGTCACCGGGCAGCGCATCAGGGCGGAGCTGGAACTCCGCCAGTCCGGGCGGATTTCGCCCACCCGGACCTGCTCGGGGGTGCAGCCCCCCTCGCGCGCGACCGCAGCCTTGACCCGCTCCGCCGTAGCGGCGTCGTCCAGACCCGTGAGGCGGAACTCCGCACACTTCACGGGCCTGGACACCTCAGCAACGCTGGACAGGGCAGCCGACAACCTGGCTGCCAAGGCGTCAGCCTTCTCGTGACTGGACGAGCCGGGGACTTCGATAAGCCTCGCTCCGGTCGCAGACTTGCGAATCCGGAGCGAGCCGATTCCCAGCTCGCCCAGGTTTACCTCCCGCTCGGCCTTAAGCAGGGCCGAGGCATACGATGCCCCCCCTTGGGCTGCCTCCGGCCGTAATTTGAGAATTACGGCCGTGGAGCCGGGGAGCACCACCTTGGGCTTTCGGCCCTCCTCCCTGCCTGCGGGAGCATTGGCTGACGCCTTGGCGGGCGCTGGCGCCGCAGGAGTCGCGGGGGCCGCGGTCTTTCGCGGCCTGCGGCGGACCACGTCGGTCCACGCCTCCTTAGGGACCTCGGTGGCCCCCGCCGCTGGCGACGGCGTCACCGCGGCCGGCTTCGCCCTTGATGTGGACGGGCCGAAGCTCGTCCACGTCTCCTGCGGGGCCCCACTGCGGGCGGGACCCGTTCCGGTGGCCTGTCTTGCCCGAGGACGTACCTCGAGCTCGGCCGGCGCAATTACCTTCTTCGGCTTAGTCGCCGGCCGACCTGCATTCTCGATGGCCGCCCTCGCGGCCCTCGCCACCGGTGAGCTGTCGCCCGCCAATGGGGGACGGGCGACACTCGGAGGAGGCAGGCGCGACTCAATCGCGGCGAGCCGGCCGTCCACTAGGTTGCCGACGAGCCGGGCGATGTTTGACTCCAGGGTCTGGAGATCCACCGGGCCCGTCGACCCCTGCGCCTTCCTCTCGCTCCGGAGCTCCTGGAACTCCCGGCGGTGCGCCTTGACCTCCTCCCTCAAGGAGGCCACCTCCCGTTGGAGACGGGCGTTGTCAGCTCGGAGGCGGTGGGTCTCCTCCACCTCCGTGCGCACCACCAGGGCCCCCAGGATCTCCCGGATCCCGCTCGCAGCCCTTGCAATTTTTGCGGAGTAGCCCCCCTTGAGGCTCGCCGATTTCCCCGTGAGGTCGAGGATGACTTCCAACATCCCCTCGCCCCTCACCATGAGGTCCTCGGCGCCCCTCTCGAGTGGGCTCGCCGCATCCCCCTCAGGGCTTCTCCCTTCGGAGCTTTCCTTCTCCGCCTCGGGGCTCACCCCCTCGGCGCTTCCTGCCGCTACATTTGAGCTCATCCTCGTCCTAAGGGCCCGCTTTTCAAGGAGCGCATTAAATGCCGCCTCCTTGGCCTCCTCCTTTCGCTCCCTTATTTGTTGGCGGGCCCTAGCCAAACTGGGGGCGATACCGCCCCTCTTGCCGCGCCTGGCGGTGGGCACCTTCGCCCGCTCGTCGGGGGTCTCCGTCTCCGACCCCGAGAACAGGCGCTTGCGACACAGCTCAGATTCGGAGAGGGTGGTGACCATAGAGTCGGTCTCCACCCACCCCTCGCCCTCGCTATCCACCTCTTCCCTTCGTGGGCCCTCCGGGACGTCACCCCCCCCGGAACCTTTAGGCCCCAACGTACCCCCCCCACGCGGCATCACCGGAACTCGGCTGTCCAGGCTCGTGACCGAGAACTAGACAGCCCACACAACACGAAAACGAACGACAAACACAAAAACCAAACAAGTGACAAAACCAAACACCAACAAAAACCGCCTATGTTCGTCACCGAACCCAACTACAAACACAAAAAACAAAAACCAACGCAACAAAAACACCTCTACAGCCCTCCAAAACTCTCCTAGTTCAAAGTTAGGTCACATGTCTTTCAAAATATAATTTCTTGGACTTGTGGTTTTCCTCACGATGTTTTCCTTTACCGACGAGCAAGTGATAATTACAGATCCTACTAATATTATAAATGTGAATGTCCGTTTGTTTGTTACGCTTTCAGGCGAAAACTACTCAACCGATTATCATGAAATGTATCAGAAGTAACATAGGATACTCTTTATTAAAAAATATATATTTTTTTTATCAATGCGAGCGAAGACGCGGATAAAAGCTAGTAAGTACATAAATCCGAAACATGAATTTAGTGGTACATGACAGGATTCGAACCGGGAACAGTTGATCAATAATCCGGTTCTGTATCTACTGGACTATCACTTCGTAAATACAATATATCACATTTTCAGGTGTGATTATTTTGATACTATCAATCGCATGATTGACCAGATCTAAATAAACTTTTGCGTAAATCCGATCCCTATCGGACACTAAACATATTTTTTGAATCATCCCCAAAAATTTAGGGTAATCAGTCTCGGGGGGACGCCAGCACCTGTTTCAACCCTCAATGTACGCTCACTATAATAAATTATTTTTACATCTGTTTGCGTTCAAAACTCACTCTATTTCCATTGCAGTAAGATATATTTTTATGTATACGTTTAACTACTGTTCAGTATTAATTTAAGATCCGTATAATGTGATATAAACATTCAAATAAAAGTTTATGCAATTCGTAAAGGTATAGTTTCTACGCATGCATACATTGAGTAAACTTCTAGGCAATCGAAATCTGTGCCAGAAGATACAGCTCGCTGTAGACAACGCGGTGCTAATCCCAAAACTAACTTATGGAACCACTTCCGTAAGTTAGCTTTGGGAGAGCTGAGTATTGCAGAAAGTGTATGAAAGTAGAATAAATATGGTCGAGATTCTAGTCGCGTGCTGACCGCATTCACAATGATTATGTAAGAAAGAAAGTTGGTTTGAAAGAGAGTGTCCGTGTTAAGATAAGAAAAAAAATGTTCCGTTTGTTCGAACATGTAGAAGTAATTCAGGATGAAGAATGACGAAACAGATATGCAATGAGAAATTGGAAGGAGGAAGGACCCAAGACTCACCTATTATGCCCAAATTGGTAGCGGTTTATCAGAAGAAAATATCAGGAGCCCCAACTGGCGGGCATGCATGAATGAGGTGTTGTAAGGACCGCGTCTTATGGCGCTCTTTCTGCCTACACCATTAGGGAGCAGCAGGGGTATCATTTAACATTGAGATGGAAAGTTCTCATTCGAATAATAAAGCCAAATTGGTAGCAGGGCATATTATAAAGTATCTGACTATATGAATGATAAAAATGCCTGGGAGTGAGTCGATCCAATTATAATGTAATTAATAAATTATGTAAATTTGTTTGGATACCAAAAGAGGGATGCCTAAGTTTTTTGGCAGTATTTTTATCAGTGCTCACCTAGTCATGAACTGCACGGTAGGGAAAAAATTGTGACGATTCCAAACAAATGTAGCCATTTTTACGGAATAAAAAGATTTTGACTTTGACTTTGACTTTGAATCGAAAAGTTGTTACACTGAATAGAAATTGTTTCAAATAGGAAAAAGGAAATTGGATTGGAATTGGAAAAGAAAAGGGAAAAGGTGAAATTTATATCAATTTAATTCGCATTGACAAGGTACGCAATATACCTACGTCTCGAAATAGAAATCTTTTCAATGCAATTAAAATTCATCGAATTTACTATTTCGCGTTAAAACGATTTCTTTTAATTCCTAAAATTCGAAATTGACTCGAAATATTCTCGAGAGTTTGCAGTGAGTTTGTGTATAAATGTAAAATGCAAACTTGATTTTAACGATTGTGGATTTTGAAGTGCGTGTACTTATTTTAAAATTTATATAGTGAAAAATATGAATATATAACTGTAAAATCACTATCGTTTTACGAGTTGTATTGAAACTTCAGGATTTTGTCTGAGAACCCTTTCGGTGTTTTATTGAGCACACTTTCTGAACCTAGAATCTAGAATTAAGAAGATTTTGAAACGATTATAAACTTAAGACTTGTGCTGTATGAGCATACACCCTTGGCGAGTAACGTTTGGACTAAAAAGTACAAAAGAAAAATTTGCTTCACTTAGTATGACGACTTTTCGATTCGAATGTAATGTCTCCGTACCAATGTGAATTCCCTGCTGGTTTGAAGGTATACAGTTTTTATGCAAAAGCAGAATAATTGAAACATGTAATCGGGGACCAAGAAGCATTCTTATCTATCTTTGTATATCTTCACGTAAAAGAGGTAGGGCGCTCCAAAGCAGCCCGTCTGGGGAAGTACCTCCACCTCCAGCCGCCGTACGCCGTACCGCAGCCAAACAACAACTCCCTAGAGGGTTGTTGTGTTCCTGCGTGTGAGTGAGTTCACCAGTAAGCTCCCAAGGAGTTGCTGTATAAGCAGGAGAGGAGGCATCGCACGAGTTATAATTAATATGTCGCAAGCGTTAATAGGCTACGGTACCCGCTTTACTTCAGGTGGGCCGTATGCTTGTATGCGTCCCGACGTAGTATATAAAAAAAACTCTTTTGTTGGATAAAAATTACATAAAAATATTAGCAAGCAATGCCATGTACCAACCTAAATATTTCTTGGCGTCATATTTTTAAGCAAACAGCATGAACTCTTGCATAAAAACTGCCAGAATGAGTAAGTACATCTATTAAAGGTCCCAGTTAATTTAGCAGTTGCAGCCACTTGAGTGGCAAACAGGTAGGTACGTAGTGCATAATTGGACACTGTAGATTTGCGATTACTATACAAGGCTTGTTTATCATTCTAAACACTTAAAACTTTTAAAGTGTTCATTGATAAACAGGAAGAGATTTCTGCTGGATTAAGCACCTGTCTAATCGAAAACGCAGGTTAAGCAATGTCGACCTCGAGCCTGTCTATGGATTGGTTTATCTATCTCAAGCTTCTCCGAGCTTCTCAGGGTACATTAAGCCGTCAGTCTCGGCTGTTAGAGAGGACACTTGTTATGCTAAGTGGCCTTCGGGCGGCTTGACACCGCTTGCCTCTGCGAATCCTCAATTGCAGCATCTGGAGTATACTCTAAACCTCTTCGGCTGAAGGGACACCGGTGTCCCTGCAGTAGGATGAGTTAGGGTTCCTGTAGTAATAGTAATAGATGTTAATCGATCATTGTAGGAACTGGACGTTCATAACTCAGGAAGTAATGCACCGACTCTTCACTAGCCTTCTGGTGACCTTATAATTTAGTGCCTATTTGCTGTACAGTGGAGGTACTTTCCAAGTGGGGGTGCTTCTTGTGGGATAACTGCTTTATATCCGTCTTTTACTAGCATCAGGGGGAGGTGTAGTTGACCTAAGCACTAAAGATGCAGAGCGTGCATAAAAAGAGATATGAATGTTAAAGAAACGAGCAAGTTGTGTGTGTAAGGACCGTGTATAATGGAACGCGGACCTCTCTGCCTACCCCGCAAGGGATTTGGCGTGAAGTTATAGATAGATAGATAGATATATACGTTTACAATAAATTTATTTGGCATTTCACTTTCTTAGTTTTCATAATTACGTTTTAATTTTTTTTTATAACCTAATTTCCTTGCAGGGTGCGTTGCTTGTGTGTTGTCCGATATGCTTACTACAAAAAAATATTTTAGTAAGTCAATAACAGCGATAAGCCGCAATAAAATAGAGTTTAACGCCCAAATACGACGGCGCATTTATTTATAGGCCCTGCACCTCTACACTTGCACAGAACAAGTGCGTCGCGCGTGCTCGCCAATTCACTCTCATCAATTACCACCAGCTTGCATTACTGTCACCCCGCTGTTTTGAACCCTTTGAATTTAGTGATAATTTATTTTACCGATGTCAGATCATAAAAAGTATAGTTCATTCGTGGTGCATTCAATTTGACCAAATCCCTTTATTAATAAATATCAGTCTTTACACTTGCACCGTTCTTAGACGGACGTAGGTAAGAGTTGCAATTGATCTTCGAGTGTTAGGCGGTTTGCTTTTACTGTAGGTACTTAGCTAAGCTACTTTGACACCAACGTTCGAGGGTTCGATTCTCACACAGTACAAATTATTGTGCATGAACATGTCTGTTTGTCGTGGTCTGTGTGTTTTTAAGAGAGGAGGGCGCATCAAAGCAGCCCGTCTGGGAAGTACCACCATCTCATAGAAAACCACAGCTTAATAACAACTCCCTAGAGGGCTTTGTGTACCTACGTGTGAGTGAGGTGGCATCGCGTGAGTAATACTTAATGTACTACAAGTGGTTATAGCGTTTATAGTGTTATACCGTAGCGGTAACCGCTTTACATCAGGCGGGCTGTATGCTTGTATCCTCCCGATGTTGTATAAAAAATGCTACGGACTCACAGAGAGTCATTGTCTTCAGTATTCTGGAAGGTACGTACTGTCTCGCTGACTCTATCTTCACACTTTGCATATTAAAATGATCAGTTTTTTGCTTTTATTATTCCGTACATTATTAAAAAACCGGCCAAGTAGAAGATCTGAACATTATAAGAAGGACTAGCGCGTCCCATCGTCCCATCGTCCCATCGTCCCATCGTTCACTCTTTGATTACTAAATTTATTTGATTTAGGTGTACATTTTTATCACTGAAAAGAAGATCAAGTAAAAATATACTACACTGGCTACCCGCCCCGGCTTCGTACGGGTGATCTGATCGCTACCAAACTTTATAGGATCACCGGCTGGTCTAATCTGAGGATATCCTGAAAATATCATGAAAGCCTACCCAGCCGTTGTCGAATCCATTGAGGAAAAACACAGAAACACAGAATCAATGTATGTGTGTTTTTCCTTTTTATGAAGATAGATTTGACCACAATAGTTTTTGTGTTTAGTACCGTTAAAACTATACTAATTAAGTATGTTGATTTTCAGATTGTAAACTTAGGAGATAATAAGTGGGTCAAATAGTTAAAATCTAAAAGTTCTTAATTTATTTTTTGTTAAGATTAGAAAAGGCATGCTCCGTTGATTTGGACATGTAGAAACAAAGCAGGATGGAAGAATGACGAAACAGATATACAATGCTAATGTAGGAGTCAACGAAGACCAAGACTAAGCCGTGATCAAATTGGTCGTGTTATATCAGAAGGTGACGTTAGGAGCCCTAGGAACCGGCAAGCGTGCATGATAAGAGCAGTGAATGTTAAGAAGCGAATAAGATTTATAAAGATCGCGTCTTATGGCGCTCGGTTCTCTTTGCCTATTACGCAAGGGACCTGGCGTAAAGATATACGAGTACATAATTTTTATACATAATTTTTATAAATTTATGTAATAGAAGTCAGATATATAGCATAAGGTTTAATGTCGATTATGAAACAGCAATTTCATACTTTAATCCCTATTATGTTACATCTTAGAAAAAACGAGTTTTATTTTTTAATATTTAATTGGCAGAGCTGCGATAGCCAGCGGAGCCACATTACCCTCAAAATTGCCGTTTGGGGTAGACTGATGTCATCCAGCTAGCGTTTAGACGGTAATAGTGAGAAACTCCAAAATCGACACACTAATAGCTAACATATTGTAGTTTTGTATCCTTTAATTTGAAATTTAAATGTTCGTTGGTGAGGAAGAACGGTCCAAAATCGTTCCAATTAGAAAAAAAAACATATGGGAAAACGTATGGCCGGCCACTCTGCAGTGCAGAGTCTGCACTGCACTCCCATCAACAGAAAAAGTAACAGCACTCGTCGCTAGATGTCGTACAGGGTTCCATATATTTAAAAAAAATTAAAAATAAAATATTTAAATATTTTTTAAATTTAAAAAATATCAACTCTGCCTACACAGCTTGCTGTTATTTACTAGTAATTATAATTCGTATATTTTTCATATTGTTGTCTATCAGGAATCGCCAGAGGGGTTTCCGAATATATGTATAATGCTATGACATCTAAACCTCGATGTTATTTTGTGATCATAAATTGACTTGAAATATAATGTAAATTCTGTTAAATATTATTGTACGCTTGAACAGGCAAACTGTAAACAGAAACTGTATTCGCATTTACCATCTGCGCATGAAATACTACACAATAAATTAATTCTGATTCAGTTGAGTTCTACACATACATCTATTTGCACCTATTTTGTCCTAGCGTTATCCCGTTTCCTATATCATTAATATGTGCGGGGTCCGCTACATTTAATTACTAAATACATTTTGTATCTAACCAATTTACAGAAATATATATCAAAAATAAATCATACGAGTGATATGTGACTTTGTAATTACAAATAGATCTGATGAGTAGTGATAGTCTAGGATAAGGAAACGGTGTATAAAACAACCGGTCCGGTCGAATCCTGACAGTACCCCTAAATTCGTATTTTCGGATTTATGTATAGATAGATATATTTGTAATTATCACTTGCTCAACTCTGATGTTAACCATCATTAGGAAACTCGCAAGCCCAAGAAATTATATTTCTTTAGACGTGTGACCTAACCTAAGAAAGGACTGGGTTTCCCTCTGAATTGTTGAGGTTGGACGACAGTCGCTCCATGTCAAAATCAGTATCTTCGCCAAATCTTTACAGGCTTAGATAGCTGGCACAGCCAACCCTAATGGATTAGGAAACAGAATAACGTTGGAAAAAAAAGATCAACATGTATAGGTATATCTTCATATTACAGTATCTTAAGTTACCGAGCGCTATGGAAATTTAATGTTATGAAGCCGAGAGATGGTAAGAGTTAAGAAATCATCCTAAGATGATGGAGTGATTCAAGAGAATGACTAGAGCGAATGTATTATCGTAACTTAGCCGTGTGATTGAGATACTATATCATTTTTATACAGATATCGTAACATAAAATATTATAGTATCCTCGCCGTTTGTGAAGCGCTTAATAAGGAGGTGTGCCGTGAAGGTGAACATATGCAGTTAATCTGCTAAAATTATCACCCTTCTTTTGGCTAGCCGTAGTCGGATAAAAATCGTAAATTTTTGCGCTGCTAGAAGCTTGAAGAAACAAATTTAACAAAATAATTATCAGATATTCTAGTAAATTACCCACCCAAAAACTGAATTGCCCATTGTTGCTTAACCTGCTGGTCCGAAATCGAACAAATGCGCGACGCGTGCCCTTGAATGCGCTATCATTAATTATCCCCTCATTTATTTATGTTACCCCGAAATTGCTACCCTTTGGTCGTGACACGAATTTAGTTTTAATCATTTACACATGCACTGCATTTTTTGTGTATCGAAAGCTTTATCCCCATTTGAATTGCGCTGGGTTTGGTTCTAGGACCCTTTTAGCAAAAAATATAAAGTCATCATTCTATTCGTATCATATAGCACCCGTGAACTACTTAGGTATTGTTTCTGGTTTAAAGTGCTAAAGGTACATTAATACCTCTAATAAACACAAACCCTTAGATTCACACCTCTGTATTTAATAGCTTTAGATTTCACTTTGATATATTTCTTTATAGTTGTAGATATGAAGAAGCGGACCTCCTGGCACAGGCATTATATGCCTAAAAGGAGACTCCGACCATTAACGAGTATGTTACAACTACGAGTATGTTAACACCAATAAAACCAGTTGAGAATGCGTAAGCTTGCATTGCCAGAGGAACACCTGGCTCGTCAATTATATAACAATTCAATTTTTTTTTTGAATTTGTCGGCCATTTTGATCATGTTCCTTAAGAGATAGGAACGGTGTTCCTGAACATTCCTATTCTACTTTTTTATGCTGAATTCGAATCTGAAGTCAAAATTAGAATATTCGAAAAAAATACGCACACAGAGACAAACGCACAGACAAACATATACAATTCATTTAGGAACGGTGTTTCTGAAAATGTTTTTGTTTAAACAATTTTTAACGGAAGTATCGCGTGTTTTATTTATTTTGTTGAACCTGACGTTTCGAATGCTGTGCAGCGTCCGTGGTCGCAGGAAGACTGCACAGCATTCGAAATGTCAGGTTCAACAAAATAAATAAATGCAATTTGATCTAACTAAAAAAAATTGACTTTCGCAAAATAACGCCTGAATCTATTAAAAATAAATAAAACACGCGATACTTCCGTTAAAATTTTTTTAATTCAATGTACAACAATCGCGAAAACCTAAGACAATATTATGTTTTTGTTTGTTTGTTAACGCAAAATATAAATACTATCACTAAACATAACATCGTCTATTTGTCTGTCTGTCACTGACTGACTCTGTCACGACTCTCAACTATGTCTCAATGATATACGGTAATCAACTGGGCAATGTTCAGTGCTTTCTTAGTTTATCTATATATCCACAAATTCTCGCCAAATCCCTTGCGAGATAGGCAGAGAGAGTCGAGCGCCACATGACTAGGTCCTTACACACTCGCTTCCTTAACATTTGTTCTTCTCGTGCACACTTGCTCAAATGTTGCTTCGTATGCAGGAAGAAAGACTTACGAAACATATGTTGTTATGACGTAAAGGCGAAACCGGTCGGTAAAAATAATTATTAAATAAAATTGTGAAGTGGAATCTGTACAAGTGCAAGTATTAACATTAACGCGATGACTTACGAAACAGATGTACAATGCGAAAGTAGACGGATGTAGGAGCCGAAGGAGACCAAGACTTACCTACTATAGTCAAATTGATCGAGTATTATCGTAAGGTGATGTCAGGAGCCCTAGAAACCGGCAAGCGTGTATTAGAAGAGTTAGGAATGTTTAAGAAGCTAGTGAGGTTTATAAGGATGTGCAAGGACCGAGTCATGCCGCGCTAAGTTCTCTTCGGCTACCACGCAAGGGATTTGGTGTGAAGTTGTAGAAAGATAAAAAGAAAATAATTTTATAGTTACAGTACAGTATCGCAGAGACTTTATAGAGAAGCAATGAAGACAGTCTAAAAGAACCTGATAAATAATCTGGTCCACTGGGATCAGCTAAATCCTGGCTTTACCAAAGTATAATCCTACCTAATCCAAGATTAAGGCCACCCGGAACAAATTGGGAATATATTTTTTCATTACATTTGTAATTTTTATAATGTAGTCAGGGATTTACTATAATTAAAAAGTTTGGCATTACAATTTTTTACATTTTAAATTCACACATATTCTTTGAAAAAAAAAAGAATGACGGTACAGATATACAATCGCGAAAGTGGAAGGATGTAGGAGCCGAGAATAACTAAGACTAACCTATCATGACCAAATTGGTCGTGTTTTATCAGAAGGTGCTTCAGGAGCCCTAGGGACCGGCGTGCCTCCGTGAAATGAACTACGAGTGTTAAAGAAGCGAGTGGGGTGTGTAAGAACCGCGTCTTATGGTGTTCGGTTCACAAAAGCAGACTTCCGGACCGCATGCCAGGAGTGGGGTGAGTGTAGATTGAATTGATGCGGGTGGCAAATAGATTCTGAAAAGGTAATATTGCAAATCATGTTCTCTCCCTTCTTCTTCTAGGCGTTTTCCCATTTCCTAATCCATTAGGATTGGCGTGGTCTGCTACCTAAGCCAAAGATTTGGTGAAGATCCTGATTTTTACCGTGGAGTACTGATTTTACATTTCTTACGAGTCTTCGAAATATAATTTCTGGGACGTGTGGGTTCCCTCACGATGTTAACCTCAAGTTCCCTCAAGATGATATTGTCTTTTTGTCAACAAAATTAATGTGTCAAAATGTCAAAAACAATACAAAATCTCGTACAATGATCACGCTATAATTTATATTTAGGTCTATTATATATTGATATAGTTATTATACAGTCTTAAGTGAATGATGTGTTCACCTTTAATTGGGCTACATGATAGTAATAAGACCTAGAATTAATTAGTTATAAGTGTATACATGTAACCTGTTGGTGTACCAAATAAATAAATAAATAAAATGTTTACCTTCACCGCCGAACAGATATAGGTACAGAAGACCATAAATATGTACAAAAAAAAACCGAAATCATAAATTTAGTGGGACATGACAGAATCCGAACCGGTTGGTCCTCGGTTAGAATTCTGGTTTATATTTAGGTATACCATTAAAGTCTTACCATTCGGGTTTAAACTTGCGTCTCTTCTGCTGTCCTAAGAGACTGAAATCTCACAGAAAACCGCATTTAACAACTTCCTGGCGGGTTGTCGTGTACCAACCTGTAAGTGAGGTTATCAGTAAGCTCCTAAAGAGTTGCTGTGTTACCAACAAGGGTCTCATCAGGCGAGCTATATGGTTGTATACCTCCCGACGTCGTTTAAGAAAATAATAAGGAAATCCCAATATCGCTACTCTAATCATATGTTACCAACAAGGGTCTCATCAGGCGAGCTATATGGTTGTATACCTCCCGACGTCGTTTAAGAAAATAATAAGGAAATCCCAATATCGCTACTCTAATCATATGTTACCAACAAGGGTCTCATCAGGCGAGCTATACGGTTGTATACCTCCCGACGTCGTTTAAGAAAATAATAAGGAAATCCCAATATCGCTACTCTAATCATATGTTACCAACAAGGGTCTCATCAGGCGAGCTATATGGTTGTATACCTCCCGACGTCGTTTAAGAAAATAATAAGGAAATCCCAATATCGCTACTCTAATCATATGTTACCAACAAGGGTCTCATCAGGCGAGCTATACGGTTGTATACCTCCCGACGTCGTTTAAGAAAATAATAAGGAAATCCCAATATCGCTACTCTAATCATATGTTACCAACAAGGGTCTCATCAGGCGAGCTATATGGTTGTATACCTCCCGACGTCGTTTAAGAAAATAATAAGGAAATCCCAATATCGCTACTCTAATCATATGTTACCAACAAGGGTCTCATCAGGCGAGCTATACGGTTGTATACCTCCCGACGTCGTTTAAGAAAATAATAAGGAAATCCCAATATCGCTACTCTAATCATATGTTACCAACAAGGGTCTCATCAGGCGAGCTATATGGTTGTATACCTCCCGACGTCGTTTAAGAAAATAATAAGGAAATCCCAATATCGCTACTCTAATCATATGTTACCAACAAGGGTCTCATCAGGCGAGCTATACGGTTGTATACCTCCCGACGTCGTTTAAGAAAATAATAAGGAAATCCCAATATCGCTACTCTAATCATATGTTACCAACAAGGGTCTCATCAGGCGAGCTATATGGTTGTATACCTCCCGACGTCGTTTAAGAAAATAATAAGGAAATCCCAATATCGCTACTCTAATCATATGTTACCAACAAGGGTCTCATCAGGCGAGCTATATGGTTGTATACCTCCCGACGTCGTTTAAGAAAATAATAAGGAAATCCCAATATCGCTACTCTAATCATATGTTACCAACAAGGGTCTCATCAGGCGAGCTATACGGCTGTATACCTCCCGACGTCGTTTAAGAAAATAATAAGGAAATCCCAATATCGCTACTCTAATCATATGTTACCAACAAGGGTCTCATCAGGCGAGCTATATGGTTGTATACCTCCCGACGTCGTTTAAGAAAATAATAAGGAAATCCCAATATCGCTACTCTAATCATATGTTACCAACAAGGGTCTCATCAGGCGAGCTATATGGTTGTATACCTCCCGACGTCGTTTAAGAAAATAATAAGGAAATCCCAATATCGCTACTCTAATCATATGTTACCAACAAGGGTCTCATCAGGCGAGCTATACGGCTGTATACCTCCCGACGTCGTTTAAGAAAATAATAAGGAAATCCCAATATCGCTACTCTAATCATATGTTACCAACAAGGGTCTCATCAGGCGAGCTATATGGTTGTATACCTCCCGACGTCGTTTAAGAAAATAATAAGGAAATCCCAATATCGCTACTCTAATCATATGTTACCAACAAGGGTCTCATCAGGCGAGCTATATGGTTGTATACCTCCCGACGTCGTTTAAGAAAATAATAAGGAAATCCCAATATCGCTACTCTAATCATATGTTACCAACAAGGGTCTCATCAGGCGAGCTATACGGTTGTATACCTCCCGACGTCGTTTAAGAAAATAATAAGGAAATCCCAATATCGCTACTCTAATCATATGTTACCAACAAGGGTCTCATCAGGCGAGCTATATGGTTGTATACCTCCCGACGTCGTTTAAGAAAATAATAAGGAAATCCCAATATCGCTACTCTAATCATATGTTACCAACAAGGGTCTCATCAGGCGAGCTATACGGTTGTATACCTCCCGACGTCGTTTAAGAAAATAATAAGGAAATCCCAATATCGCTACTCTAATCATATGTTACCAACAAGGGTCTCATCAGGCGAGCTATATGGTTGTATACCTCCCGACGTCGTTTAAGAAAATAATAAGGAAATCCCAATATCGCTACTCTAATCATATGTTACCAACAAGGGTCTCATCAGGCGAGCTATACGGTTGTATACCTCCCGACGTCGTTTAAGAAAATAATAAGGAAATCCCAATATCGCTACTCTAATCATATGTTACCAACAAGGGTCTCATCAGGCGAGCTATATGGTTGTATACCTCCCGACGTCGTTTAAGAAAATAATAAGGAAATCCCAATATCGCTACTCTAATCATATGTTACCAACAAGGGTCTCATCAGGCGAGCTATACGGCTGTATACCTCCCGACGTCGTTTAAGAAAATAATAAGGAAATCCCAATATCGCTACTCTAATCATATGTTACCAACAAGGGTCTCATCAGGCGAGCTATATGGTTGTATACCTCCCGACGTCGTTTAAGAAAATAATAAGGAAATCCCAATATCGCTACTCTAATCATATGTTACCAACAAGGGTCTCATCAGGCGAGCTATACGGTTGTATACCTCCCGACGTCGTTTAAGAAAATAATAAGGAAATCCCAATATCGCTACTCTAATCATATGTTACCAACAAGGGTCTCATCAGGCGAGCTATATGGTTGTATACCTCCCGACGTCGTTTAAGAAAATAATAAGGAAATCCCAATATCGCTACTCTAATCATATGTTACCAACAAGGGTCTCATCAGGCGAGCTATACGGTTGTATACCTCCCGACGTCGTTTAAGAAAATAATAAGGAAATCCCAATATCGCTACTCTAATCATATGTTACCAACAAGGGTCTCATCAGGCGAGCTATATGGTTGTATACCTCCCGACGTCGTTTAAGAAAATAATAAGGAAATCCCAATATCGCTACTCTAATCATATGTTACCAACAAGGGTCTCATCAGGCGAGCTATACGGTTGTATACCTCCCGACGTCGTTTAAGAAAATAATAAGGAAATCCCAATATCGCTACTCTAATCATATGTTACCAACAAGGGTCTCATCAGGCGAGCTATATGGTTGTATACCTCCCGACGTCGTTTAAGAAAATAATAAGGAAATCCCAATATCGCTACTCTAATCATATGTTACCAACAAGGGTCTCATCAGGCGAGCTATACGGCTGTATACCTCCCGACGTCGTTTAAGAAAATAATAAGGAAATCCCAATATCGCTACTCTAATCATATGTTACCAACAAGGGTCTCATCAGGCGAGCTATATGGTTGTATACCTCCCGACGTCGTTTAAGAAAATAATAAGGAAATCCCAATATCGCTACTCTAATCATATGTTACCAACAAGGGTCTCATCAGGCGAGCTATACGGCTGTATACCTCCCGACGTCGTTTAAGAAAATAATAAGGAAATCCCAATATCGCTACTCTAATCATATGTTACCAACAAGGGTCTCATCAGGCGAGCTATATGGTTGTATACCTCCCGACGTCGTTTAAGAAAATAATAAGGAAATCCCAATATCGCTACTCTAATCATATGTTACCAACAAGGGTCTCATCAGGCGAGCTATATGGTTGTATACCTCCCGACGTCGTTTAAGAAAATAATAAGGAAATCCCAATATCGCTACTCTAATCATATGTTACCAACAAGGGTCTCATCAGGCGAGCTATACGGCTGTATACCTCCCGACGTCGTTTAAGAAAATAATAAGGAAATCCCAATATCGCTACTCTAATCATATGTTACCAACAAGGGTCTCATCAGGCGAGCTATATGGTTGTATACCTCCCGACGTCGTTTAAGAAAATAATAAGGAAATCCCAATATCGCTACTCTAATCATATGTTACCAACAAGGGTCTCATCAGGCGAGCTATATGGTTGTATACCTCCCGACGTCGTTTAAGAAAATAATAAGGAAATCCCAATATCGCTACTCTAATCATATGTTACCAACAAGGGTCTCATCAGGCGAGCTATACGGTTGTATACCTCCCGACGTCGTTTAAGAAAATAATAAGGAAATCCCAATATCGCTACTCTAATCATATGTTACCAACAAGGGTCTCATCAGGCGAGCTATATGGTTGTATACCTCCCGACGTCGTTTAAGAAAATAATAAGGAAATCCCAATATCGCTACTCTAATCATATGTTACCAACAAGGGTCTCATCAGGCGAGCTATACGGTTGTATACCTCCCGACGTCGTTTAAGAAAATAATAAGGAAATCCCAATATCGCTACTCTAATCATATGTTACCAACAAGGGTCTCATCAGGCGAGCTATATGGTTGTATACCTCCCGACGTCGTTTAAGAAAATAATAAGGAAATCCCAATATCGCTACTCTAATCATATGTTACCAACAAGGGTCTCATCAGGCGAGCTATACGGTTGTATACCTCCCGACGTCGTTTAAGAAAATAATAAGGAAATCCCAATATCGCTACTCTAATCATATGTTACCAACAAGGGTCTCATCAGGCGAGCTATATGGTTGTATACCTCCCGACGTCGTTTAAGAAAATAATAAGGAAATCCCAATATCGCTACTCTAATCATATGTTACCAACAAGGGTCTCATCAGGCGAGCTATATGGTTGTATACCTCCCGACGTCGTTTAAGAAAATAATAAGGAAATCCCAATATCGCTACTCTAATCATATGTTACCAACAAGGGTCTCATCAGGCGAGCTATACGGCTGTATACCTCCCGACGTCGTTTAAGAAAATAATAAGGAAATCCCAATATCGCTACTCTAATCATATGTTACCAACAAGGGTCTCATCAGGCGAGCTATATGGTTGTATACCTCCCGACGTCGTTTAAGAAAATAATAAGGAAATCCCAATATCGCTACTCTAATCATATGTTACCAACAAGGGTCTCATCAGGCGAGCTATACGGTTGTATACCTCCCGACGTCGTTTAAGAAAATAATAAGGAAATCCCAATATCGCTACTCTAATCATATGTTACCAACAAGGGTCTCATCAGGCGAGCTATATGGTTGTATACCTCCCGACGTCGTTTAAGAAAATAATAAGGAAATCCCAATATCGCTACTCTAATCATATGTTACCAACAAGGGTCTCATCAGGCGAGCTATACGGTTGTATACCTCCCGACGTCGTTTAAGAAAATAATAAGGAAATCCCAATATCGCTACTCTAATCATATGTTACCAACAAGGGTCTCATCAGGCGAGCTATATGGTTGTATACCTCCCGACGTCGTTTAAGAAAATAATAAGGAAATCCCAATATCGCTACTCTAATCATATGTTACCAACAAGGGTCTCATCAGGCGAGCTATACGGTTGTATACCTCCCGACGTCGTTTAAGAAAATAATAAGGAAATCCCAATATCGCTACTCTAATCATATAGGTCCGAGTGTAACAAGTACCAATTACATATGTATATATCTTGGTTGCATTCTGTATGAGATAATAAGCTCTGTATAAATCAGTTTTTGATGTGTTAGTAGCGACAGATGTCGGTAATCGGATTACTTAGAGATCGCCGTGACAGCATCCCGTCGAGTTTTACCATTGAAGTGTAACAGCTTGAGACTTCCAACAAATGTTTTACAGTTAGTGTTGTATATTGACTTTTTAAACAACTAAGTTGTCAAGCTATCACGCTGCCTAATGGTAAGTAGTATATGTAGTCCGAGGACGCGGCAACGCCAAGGGCATCTTTCGCACGTTGACAAACTTTTTATGCCTTTTTGAGAACCCTCTGCTGGGGAAATCTCGGCAGGGAAAATTCATTCACGCTGACTTCGTATGTACACCAATACGTGAAAATATACCAATACTGAGAATTGTCAGCATGTTTTATAATTTAGTTTACGTAACATATCTACTCATATTTAAGGTATTTTTTTACTATAACTATAATCTTTATTGCATGTTATTTGTGAATATATAAGACAATGATTATATATTAATACGATGTAAATGTTTTCAAAACTTTTAATTTTATCATCAACCTAAACCATTACATCAAGGTTCATATTGAATATTACAGTGCCATATAATCTCCTGCAGCAGATCATTGCTAGGATATACCACGTGCTCTTGAGGATTTATCACTAAAGGTGACATTGAGGTAGTTCCCATGGAGAGGTAATTTTTGGTTGGTAACGCTGCTTTGACACCAACGCTCGTAGGTTCGATTTCCACACAGGACAAACATTTGTGTGCATAAACATATATAGTTAATAGGTAGATTCAAGCGTTATTTTGCGAAAGTCAAATTTACATGCAATTTGATCTAACCTGCTTTGTGTGCTTCCACCACCAAATAGTTCATGCGGCCTAGCGCCGGTCGGCACCCACCCACTACTGTTAGTTGATGCAACATGCCGACGCTGCCATGGCTGCTCCGGTAGTCTCTGCCTCGGCTGCTGCGGTCGTCCGCCATCTGGAACAGAATCCGCATGCCCCCACCACCACCGTCGCTGCGACACGTGTTTCGCCTCTCCCGTCGGCGGCCCGTCTGGGGAAGTACCTCCACCTCACAGAAAACCGCAGCCAAATAACAACTCCCTAGAGGGTTGTTGTGTTCCTGCGTGTGAGTGAGGCCACCATTAAGCTCCCAAGGAGTTGCTGTGTAAGCAACAGAGGAGGCATCGCGTGAATGATACTTAATATTTCGCAAGCGTTAATAGGCTACGGTACCCGCTTTATATCAGATGGGCCGTATGCCTCCCGACGTAGTATAAAAAAAAAAGAATTTCGTTCAGTTTAATTGTGTCATTTAATTTATTGCCGACGCTGGATTGATGTAATGTTATATTAGCTGTTCACAAATGCTCAAAGATGTAATTAAAACTGTATTTAATTATGTCATTAAATCCATCAAACTACGTAACGTAACATTCCTCTTACGTTTCGCCTTCCAAATTAAATCTCACTTGTCTAGTACACCAGGACAAGATAGTCAGTTGCCATGACGGCCTTGAATTATACTTCTATATCCTTCTTAGCGTTATACCGTTTCCTAATCCATTAGGATTGGCGGGGTCCGCTTTCAAAGCCTAACGATTTAGAAAAGATACTGATTTTGACATTGAGCGAGTACGGTCAAACCTCCACGACTTTCTTGTGTTAGTTCACACGTCTTTCGATGGAAAACTTTCTAGAACGTGCGATGTTTTCCTTCACCGAACAAGTGATAATTACAAATCTATATATATAAAACAAAGTCGTGTTAGTTACACCATTTATAACTCAAGAACGGCTGGACCGATTTTTATGATTTTTGTGTCTTAGGATTTGTCTTCGTCGGGAATATGATAATAAGTATTAAAACATGGAAAAAATAACAAAAAAATAATAATAAAGTAAATTACATTTCTCATACATTTTATATGAAATTCTTTTTTTATGATATCTCAAGTACGAATTGGCATATCTTATATATATATAAAACAAAGTCCTGTTAGTTACACCATTTATAACTCAAGAACGGCTGGACCGATTTTTATGATTTTTGTGTCTTAGGATTTGTCTTCGTCGGGAATATGATAATAAGTATTAAAACATGGAAAAAATAACAAAAAAATAATAATAAAGTAAATTACATTTCTCATACATTTTATATGAAATTCTTTTTTTATGATATCTCAAGTACGAATTGGCATATCTTATATATATATAAAACAAAGTCGTGTTAGTTACACCATTTATAACTCAAGAACGGCTGGACCGATTTTTATGATTTATGTATTTTTGGATTTGTCTTCGTTCGGAATAGGATAATAAGTATTAAAAGAATTTGTACCATCTAATAAGTTAACACACCATTTATTGATCCTGAGGAGGTACGAAGTTCGCTGGGTCAGCTAGTATGTACATAAATTCGAGAACACGGTTTTAGTGGCACCTACATGCCTGTATTCGAAGCGGGGACCAGTTCTTATGTTTTTATTTTACTACGTCGGAAGGCAAACATGCATACGACCCACCTAATGTAAAGCAGTAGCCTATTAACGCTTGTAATACCTTAAGTATCACTGCTGTTGTTAATACAGCAACTCCTTAGGACCTTACTGGTGATCTCACTCACACGTAGGAACACAACAACCCTTCAGGGAATTTGTTATTTGTCTGCGATTTTCTGTGAGGTGGAGGTACTTCCGCAGTCGGGCTGCTTTGACCATACCTCATATAAAAATTGTCAGACCAAGACAAACAGGCAGTTCTGGCACACAATTGTTTCTCTTGTGTGGGAATCGAACCCACAAGTGTTAGTGACAAAGTCGCGTTGTTAACCGCGGCGCCACAGAGCTGCTAAAATAAAGCTTTCTGTCTAGTAACGTATTGTTTCATGTAAGACTAGCTACCCGTCCCATTCGCACAGGTGAACCGATCGCTTTTAAACTTTACAGGATCACCCGCTGGGCTAATCTGAAGATTTCCTGAAAATTTCATTAAGATCGATCCATTTCCGGGTCAATAAAGAACAAACATACATACATTGAGTTATATTTATATAGATAAAAGATAGATAATGTTCTCAGCCGAGAAGCTCAACGAAGGGTTTCGGTCTCCATTGTCACCAACTGAGCTCCGCGTGCATCTATGTTATGCACGCTGTGATCACAGATGTCACAGCTTTGACATCGTCTGCTGCGATCACGGCTTTTTATTTGGTATTATATAAGGCTGTAAGCGGACGCGAGGCTGTTTGCCTTGTAGAATTCCAATTCCAAACGCAGCCTTGCGGCGCGGACTAACGTAGTTAGTCATGTTTATCGATTAACATCGTAACGTAAATAGCCATGTTTATCGATTAACATCGTAACATAAATAGCAATGTTTATCGATTAATATCGTAACGTAAAAAGCCATGTTTATCGATTCACGTCGTAACGTAAATAGCCATGTTTATAGATTACCATCGTAACAAAATTAGTCATGTTTATCGATTAAAATCGTAACGTAAGTTGCCATGTTTATCGATTAACATCGTAACGTAAATAGCCACGTTTATCGATTAACATCGTAACCTAAATAGCCATGTTTATAGATTAACATCGTAACGTAGTTAGTCATGTTTACCGATTAACATCGTAACCTAAATAGCCATGTTTATCGATTAACATCGTAACGTAGTTAGTCTTGTTTATCGATTAACATCGTAACGTAAATAGCCATGTTTATCGATTAACATCGTAACATAAATAGCAATGTTTATCTATTAACATCGTAACGTAAATAGCCATGTTTATCAATTAACATTGTAACGTAAATAGCCATATGTATCGATTAACATCGTAAGGTAAATAACCATGTTTATCGATTAACATCGTAAGGTAAATAACCATGTTTATCGATTAACATCGTAACGTAAATAGCCATGTTTATCTCGACGCGATTAACATCGTAAAGTAAACAGCGCAAGAAAGGTTTTCCGACTCACTAAAATCCTATATTCCTTTTTATTTAGCATAGCAGAATAACTTATTAAGTTATCGCTAGACCACTGGCTCTGACTAGCGGGCTGATATTAAAACCCACCATGAAGAAGTAATAAAGATCGCCGCGCCATTACCATGCTATTAAGCGTCTCGTTTAATTTTATTCAGTAAAATTAACTGCTGGTTTAATAAAATGCTAATTAGTCACTCTCCGAGGCGACATCGTGATTATTGGACGCGGGATCCATGCCGGAATTCGCTTTCGTTTGTTACTTCCTGATGGAAGTTAGAACGTAAGTGGAATGAACCCTTAACCCAGGTTTACCCAGCAAACCTATGCATGAGGATCTTCAAAAAAAGTTTTATCTACGTTTAGATTAGAAGAACCCTGGACAGACTACCGTGATCCTGCTTGCAAATTTGATACACTGTTTTCTTTCTTTCTATATATGTATACTAGCTGTGACCGCGACTTCGTCCGCGCGGAATTTAACAAAAAAGTTATTGTTCAATTATAATTTTATTTATTTGACTTGATTATAAGTACCTAAATAAGCAGAGTAAAATAGCGAACAGCAAAATAATAATAGATTTGTATTATGTACTTCGTCCGCGCGGAATAGTTATTTTTTATTTATTTATATTAATAAAAATTTCTAAAATAAAAGTAGCCTAAGTTACTCCTTATTACATCAGCTATCTGCCAGTGAAAGACCCGTCTAAATCGGTCCAGCCGTTTCAGAAATTAGCCGAACAAACAGACAGACAGACAAAAATTGTAAAAATATTCATTTTGGTACATGTACCATGTATACATCCATATGCATTTAGTAAAAAGCGGTTATTTTAATATTACCAACAGACACTCCAATTTTATTTATCTGTATAGACGTGTAATCACACTTGGATTTTTTATTATCATCGTCATCACTCCGTCCATATTCGTCCACTGCTGAACATAGGTGCCATTCGTCTCGATCCTGTGCCACCTGCATCCATCGACACCCTAAAACCTCTTGAGGTCGTAGCTCCATCTAGTGGGGGTCGTCCTACACTGCATGTACCTGTACGGGGGGATTCTATCACGCAGAGAAATCCCGAGAATAGCTCTTTCCAATGCACGCTGAGCGACCTTGAGCTTCCCTGTACGCAGTGAAACTGCAGATTGTTTATCATTTAAGTACTTTTATAAAAGTAAATTCCAATCAGCGAAAATTTTTTGATGAGTCTGCTGGCTGAGTGGAGCAATGCTACTTTGTCACTACGGCTCGTGGGTTTGATTCCCACACTAAATAAACAGTTATGCACACACAGCGATACCTTAGTCAAGACAGTTTGACTTTTTTACCTCGCTTATGGCGCACGGAATTAGATTAAAAATGGTCCAGCAAGTGTCTAACATGATTAGACGTTGTGTGCATAAATATATCTATTTGTCTTGGGCTGATTGCATTTAAGAAATGTAGGGCGTATAAAACCGGTACGATTTAAGAAGTAACTCTTTGCCGCAGAAAATCACCACCAAATAACAACACCTTGGAGTATTGTTGTGTTCCTGCGAGAATTAGGTTACCAATAAATTCCTAGGGAGTAGTGCTAGCAACAGGGACAATATTAATTGGATTGCAAGCGTTCATATCTAAAAAAAAGCTTGCAAAAGTGAGAGTATAATCATTAATTAATGTTATTAGAAGTAGAATTCGAGTTATTATAAGAACGTTGATAACCCTGTGGATAAGGGAGCAACTATTGACTAACTCGGTGGCGCAGCAGTGACTAACACGGCCTTGACACCAGCGGTCGAGAATTCGATTCCCGCGCAGGACAAACACATATAGTGTCCAAGAACATGTCTGTGTGAATGGAGCGTTGGGAAAACTTCTTGGCAGTAAAAACCTGAGCCAGAAAATACAACTCGCTATACACAATGCAGTGTTGGTCCCAACGTTAACTTATGGAAGCGAGAGCTGGGTATGACAGAAAGAGCATGAAAGTAGAATAAACGCGGTTGAAATGCGAGCGCTGCGCAAAATTTGTGGCGTAAGGCTTGTAGACCGTATTCGCAATGATGATGTTAGAAACAGAGTTGGTCTGAAAGAGAGCGTCGGTGTTAAAATAAGAAGCTCCGATGGTTCGGGCATGTAGAAAGAATGCAAGATGAAAGAATGACGAAGCAGATATACAGTCACACTCCTCACTCAACGAAACGGATTCTTTGACTCTTTATCATGTGGTGTAATTAAATTTTCAATGTAAACGATAGATATGAAGCTACAACAACAAACTGTATCCACCCATTTTGTTATCATCAGTATTCTGAATTGCCTCCCATTGTGGATAGAAATTTAAAGACGTATTCACGTCAAAACATTTGGAACAGAAATAGACGTACAACGCCAAAGTGGATGCGGGTACCGAGAAAGGCCAAGGCTCACCTACCATGACCAAATTGGTCATCTTCCGAAGGTGGCGTCAGGATGATATGTACGGGTCCGCAATGAAACAAGTAATCTGTTACGAAGCCAGTTTATTACTGATTGATGTCACAGACCAATGTGCGGGCGCGCCGTGTCGTTGCGGTACATATGTATATTTTTGTATACGTATGTGTAGGCGAATAGCTACACATCACAGGAGCTTTAGAGACCAGCCATGCAATTCTCTAAGCGACTCGTAATGGCTATGTGCGTCGCTGTGATCACAGATGTCACAGCTTTGACATCGTCTACTGCGATCACGGCTTTTTATTTGGTATTCTATAAGGCTGTAAGCGTATGCGAGGCTGTTTGCCTTGTAGAATTCCAATTCCAAACGCAGCCTTGCGGCGCTAGTGTCGCACAACCATGAAAAGCGACACTAAGGAATTGCAATTTTGTGTTCAAGGCTATAACAGCCGATGTTTCCGAGGATGTAAGGATGTTTGCTCTTAGAGAATTGCATGGCAGTTACGCTTTGATACGCCCTACCTCTCTTAAAAACACCTCAGAATCAGATTTGTTTATACACATAAATTTTTGTCCTGTGAGGGAATCGAACTCACGAGCGTTGGTGTCAAAGCATCTTTACTAACCACTGCGACACCAAACTTCACAGCCGAGCAAGTGATAATTACAAATCACTAAATCCTTGAGAGAGAGCCTCATGCAGACGAAGCCACGGGCTGAATCTAATCAAACGACAATTCAACGCTGTGGCCTCAACTATAATATGTTCACTCCCACGGCTTTATAATATCTCTATAAATAATTCAGTAACTATAAAATAGTCAATATTAAGCCACTAAGTAGCCGACTATTTCATTTCTCCCTAGCCGATTCATTACTGCGAATTTTCTTGTCAAATAGAAATGTCACACAATTAATTTTAACAGTAACTTAAGTTAATTAATTTTGTCGATTCTAACTAAAGATGCGCCGCATAATATATATATTTAGCATAAAGGACAATTTTTCTGCCAAACTTGACAGAATTAATTCTCTCACAACATATACTAATTTATCTAACACGAACAAATCGAAACCAACACTAACAATCTGATAATAAACTAACAGCCACAAGAAAAATCAAAGGAACACTAATACTTAATTAGCTATAACTAAGAATATACGTTCATTTATCATCAACCGATGTCTCGCTAAGAAAATATTGGCAATATCTAATATTGCCGAGTAAAATCAGGAATATTGCTTATATACCTTTCAGTACATTAAAACTGAGACCAACAATATGGTGTTAGCACTCATAGCTAAACGGAAAAACAACGCCGGCAGGTCCATACATTCTTATTTTCGAAGTAATGAATTTTGACACTTGCTGTTGGAAATAGGGTCCAATAGGCTATAATAATCGTATAATTGTAGGACTACATAAGGGTAAGAGATTCATTCTACACAACCGCATTTGCGCTTTTACGTTCCGCGGCCTTTTGCCGTAGGTAATCGGTTCTGTTAATAAATGTTGCTTACTGCTAGATATTTTATTCACCGTCTAAATGACCAGCTTTAAAATGTAACACCGTATTCTGTGCCATTCTGAACCTTACACCGTGATATTAATATTACCCGGCAATTATAAATATCTTTATTGAAAAAAAATGACATTCGAAATTAAACCGTGCGCTAATGCAGTAAGACGTGATTTACTTTGTTAAATTTGATTGTTACCATTATTCGCTTTTAGGAGGGTGATCGAATGAGAGGGTGTATATAACATTAGAATTTCGTGGATATTTTTGTAGTGTTATATGTTCACTATTAAAGTGACAAACGAGCTTCTGAACGAGGTCTGCCTGATATTTAGCATTTATTGTAGCCTATTCAAGCTTGCGACACCAAGATCTTCATGCTATAATTTCTTGAAAGTACCTCCGAAGATCTCACTCTGCAACCACGACTTTTCTATTGTTAGACGAATCCATCGAGTACGTAAGAACCGTACGACGGCCTGGGATGGGTTGTAAAAACAAATGTGTGAGAATGTATAGAAGCTATGTACCCATGAGTCGCCACTCTAAGTGGCAAAGACAGCAATTTTTGCCCAGTAAATCACAGTAACAATCAGCAGCATAGCGGGCTGAGAGAACATAAATAGAGGCCAACCAGAGTGATGCTACGAAAATGAATACGAAAGTGATATGAACGGCAGCAGAGATATGAACTCAGGGATGGCTTGACAGTAGACTATTCACTGAATACTGTAGAGTAATTCACTGAAATTTTCATTCAAAATTCAATGCAGTTGGTGCTGACCCCGATTTGGATCTATTTCATGCATTGAAAACAAATTTAACTTGGATGTATATCGGTTTGTTTTTGATTTGCTTTTCCCATGTTATTGATCGTAACACTTGCATTATATGTGCAATAAGATTGACGAAATTTATATAAAACTTCGTCTCTTATTAATTTTATTTATAACAATATTTCAGAAGATCAAGTACACATTCGTCGTTCCTTTCGACCTCAGTGGTTGCAAAAATTGATTTAATTAAGTTATCCCAAATTTATTTACACTTTTCATAAGGAGTACAAACATGTGTTCGTCGTAGCTGAGAAGAGTTTCAGTAGTAATTCATTTTCATCCTCATACTTCGTTTATATTTTGAACACAAAGACTGTTCTTACACAAGTAATCATATTATTGTAGTAAGTGTGTTTTATTAAATGTAGACAATGTGTTTAGTTAGAAGTACCAAATGATTTGTTGGTTAAACCAACATTAGACAAAAGGCTATGACTTTGTAATCACGTGGCGCAAAAAAGTAGATTATTCTTTTAACATCTTATAAACTGACCTATACAAATCCCACTGCTGTGAATTTACGGATTTAAAGTAATATAATACTGTCCGTAATCCACGTTGTAATCAAATGGAGATTTGCCAATAATACTATTTTTAAGTCTCTCGGATGTCGCCGGATAAGGCTAAGTAGAAGATTGTATGTGTATGTAATGCTATAGAATATCCCCACGTGTAATACATGAATGGTGCAACTAGCGGCGTATGTCACCGCGGGGCATACACGCGACTTAGCCACTCGTTTGTTTCACGTACCTATCGGTACGAGGCCATCACGGCGCTTGTTTGTTTCGCGTACCGATAGGTACGTATCGGCTTGGCGATCTTAATTCGTCGTTGTAGGGTCTAATATTGATTGTCATAAAATTAAAACATTGCTAGTGTCACGAATATTAAGTTGGCAACACTGTGGTTGCCTGCGATTGGTAGAACTAATGTCAAATAATTAAAAAATAATTTTCGAAAGCCAATCCCGTCAGACTTGCGCCATTACAGTGACTTAGTTATTGTACGAGATTTGCGTGATGCCGTAAGTAATTATATTTTAATTATGTCGATTGGTATTTCATATTAAATTAAAGGTTATAGAGTGTTTCCTTTGATAATACATTTAGCTTGTTCCAAAAACATACAGTAAGTTAATAAAATCGGCTAAACTTAGTGTCGAAAATGTATGGTGAGAAATGCTGTTCTTGTTTTCTGTAAAATTTTTGTGAATACTAGAGAGTGGTCAAAAGATTGTGTGAAATATTAAACCTAGGTTAATATGTGTTGTTTAAAACGAAGTTAAATCAATTTTAATCTTCTATATTACACAGGATTGCTGATAAACCGTCATTCAGTGAGTAAAATATTTCGACAAACTTGGCTTGTACCGATCGGTACTTGAAACGATTCATCAATTTAGAAATAAGGCTTCCCGCACTAATTATTTTTGGCTTATTTCGTAATATTGGTTCTACTTGTGGTCAGTTGTGGTGTTGCATTTACTTTGAGAATTTTCACTTAAAAGTTTATTTAGTACAATTGACAACATATTTTTCGAACTACATTTTTTTTTTACTTTGGTTTTTTATTGAGTTACGCTATTTCCATTATACAAATTGTCATGCATGACATGGTGTTCATTGGATATAAGTCCGTAGGGCCTTTTTATATTTTTATAATTCCAATTCTCGCAGTGGCGGCATGCCGGTGATGTACAATTTTTTTTAGTGCATTTTGAAAACTAAATATACTTTAGAAGTTTTAGAACTGCACCGCATGTATATAAGGCGAGTTTGTAACAGGATGCTAGGTGGTGGTGTTATTTTATATTTTTGGTGTATATTCCATATCAACATTATGTTCTATTTATAGTGGAAATCCTAAGCAAAAAAGAGGGCGAGGTAGAGGGAGAGGTAGTCGGCGAGGACGAGGGAAGAGTGATGTGTCACCTTCGCCTACGCCACCGTCCGTCCCTATTCCTTCGACATCCAGGTATGTTATATTCATTGTGTATTATTTGCTTAATTATTATTATGTATTTCACATTTACATTTTGTTGTAGAACATACGAAGATGAGCATGCCATTGTAAAAGATGGCATGCTTAAAACAAAACAACGCTTGAAAAAGCTTACACCATCTCTCAGAAAGGAGTACGTGGAGCGGAAGAAAAAAAAAGAGCTCGAACGTATTCTCCTTCCTGACGCACCGTCGCGGAAACGATCACGGTGAGTAAACTTTTGTTTCTTTTTTAGAAAATATACTATTTGGAATTATTATACATAATTATATAATAAAATTTTGTTACAGGAACATTTCCCCAGAGCGGTCCAGTTGTAGGTTGATGTTGGGCACGCCAACCACACCCCCTCCGCCTAAATTGCAGTCGTGGCAGATCAAGTAAGATTTACCTGCGATTTTTGCTTGAGATTTTAGAAAACGCATTGACTACATACACTTAATTTTTTTTGTCACAGAAACACGACAGCTACGGCAGCCGTTCTCCCGACAACGCCCGATGGCCGCTCGACCCCCGCTGTCCTCCCGATGCCCGCTGTCCCGCCGATACCCGCTGTTCTTCCGAATATCCTCCCAATGCCCGATGGCCGTTCGACGCCCGCTGTCCTCCCGATGCCCGCTGTCCCGCCGATACCCGCTGTTCTCCCGGATGTCCTCCCAATGCCCGTTGGCCGCTCGACGCCTACTATACTCCCGGCCCCGGTTGTCCTCCCGACCCCCGCTGTCCTCCGGACACCTGATGTACACCCGACGCCTACTGTCAAGCCGACACCCACCGTCTTGTCGACTTTAGGTGAGACTCTATTATGTTGTATATTTTGTTCTAATGTTTTTGTTTGTTTGTTTCTACAAGCTTTATTAGTCTACATAGCTATTTTTTCAGCATTTTTATAGGATAAAAAAATGGTACAAGTTATATGTGGATTTAACCCATTATGGGATCTCCTGCAGTCATTATCATTTGCCTGCCCTGATCCCAGTTTATCAGGGGTCGGCGCTTCATTTTTTTCTCTTCAATTCATCGCGTTCAGTCGTTACTAAGTTATCCACACGGGATCTCCTGTAGTCGTCAACCTTAAAATAACTGAAAATACTAGGTTAGGCGTGTTTATTATGAATTTTAGCGACAGTAAGGTTTAATTGTTTTGTTATAGATATGTCACAATCTGAGGCGAAGATGTCGGAGTGGATCAACAAGGCGATGGTGGAGGATCTAAGTGATGAAGAAGAAGAGGGCGACATCGCGGCGACCATAGACGATAACTATGATTATATAAATACACAGCCTGCCCACCTGCCTGATGGTCTGAAACATGCTGTGACGAGTTGGTTGACTTCTGAAGACGCAGTTAATGACAATGTACTGCGCGAGTTGATGCCTCCCGACCAATTTAACTTTGACTGGACGTGTGACTCTCATTCGTTTCTTGGAGCACGAGAGGAGTTCACCGGCAAAGCGGGTCCTACGTTTACAATGGATGAAAACGTAAGGCCCTTGGACGTTTTCCTAAAATTCTTTGACGATGAACTTTTCGATCTACTGGTCAAAGAAACGAATAAGTATTCATCTTACTTAATTGACAAAGAGTATACTACTCCCTTCTGCCGACTGAATAGATGGATAAATACCGATCGGGGAGAGATATCTATTTTCCTTGCAATACTTATCTTTCAAGGTCTATTACCACTGACCGTTGAAAGTGAGTATTGGAAGGAAAATGGATATTTAACCATAAAATACTTCAGTGAGCTCATGAAGTATAATCGATTTTTGCTCATAAAAAGACTACTTCATCTGACACACGACAGCACAGAAAACTTGACTGTGGACGAAATTAAGCTGCGGAAAATACAGCCTTTGTTAAACATCCTACAAAGGAAGTTTAGCAGCCTGTATTTTCCGTCGCGTGAAATCGCCATAGACGAATCACTCCTCAAGTGGCACGGACGGTTGAGTTTCGCACAGAAAATCTCCACGAAAGCAGCCAAGGTAGGCATAAAATCATATGAGCTGTGCGAATCTTCAACGGGCTACTTATGGAACTTTTTTATCTATGCCGGAAAAGGAAAAGACGGACAGACTGACGCAACAGACAGGCAGACTAATACAACAGACGGACAGACCGACACTGCAGATGAAGAGAATGATGAACAGACCATTGACCTGACGACGGACGAAGATGACCTGATGAACAGACAGACGGGCGGACAAGCTTCTACGTCTTTCAGACCACCACCACCCTCTAACGCCACAGCACGTATAGTGCACGATCTTGCCAAGCCGTTGTTTATGAAGGGATACACTATTGTCATGGACAATTTTTATAACTCGCCACTGTTGGCGAGATATTTAAAGGCTCATGGTACTGATTGCTTCGGGACCCTTCGCCTGCATAGGGAGTTTGTTCCCGAATCAATCAAAAGTGTATCGAAACATGATTTGCGGACTGGCGAGGTCTTGCAAAGCTATTGTCGAGATTTGTACGTCATGTTGTGGCGGGACTCCAATCTTGTATCGATGATATCGACCTTCCACGGAGGAGAGGTAGGAGGAAAGGAAAAATATGGTCGATACAAGTACAAACCACAAATAGTCCTTGATTACAATCAATCCATGGGAGGTGTGGATAGAAAGGATCAACTTCTATCCTCACATCCCATGGAAAGATGTAGAAACCAGATCTGGTACAAGAAGGTCTTCAGGCGGCTTTTGAATGTGACTATCCTGAACACGTTTATAATATTCAAAACTCGCCATCCCTCAATTACACATCGGAAATTCCGAACACTGCTTGCTGAGCAGCTGGTCCTAATGGGTAAACCAGAACCCATACCCAAACAGGTGACTGTTACATTGGGAGCACCTATGCGTTCTGGGAAAACTCGGCGCCCAATATTATCTGGCTGCCACTTTATTGTGAATACCGGCAAAGACAAGCGGGGTGTTTGCGTTTGGTGTCGAAAATGCCGATCGAGGTATACATGCAAGCAGTGCGGTAACACCCTCTGCTTGGATGTATGTTTTGAGGAGTTCCACAGCAAACCCTAAACAAACACACACGCAATCACGCACGCACTGTCTCACACACCTGTCCCCTGACCACAAGCTCTTAATGTAAGAATGGAACTATCTATCATGGTTGCGTATTTATCAATGAATTTCATTCATAAATTCGCAACCATTCCTGCGTTTATTTTGCATTCCTGGGGCTGATCTATACCATTTCTGGTTATCCATGGCTATTTGAGATTGGAATCTGTGGGCTGTGTAGTTATAAAATCAAAGCTTTTACAATATCTTCCCTCGGAGATATGTATTTCATCAGGAGGGTATAAATACTGTCTCTCACCGAATCATTGTAAAGGATCTTTCCAGTGGTACATCTGATCTGACCCCACTAATTATCAACCTATCTCGATACTACCTACTCTCATTTCATGTCATTTTAGTATAAAAAATATCATGCATTCATAAATTCGTGTAACAAAATAAGTACTTAATGTTGTATTTGTATTAGTTTTTATGTAATTTTCATTTCATTGTTGAATTTTGTGTGTAATTTTCATTGTGATTCGAGTTACATAATATTTTTCATATTGACTGTACTTTTAATAAATATTTTCAAAAAAATCTCTTCTAGACAACTTGTTTCGATATAATTTTCATTTCATGTAAGTAAATTAATTAGAAAATGTCGCACACATATTTTTCATACTGACTGTACTTTTTATGACTACTTTTTTAGAAAGATCTCTTTCAGACAACTTGTTCTGGTGTAAATTTCATTTTTGCACTTAATTTGAAAATAAATTGTACACATATTTTTCTGCTGACTGTACTTTTTGTGAACATTTTCTAATAAAAATCTCTTCCAGACAACTTGTTCCGATGTAATTTTCATTTTTGCAAGAAACTTAATTTGAAAATTTCTCGCCTACACTTTTTTTACAGACTGTACTTTTATGAGTGTGTTTTCTAAAAAAAACCCTCTTTCATATGATTTTACATGTATGTTCATAATTTGAAAAAAAAAAACATGTACACAATCCACATTTTCTTTTATTTACATTTTAACAAAACCCCCGTATGTGGCCAGCCTATACCTAGCCGCCCGGCCGCCATTTTGTTAAATGACAAATGGTTGCTCTCGCTAGACTCGTTTTGATAGTGAAAAAGTACTTAACTTTTATTTTGATTGTCTGCATCCTAAATGATACCTTGTCATGTATTATGTACTATTGTAATCCCCACGGTTTGCTCTTATTATCTTATATTTTAAAATAGCACGAACTTTATCAGTGTTTCGTTAATCTTGTCACAAATGGACTACCAAATTTCCAAGAAAATTGAGCCAATTTATCTTTTAATATTTTTTTAAAAGTAATTGTTTTCAATTAGCTATCTTTTTTTTACTAAGTAGTAAGATAAAGACAGTATCTTTCGGAAACTGGCTTGATTTTTGTCCCACACCTTTAACGTTTTCTGTAAAACAGGCCCAAACATCATAACCTGTCCGACGGGATTTCGTGGCTTGTACAAAATTTTGCGCGATGTTCCCAATTTTTTTGTGGCTGATTTTTCCCATCAAACATACTTCAATTTCGAGCTAAATTGAAAGAGTAACTTATCTAATGTCTATATAAAATAAGAAAAACATATGTTACAGCTTTAGATTTAATGCTAAAAATCATTATCTAGAACAATTCGTGAATTTTTCCTTTCGTGAATTTCTCGCATTTTTAGTTAATTATTTTACCTCTACAGCCGCTCAAACTTTGCTTTGACAAACAAGTCTATTCATTCAAGTAGCTAACACAGTCATTCGTTTACGTTACAAACAAAGCAATACTTCATAAGAGCCATTTGAGTTTGCTGCGGCCCTCCGCGGCGAGAACCTATTTCGCGGCGGACAATTTAGCTCGGAAGTAGCGCCCGTGCTGGACAAACGAGTGGTTAAGCTGGCGCAGACGTTCGCCCGCCACTAAACGTCAACTGAGCGATAAGTCGGTCGTCTGCACGCCCTCTATTTAAACACTCCTTTTACATTTTAACATTTATTGCCCCGTGGGATGTGAAATTCTGTGTATGGGATGTCTCTTTTATTGGCTCATCGATTCAAATATTGTCCATGGTTTGTTGGTCAGTCCACTGACATTAATTTCCTTCCTAAGGATAAGCAACCTCGTGTTATAAGTTTTCATTCCAATAAGTTAACAAACAATAAGCTATTATAGCTCAGTGGATAAACAATCGGCCAATTATCCGACGGTTCTGGGTTTGAATCCTAGTGTGGGCATGTCCCACTAAATTCATCTTTTCGTATTAATGTACATATTTGAAATTATCACTTACTCGGCGGCGAAGGAAAATGTCGCGAGGGAACCCGCGCGCCCAAGAAATTATATTTCGAAAGATGTGTGACCTAACTAACCTAACCTAAGAAAGGTCTGATTTTTCTTCTGAGTTGTAGGTGTCTGACCCCGCCAATCCTAATGGATTAGGAAACGGGATAACGATAAGATAAAGAAGAAGGTGCCAAACATTAGTAGGATAAACCCAACATGTTAAAAGACTGGATTGTCTTTCATTTCATGGTGTAATCATTTGCCAGTAAATTCCTGTTTTTGAATTTATATGCATATTTGCATTTGATCGGCGGTGAAGGTAAACATCGCGAGGAAACCCGCATGTCGAATTAGTTATATTTCGAAAGACCTACCTAAGATATCTACTTACTGTGCCCTTTTAACTTCTTTGATGTAACTAATATCAGTAACAGTGTATCTCTAACATACCTAATTTCAAATTTTATTAATTATTTCTTCATATCTTAATTATTATCTAATTAAATGATTGGGAGTAAGAAATAAAGATATTTTTACAAGATCCACATTACAATTCGTAGCAATTTTATGAAAAGCGGATTTTCGCACATCTAATACGATGTTCTAATCATCATGTTTCATCATATCACCGGTGACGAAGGAGATTGGTGTCTCACCATCACTCTTAGAACCAATGCCGGTTATCGAACATGACTCTAGCGTAAAAGGGGTAGTGTACTAGGGGCACACTAAAAGTTTTGCACTTCTAGCTAATCGGAACTATTTGAATTTCGAATGTTATATTTTTTGAAACGTTGCAACCTACTTAGTAATAAAAAAAAACAATTGGCGGGAAATCATTTGTCAATTGTTTTTTATGACACATCAAAGTTCTACGTACGCAACGAAAATGGAATTGAGTCGAAAAGATTTTAGAGCGATGATTTTTTATGATTTTAAAAGTTCTCTCTCTCCGCAAGACTGTGCTGCTCGTGTTCAAAATGCTTTTGGGAGAGAAGCACCTTCTTTGAGCACCGTGAGGCGATGGTTTGCTGAATTTGAGAGAGGTCGAGTTTCTTTACATGACGAATTTCGAGAAGGGCGGCCTTCAACTGCCGTCAATGTAAATAATGTGGCTACTGTTAAGCGGCTAATTGAAGAAAACCCGCGGATTACCTATGAGACAATTCGAGAACTATTGGGGATTGGTATGAGCCAAATTCAGAAAATTTTACACGAAGAATTGAAAGTTCGGAAACTTTGTTGTCGTTGGATCCCTCATGAACTGACAGCGGAGCAGAAGCGGGCTCGCGTGGAATGGTGCTCACAGATGCTACTGAAGTACGACCACGGACATTCTAATGCTGTAAATGACATTGTCACAGGAGACGAAACGTGGATTTATTGTTTTGAACCCGAAAAAAAACAGCAATCTTGTGAATGGGTGTTTGAAAATGAGAACAGGCCAACAAAAGTGAGGCAGGCGAGAAACGTTGGTAAAAAAATGATCGCGTTTTTTTTCTCAGCTACGGGTCCCATCTGCACAATTCCACTTAAAGATCAAAAGAGTGTTAATGCCGAGTGGTATTCTACCATTTGTTTACCCAGGGTGTTAGAAAAAGTTCGCGAAAGACGACCAAAAAGCCGCGTTCTCCTACATCATGACAACGCTTCTTCACACACGGCCAACAAAACAAAGTCATTTTTAACTTCCGAAAAAGTACAACTCTTTACCCATCCTGCGCATAGCCCCGACCTAGCACCCTGTGATTTCTGTATTTTCTCCAAAATCAAAGATTTGATGAGAGGTTTCACTTTTACCAACTCCGAAGGGGCAGTGATAGCGTTCAATCAGCACGTAGAAAACATGCCTTCAGATCTGTGGTCCTCCTGTTTTAAAAAATGGTTCGATCGCATGAAAAAATGTTTAAAATGTAAAGGAGAGTATTTTGAAAAGCAATAAACATAATATTTTGGTTATAACATGTTGTTTTTTTAAGTTACGCAAAACTTATAGTGTGACCTACGTATAACATATAAAACCTACATCGATGATATTTATAAGTTGCAACGCAAATTATAAAAAATAATTGTTTCGAAGTATATTAAAAATAAATATAAGGAGGATGATCAGGGCCTTTTTCAACACTGTAATGTAATGAACGTTTTTGATAAAATTAAATTTAATAGATTGGTAGAACGTAATTTAAAATCTTATTTAGAAGAATATCAAAGACAGAATAGATTGAGAAAATTAAATCGCAACAACTTAAAGTATATCCTTCCCAAAGTAACAAACGCATATGGAACTAGAAAGCTAAATCATGTAATACCAAGTTATCTAAATGAACTACCAAAAGAATTTCAAGACCTATACTCGAATTCTGTATATTACTCGTACAAAAGCAAATTAAAAAAAATATTATCTAACAAATCCTAATCTTGTAAAACATGACAATTAAATATTAATGTTTAGTTGCACATAAGCGACTCCCCACAAAACGGTTAAACCCTGCGAGGTTTTTGTTGTGGGCATATATATTTATGTACATATATGAAATAGAGATGTGTTGGACAATAAATAAAAAAAAAAATATAACATAGCAGACTACGAGTTTCATTTTTAAGGTTTACCCAATATCCTAATTTTTTTTATACCACTAAGGTGGAAATCAAGCATACGGCCTGCCTGATGGTAAACAGTCACCGTAGCCTATGGACATTTGCAACACCAGGGGTGTCACTCATGCGTTGCCGACCCTCTAAAAACCTCTTCACGCATTTCTTGAAGAACTCCATGCTGTAGTCCCTTGGAAAAACCTCGGCTGGGAGCTCATTCTACAGCTTGAGAGTTCTCGGAAGAAAACAAATAAATTAATTAATAGTTGCCCAAATATATAAGCTAACGCTTGTAAAATGTCAATTTATCCATATACCATATTGATCAACATGTCCGTTAATTATGTCTAATTAAATTCATCTAAAACTGCCAGCCTTCTAAATTTAAATAGAAGGTAAATGTAAATAATATTGAAATTCATAACGCGAAAGCAATCTACTTTTGGCTTTCCAAAGTACCATGGGAACTATTGGAATATTCGCTGGTAATAAATGCGTACGATTAGCAAGTCGCGCGTCTGTCACCCCTTGTTTGCACTAGTGCCAATAGCTCGTGGCATGTCACTTTATTGTTGCAATCCTACAATGTGAGATATCGCTTCGTTTGTATGGGAAAAACAATATTGTTTCGATGTCGGCCATTCTGTCAAGTGATTGATTTTGTCTATTCTAAGCTCTTACCAATGAAACTGTCGATATTCGAGATTAATATATTTCTCTCTGCTTTAAATTCTAAATTTCAGTTAATTTTAAATTAAAACGAGCATGTAGGTCACCTGATAAGTCAGTAGTCGCCACCGCCCACAGACATTAGCAACACCAAATGGTCACTGATCCATTGCCAGTCTTTTTATGGAATGATGTTAAACAGAGTTAGTCTGAAAGAGATGTTAAAGTAAGAAGAGGCATGCTCCATTAGTTCGGACACGTAGATATAATTATACAACGCGAAAGTAGAAGGATGTAGGAGCCGAGGAAGACCAGGACTTACACACCATGACCAAATTGATCATGTTTTATCAGAAGGTGATGTCATGAGCCTTAGAAACCGGGAAACGAGTATTAGAAGAGCAATGAATGTTGAAGTTGAGAGTGAGATGTGTAAGGATCGAGTCATGTAGCACTCGGTTCTCTGTGACTACCCTGCAAGGGATTGGCTTAATGTTATAGATAGATAAATAATGTACCTATACTTGTCACTAATTAAAATATAATTTTGAATGACCATCGAAATGACTGAAAATGTACAAAATTCAAAATACCGCGTAAATTGCGCATTGATCTCAGACGACGTGACGTCATTTGTGTGTAAACAAACTATTGTACATGTTCGGTATTTCTTACATCCTAGTAGTATAGAGTACACATGACTACACAAATTATCCATATTTTATACCAATACTTAACTAATAACATATACAGTGCATATGAAAATGTACCTACGCTAACATACACACTTATATAATATTGGTACCCGCGACTTTGTTCGCATTTTTTTTTCTAAACCGTCCCGGTAATGTGTTGATCAGACTAAATAAATATTCATTGGATTGGTCGAGCTATTTTCAAGATTTTGCGTGACTAACACACAGCAATCGATTTTTATACATAGAGAAGATAGAAGATAGATGCGATAACTATGTATGAATACTTTTTTGATAAGTAGTAAATGTTGTTAAAGTTGTAACTGACACAACCAATATAATAGTAACTATGAAGTGAATTTAAAAATTAGACTCTTTAGAATGTTTCGATTATTTTATGTTCATGATAATTTTATGTACTTTTATAAAATATTGTTTTTAACATTTTTTTTTAACAGCAACATTAGTTTTTAACAACAATTCATATTTAAATTTCAATTGATAGAACACGGAATTTAGCACGACGAAAACGGAGTCTGCACTGAGATTTAGTGAGAGATACATGGTGTACACAGCGATACCTCAAGCTAGACTGTTTGACCTATGTACCGTCCTTATGGCGCACGCAATAAGAATAAAAATGAAGTTGCAAGTGTCTAACATGACTTGTCGCTGTGTATACATCTCCCCATCTTCCTTCTGTGAGCGCTTCCGTATCCTGTACTCATTTTCTGCCTCTACATAACCGCCAGATGTCTTGCTGTGACCGTGAGGGCGTCTCTTTCTGGCAGTCGTGGGTGGCAGGGTTACCTTCACTCTCAGCAGGGTACCTCTCAGCCCGGTGCTCCAGGTATGTCCGGGAGCGCCTCAATCTCCTGCAGTAGTGGTCGCTGGGCGACCTATCTGCGGCCAGCGTCTCTGTCCGGATCTCCTGCCGTGTCTGGTAACTACTACCGTCTCCATCTTCCTCCTACCGCATGCGGTTCCATCTTAGTGAACATTTGGTTAGAATACCCTCGGAGTTCTTAATGCCCGTTGGAGAACTATTTATCTGTCCAAATCACTCTTTTTTTCATATATCGGTACACTTAAACATAAGCTGTAATTAAATTTATATTATTTTTATTTAGAAGACATTTTTTTTTATCTCGTAACCTTACAATGCATATTCAGATGCAATCGCACCTACTTACGTAACTTTATTAAACCAAGTATGGTTCAAAGGTAATATTTTTTAAAACAGTGATGCAGTTTCTGTCCGTGCTTTGAACTAAGAAGCCAATATAGTTTTTACATCCCAATAAAACTACTGAATGTATATTGATGAAATTTTGCATGACGCTAGCTCACATACTGGGTCGGGTTAAATTAAATTCCTTTTAAATTCAGACTTTAATCTCTGAAATATTTGAGATTCTAGTTTAAAAATTGAAAAATTGAAGCCGCGGAGAGAGATGAGATATCTTTAAATTATTTTTGTACCAAGGTAATAAACAAAAACATATCGCTTGCCCGATGGATACTTGCAACACCAGGAGTGTTATACGTACGTTGTCTGCTCTAAAAACCAGTTAACTCTTTTTTGAAGAAATCCATGCTTTGTAATGCTCTGTAGTTACAGAGCATGATTTTCTTCAAAAAGAGTTAACTGGTTTTTAGAGCAGACTTAATAATTCTCGGAAGAAATCTTCTTTGATACCGCACATTAAACGACCATCGCGGTTCCTGTTTGCGAGATTGAATTCCAAGCAAACGGCAGTTGCAGTAGGAATTATATCGGACAACTTCAAGGCACACAACCTATTGTACAATCAGTAGACAAAAACTGAGTTATTAACTTTTTTTGACGAGATAGGTGGTGCAGTACTGAAACGCAAACTGCATTAACGCTAACGCTGGTTTAGATTCCCACCACGCATGACAATCATTTGTGTGCCTGAACATGTCTGTGTGTCTTGTTTGTTTTGCTCTTAGAAGTTGCTGTGTTTGTATATTTTGCAAGGCCACCGTAAGCCTTCAGAACCCGTTATATACCTTTTCCCATACATTTCGCGGTCATATATGACCACACGGGTTTCGAAGTTCCACTTTACATCAAGTGTATGTTTGTATGCGTCCCAACGTTGTATAAAACATCGCTTCTTTATCATTCATAGTTCTTTTTATACACGCTCACCGATTTAGTAAATAGCTAGAGCAGTTAATACCACAATAATAAATTCTATAACGGCGTACATGTGAATACGCCACATCAGTGGGAACCGGTCATTTGGAGATAGGCGCGATAATGCATATCTCCGCGAAATTACAACACTGTTTGTATTAGGGTGGCACAAAGATAGCCCTCAGTCAATACGCAGGTGTACGGCGAATGCAACTCCTATGTGGGAATACCACCATACATGTTTGCGCTGTACTGATATTTGATTTGGGTTCCGCGATTTTGTAAGCAAATGAATGTGGGTTTCGTAGTAAAAATCTGTACCAAAATGGTGCAAATCTAAGGTGTTGCCTTCCGTCCGTTCGTCTCAATGATATACTATTAATGCAATCGACTTGAAATTTTGAATTGTTTTAAATATTGCTTTGGGCAGTGATAGTCCAGTGGATAAATAACCGGCCTATTGAGCAACAAGTCCCCGGTTCGAATACTATCATGGACCACTAAATTCGTGTTTTCAGATTTATGTACATTTTTGTAATTATTACTTGAACGGCGGTGGAGGAAAACATCGTGAGGAAATCCGACGTCCAAGAAATTATATTTCGAAAGGCGTGTGACCTTACCTAAGAAAGGTCTGGTTTCCCCTCTGGGTCGTGGAGGTCGGATGGCAGTCGCTCCATTTAGAAATCAGTATCTTCGCCAAATCCTTAGGCTTAGGTAGCGGACCTCGCCAATTCTATTGAATTGAGAACCGGGATAACTCTGAGAAGAAGATTGCTTAACCAACATTATTACAAATCAATATCCTGTAACATATTACACCCAGCAGTGATAGTGAGTAGATAAAGAGCCAGCCTATCGACTAACTGGTCCCTGGTTCGAATCTCACCACTTGTATCACAAATTCGTGTTTTCGGATTTATGTATCTATTTATAATTTTTACTCAATGGCGGAGAAGGAAAACATTGTTAGGAAACGCAACTTGCACTTGCTCAAGAAGTTATATTTAAAAACGTGTGAGCTAATCTAAGAAAGCTCTGCTTTTCCCACAGGGTTATGAAGGTCTGACGACAGTCGCTCTTTGTAAATATCTGTATCTTCACCAAATCTTTAGGCTTACGTAACGGATCCCGCCAATCCTAATGTATTAGCATACGGAATAATGCTGGGAAGAGATTCTCCGACAAATTATATAGGAAACTAACTTTTTTTGTAAGTGTATGCTTAATATACATAGAATATTAGACAAACTGGTATGTTCGTCCGCAATAATGTTTGCCTTGTGCGGGAATCGAACCCACGATCAATTTATTGATGGTGAAATACAAAAAAAAAAATACCATTTCGCCTCTTCCAAATTATCTTCGAAAATTGGAAATTTAAATCCATCAAAATTCCTCCACCATCAAATATTATGTTTTCTTATTATGTTTTCGGCTTCTGTTTACTATTGGAACCAATTGTTATCCATAAAATTCTTTAAACATTTAACCTTACATAAAAACCAGTAAAGTTGTTGTATTCCTGCGACTAAGTAAGATCACCAGTAAGCCCCTAAAGAGCAGCTGAGTTAGTACGAGTGACGGCATCGCGCGAGTGATACATAATGTGTCGCAAATGTTAATAGGCTACGGTAACTGCTTTATATCAATAGAAATAGAAAATTTCTATTTCTATAACTGCTTTTTATCACGTAGGCCGTACGCCTGATGCCTCTCGACGTAAATAAAAAAAAAATACAAACTGCAATGTCACAATTAATTACCTTTAGATCATTCGACGAGTTCAATTGAGTTGATACAATTCAACATTATTTCGTATCACTGCGCACAGTCAAAAGCTCAGATCGCATCACTAACAAGTGCCAAGAGCCAATATGTATAGATACTATCTGTATGGGAGGTGCGCGTGCGCACGGCCTCGCGCGTGCCGGGCGGCGTGCACGGCCGGCGTGCACCCACCCTGGGATATACCTGTCTCTGCAAATTATTTAGGGGGACCGTGTTTCGTAACGATTGACCATTATTTGGCTCGTTTTATTCGACCATGAAATAATTTTCCTCATCTTTTCCGTGCTCCGTTGATTCGGGCATGTTGAAAGAATGACGAAACAGATATACTATGCGAAAGTGGAAGGATATAGGAGCTGAGGCAGGCCAAGATCACGACCAAATTGGTCGCACCACGGTAGTGGTGCTAATGTATAGAAGCTAAAGTAGAGTTTGAAAGAGAGAGCAGGACATACATACATATCATCACGCCTGTCTCCCATTGGGGTAGGCAGAGACTATAGAACGCCAGGTGCACCGATCCAAACATAATCCAAACAAACATCTCGCTTCTTCCACACTCATCATAGACGCAGGGATTCATTTGCTTAAAAGTATATTCGCGGCATGGGAAGGTTCGCAAGATGCCTTGGGAATTTTCTGTGATCTGTCTAAAGCGTTTGACTGCGTGCACCATGACACTCTTGTCAGAAAATTACACCACTACGGTATCAGGAACAAGGCTCTCGAACTTCTGTCTTCTTATCTGGGCAATAGGATACAGAAGGTCGATGTTAATGGTAAAAGATCTTCGGGGTCCCCTGTAGTTATGGGAGTCCCACAGGGGTCAATTCTAGGTCCATTCTTATTTTTAGTATATATAAATGACTTACCTTATTATGTAAAGGATAAACATGAGATTGTATTGTTTGCGGATGATACCTCTTTGACATTCAAAATTAATAGACAGTTAGATAATTATGACGAAGTTAACGATGCTCTCTCTAAAGTTATGCATTGGTTTAATGTTAATAATCTGCTTTTAAATGATAAAAAGACTAAAGTAATTAAGTTCTCAACACCTAATGTAAGACAGGTGACTACCAATGTCAATGTTAATGGAACTAATTTAGCCCCTGTGGAGACAACTGTGTTCTTGGGTATAACAATTGACTCCAAACTACAATGGGGCCCACAAATTGAAAAATTATCAGGAAAACTAAGTTCTGCAGCCTATGCAGTGAAAACTATTAGACGGCTCACTGATGTTGATACGGCTAGAATAGTTTATTTCAGCTACTTTCATAGTATTATGTCATATGGAATTCTTCTTTGGGGTAACTCCGCGGACATTAACACCATCTTTTTATTGCAAAAGAGAGCCATAAGAGCTATCTACAAACTTGGTCCCCGGGAGAGCCTTAAAGAAAAATTCAAAGAAATAAATATTTTAACAGTCGCATCGCAATATATCTATGAAAATCTTTTGTATGTCCATAAAAACATAGACTCATTTTGTAAAAAGAGTGATACTCATAATATAAATACTAGATATAAGCATAATCTTGTGTTACATGCAAGCCGTCTCCACAAAATAAGTAATTCTTTTATGGGGCAATGTATACGGTTCTATAACAAACTTCCCAGCAATATAAGAGAATTGTCAATAAACAAATTTAAAACTACTATTAAAGCCAAATTGTGTAGCAGGGCATATTATAAAGTATCTGACTATATTAATGATAAAAATGCCTGGGAGTGAGTCGATCCAATTGTAATGTAATTAATAAATTATGTAAATTTGTTTGGATACCAAAAGAGGGATGCCTGAGTTTTTTGGCAGTATTTTTATCAGTGCTCACCTAGTCATGAACTGCACGGTAGGACAAAAAAATTGTGACGATTCCAAACAAATGTAGCCATTTTTACGGAATAAAAAGATTTTGACTTTGACTTTGACTTTGACTCATCAACCTCTTCATGCATGCTCTTCGGTTTTGGATTTGGCCCTTTTTTAACACATCACCAATTTGATTTATATGAGTGCGTCTTGGGCGGCCCCTCCCGGCATCACCATTCACTCTTACCTGATGCACTTCTTTCCTAACTCTTTTGTCATTCATTCTTCTAAATGACCTTGAGAGCATGAAAGTATAATCCACACCATCGAAATGCGAGCTTTGCGCAAAAAAATAAATTCGCAATAAAGATACAAGGAAGAGGTATCGGTGTTAAAATAAGAAAAGTTTCTTTCTCCGCTAGTTCGGACATGTAGAGGGAATGCGAGAGGAAAGAATACCGAAGCAAATGTGCAAGGCGAAATTATGTAGAAGCCGAGGATGTCCAAGACTCAGCTATCATGACCAAATAATCGTGCGTTGTCAGAAGCTGTAAGCAGCTCCAGGAACCGGCGAGCGTGGTTGAAAAGAACAAGTAATATTAAAGAGACGAATGTGGTGTGTAAATGTGATATTCATCTCTCTCTGCCTACCCATCACGGATTTGGTGTGAAGTTATAGATAAATAGAAATATACGAGTATAATTCGCAACGGTTTCATTCTTTCAAGGAATCTCATCCAACCAACCATTTCTTTGGAGTATCGGACAATAAATGGGAAACTGATAAACCACTTCGACCAACGATGTTAACCAACAAGCCTGTAAGAGAAGCGATGTTGATCCGGGAACTAGTGAATAAGAGATGAACGTTGTACTTTGCCCGTAGCGTTGAGTGTATTTACTACGTAAAATAGTAACATCGGGTTTCCGTAGGACAAAAAGATAAAAATGTAAGATGTTGCAAAAACAAAACGTTCATATTTGATTTACAACAGACTGGATACAAATCCACACTGTATATAAATACTACATGCATATCTCTACTAATTTATAAAGACTTTGTTTGTTTGAACGCAATAACTTCTGGAACAACCAGTCTAATTTGAAAAAATATTTTTGTATGCTATATGCCCGATTCTTGAAGATATAGGCTATTTATTGAACATCACAATACGACCCTTAGAAGCTGGGAAAAAGAAAGAAAGTAAGATAAATCGCTTCCCACGGTATATTGAGATACGCGCGAACGAAGTCATGTGACGGAACTAGTAGGTATTCTTATAAAATTGCTACTATTCTACTTTAAGTAAGTTAAATTCGACGCGGTTATAAAGGAGCTCACAGTCAGCAGTTCTCTTATTTCCAAAGGAAGTACATACATTCCACAGACATTCGGCTTGTGTAGGATTGCCATTATACGCATGTGTAAGAGGCGGTATTTAGGAGAGGATATTCGCTGCACCGTAGATATTCCTCCACTTTCTGGAAGTGAAAACTCTCCCGCAAATACATTGGAGGATAAGGTCTGCACTTGATAGAGGTACGCTACATTTCGCAGTCTTGTAGACAGAAAATCAAGCCACTGCAGCGATATTGAATTACTTTTTTGTACCACTAAGGTGTCAAACAAGCTTCCCTACCTGATGGTAAGCATCTACCATAGCCTATATATACTTAAAATGCCAAACATGTTACTCATGTGTGCCTATTAAAAATTCCTTCCCGTCTTTTTTGAAGAATCACATCCTTTGTCCTTTGAAAAATCTCGTCGTTTATGGAATGTAAGTGCCTCACTACCACCTTTAGACTCAGAGCCATGCACTTGGTGCAGCCTGCTTATTAACAAATGAGACTCAAGCTTACAAGAGGTAGGTAGGGCGCATCAAAGTTCTTTCAGCTCACAGTCTCACAGACTCTTTAGAGCGTTATTGCGTTCCTGATAGTGAATGAGGTCACCAGCGGGGATGGCAACGTGCGAGGATAGGCCGAAATTTTGTTCACATCACGTTATTGTATAAAACAAATACAAAAACCAAAGATATAACAAATTTTCTGACTTTAAAGTCTGTGTAAGTAGTCCAAGAATTCTTTTGTTGATTTTACGGAATATTATAAGAAGAGACATGGTGCTTTGGTTTGGACGTATAGAAAAAATGCAGCAAAAAGAATTACGAAACAGGTGTACAAGGAGAAATAGAAGGATGTAGGTCAAGGAAGGCCAAGACTTACCTACCATGATCAAATAGATCGTGTTTTATCAGAAAGTGATGTCTGGAACCTTAGAAACCGACCGTGTCTGAGAAGAGATATGAGTGATAAAGAAGCGAGTGAAGTATAGAAGGGCCGAGTAACGTGGCGCTCGGTTCTCTCTACCTATTCCGCAAGGGATATGGCGCGGAGTTACAGATATACTACTCAAGTACAAAATTTCATACAAATACCTTTAGCCGTTTTAAAAGACTGATTAAATTCCGCTTATCCTGCAGAGCTTTTACATTTATTAATAAGATTCTTCTTTAAGTCAATCACAGATTGACATAAAACATTTTCTAAACTTCTATGCATTTTACTATATTTTATTCTTTGGCATCTAATATTAGGGAGAGCAGTAGACACTGTGTCGAGCCTCGGCCTCCAATATTGCTAGCTTCCGGAGCACGAGCGCAAACAAACATCGATATTATTGCATCGCGACTCTACAGTTGCCGCGCTGCCGGGGCCGTCTCCTACTTTAATATATAGCGTTTCTCTACAGTTGCTGTTTTTTAATCTTGAAAAAGGCTCTAGAGATGTAAAAAGAAACTGATATTGACAAAGAATTCAAAGAAAAGGATGTGCAACTGTATCTCAAACCTTGAGTGTTCCAAGACGTAATGTAGAGTCCTTTTAAGACTCTGTTTTTATTGTTTACTGTTTTTAGGTCAATTTGCCACTATGGGACCATTTAATTTTGAACTCATATGACTTCTCAAATATTACATGAAAACGAAACGTAATTTATCAATTCAAATTAACTTGTATGTACTGATAATCGTCATTTCAGAGCTTTCGGCTTCAGCATATGGAAACAAATTCGCAACACCGGTTTTGTATATAACGTCAAGTTGCATACAAGAATACGGTCCTCCTGATGTAAAGTGATTACTGTAGCTTCTAAACGTTGATAATACGAGTACATTAAGTATCATTCGCGTGATGCCACCTCTACTGCTAACACAGCAACTCCTTAGGACCTTACTGGTGACCTCACTAACGCGCAGGAATGCAACAATCCGTCTGAGAGTTGTTATTTGGCTGCGGTTTTCTGTGAGGTTGAGGTACTTCCCCAAACAATCTTTGGAACTCTGTCTCTTTGATTGGGCGAGTCAGTTGCTATCGTTGAACTTAAATATTTTTTTTTTATTCCAGTCCAATCTACGCAAACTAAAACAGTCATTGGATAAAGTAATATTTAAATAGGTCTTATTAGGTAATGATGACATAAACAACATTTTTTATTATTATTAAATCTATGCTCAAACAATTTATCTAGGGAATTTTGAAAGCCAAACTTCTGTTCATTCGCTGTGTGCAACAGCTATCTACAGCAGAAAAAGAAAATACAGAAACTTTAACAGCTTTCTATTTACATAATATTAATGACATTTTTTTCTGATTTGGATAATAGGACACCAGTTCAGCACCTAGTTCTTGTTTCGCAGCTTTAGTATTTATATTTTTGTCGTCAAATTTTCGCTATTCTATTCGCTACTCTATATATCCTGCTGACTTCATAAGCGATCTTATTTATGTAGTACCTGAAACGCTTTATACTTCCTTCGCTCCAAAAGTAATAACCACGTTCTTTGGCCATGCTGAAACAAAAATCGGCCAAGTGCGAGTCGGACTCGCGCACGAAGGGTTCCGTACCATTATCTATAAAAACGGCAAAAAAAACACGTTTGTTGTATGGGAGCCCCCCTTAAATATTTGTTTTATTTTAATTTAATTATTTATTCTTAAAGTAAATATATAACTAAATATTCTGTGAATATTTCAAGCGTCTACCTGTTGCCGTTATCAATATCCAGCAAAAATGAGCAAAATAATCACGTTTGTTGTATGGGAGCCCCCATAAATATTTATTTTATTCTATTTTTTAGTATTTGTTGTTATAGCGGCAACAGAAATACATCATCTGTGAAAATTTCAACTGTCTAACTATCACGGTTTATGAGATACAGCCTGGTGACAGACGGACGGACGGACGGACGGACGGACGGATGGACGGACGGACAGCGGAGCCTCAGTAATAGGGTTCCGTTTTACCCTTTGGGTACGGAACCCTAAAAATGGAATACTAATAACAAAACTCGATTATAGAAAGTGCTATAATTGAACCGGTACTGCAAAAGAACTTTCTTTCAGTTCAAATAGGTAATTTTTTGCAAGTATTGATTATTAAAAATCTGTTTACTAAGCCTATCGTTTGTAAATAAATAAACAAATAAATAAGGAGAACTATAAAAAGACATTACTACATTCATTCTTCTTAATTCTAATAAACATACATGACATCAGTTTTTTATCGACACTTACCCACTATACGATGCTCATCCACGATAAAAACAATTTACTTAAACTAAGACAAAAGTACTCCCATGAAAGCAAGCTTGTTAAATTCAACAAAATTATTCATGTTTGAATAATTTTGTTTGAATCATATTTTAAATAATATATACCCAAAGTCGTTATGAGAATAGACTCGATTCCGTTGTTTTACGGTAAGAAAAGCTGCAATTGTTTTAAAGAGAATAATAAATTTTCGATTAAAATCATTATTTACCTCAATACTTAAACAATATTTCATTCAAATAATTCAATAACGTGGAAAAAAACTTAAAGAGCATACTCCACCACGCTGCTCAACTGCGGATTGGCGGAAGCCAGTGTTTTCAAGCCGCCGGTGGGCCACTGACTTAGCTCATCTATCGACAACAACCGGGCCTGACGGTTTATCGTGCCCTCCGAAGGACGGAGAAACTCGAGGTAGATAAACCCATCCATAGACAGGCTGCGGTCGACTTTGCTAAACTCTCAAAAAACTAAAAACTAAAACTAAAAAAATTCTCAAAGGAAAAATTTTAAAAGGAGCTCATTCTCAAATGATTTTTATTATTTATTCTCCAGATTGGACCGTGTGATTCGATTCAGAGACGAGCTGTGAGAATTGTCGACAATCCTAAGCTTACACACAGTATTGAACCCTTAAGTTTAAGGAGAGACTTTGCCTCCCTTTGTGTGTTCTACCGATTGTACAACGGGTTGTGTTCTGAAGAGTTGTTCGAAATGATGCCGACAGCTACTTTTTATAACCGCACCGCTCGCCGACGGCGGGGATTTCACCCTCACACGCTTGAACCGCAATGGTCACGTACTGTGCGGTTCCAGAGAAGTTTTCTTCCGAGAACTCTCAAGCTGTGGAATGAGCTCCCAGCCGAGGTTTTTCCAAGGGACTACAGCATGGAGTTCTTCAAGAAATGCGTGAAGAGGTTTTTTTAGAGGGTCGGCAACGCACGAGTGACGCCCCTGGTGTTGGAAATGTCCATAGGCTACGGTGACTGTTTAACATCAGGCAGGCCGTATGCTTGATTGCCACCTTAGTGGTATAAAAAAAAATTCTCAAATAGACAGCAGACTCATTCTTAAAAAGGCCGAGCACCAGTAAACAGAAAACTAAGAGATGAAGACATCTATGTTACTATGTATGTAGACACAGAGTTGATCTGAAAGAGAGCATCGGTGTTGAAATAAGAAGAGGCATGCTCCGTTAGTTCGAGCATGTAGAATGAATGCAGGACGAAAGAATGACGAAGCAGATATACAACGCAAAAGTGGAAGGATGTAGGAGCCAAGGAAGGCCAAGACTTACCTACCATGACCAAATTGGTTGTGTTCTATCATAAGGTGATGGCCTTGGTGATGTGCATGAGAAGAGCAATGAATCGTAAAGAAGCGAGTTAGGTGTGTATCCCGCAAGGGATTTGTTATAAAGTTATAGATAGATAGATAAAAGATATCTATATTACAAAATATAAAATATTTCATATTCGTAATTAGTTTAGTTTACTAGAGACACCCCTTAACAGCAGTAATAGCATGTATGTATGTATATGCCTCTTCTTATTTCAACACCGATGCTCTCTTTCAGATCAACTCTGTCTCTACATACATAGCAACATAGATGTCTTCATCTCTTAGTTTTCTGTTTACTAGTGCTCGGCCTTTTTAAGAATGAGTCTTCTGTCTATTTGAGTTTTTTTTATACCACTAAGATGGCAATCAAGCATACGGCCTGCCTGATGTTAAACAGTCACCGTAGCCTATGGACATTTGCAACACCAGGGGCGTCACTCATGCGTTGCCGACCCTGTAAGAACCTCTTCACGCCTTTCTTGAATAGCGCCATGCTGTAATCCCCTGGGAATACCTTGGGTGGAAGTTCATTCCACAACCTGAGAGTTCTCGGAACTCCGTTGTGCAATCGGTACAACACACAAATGGAGGCAAAATCTCTCCTTAAACTTAAGGGTGCAATACCTTGTGTAAGCTTAGGATCGTCCACAATTCTCACAGCTCGTCTCTGAATGGAGTCACACGATCCAAGCTGGTATCCAGGTGCTCCCGCTCAAAGGTGACTGGAGTACTCCATGTGCGGTGTGACTTGAGACTTATATAACATAAGTCTTTGCCCCGCACTGAAGTACTGCTTTGCTCTGTTGAGTATTCCAAGTTTTTTGGACGCCAGCTTGACCTTTTCCTCTAAGTGACTTCTATATTGAACGTCACTGGAGATCTTGACACCAAACTTCCCAATGCTGTTGGTGATGGTAAGAGGTGTGTTCTGGAATTTAGGAACCACAGCAAATTGGGTTTTGTTAGCGGTGAACACGCAAACATTCGGCTCATCTGACGTAAACTAAACCGGTAACCTTAAACCCTCTAAAGACTTGTAGAGTTGTTGTTTGAGATTGTGGTGCTTCTCTAGTCGTGTTGATTTTTGACCAGGTGCTAGCTAGGTTGGCTTTGACTTCAAAAATGATAGTGAACCACTTTACATACCAAGATATTTAGATGTTTTTATTAATATTAAATAATTAAATTAAATGGACACTGAATGAAATATCAAAATATCATGTCTGTGAGTTATTTTGAATACGAGCCAAAAACCCGTGACATAGAAACGTAGAAAAGTCAGAAAGACCTAAGGGTTCCCGTTTTGAACTTCAGGCACGGAACCATAGATATATTTTTTCTTCACTTACCCCATATTCTAAATGTTACACAGATAAGCACATAACGTAACGCATAACGTTGTTATCCGCGATTGCGTGATGATGTAAGAAAGAGAGTGTCGGTGTTAAGATAAAAAAAGGCATGCTCCATTGGTTTGGGCATGTAAAAATACTACAGGATGAAAGAATGATGAAACAGATATACAATGCGAAAGTAGAAGGACTGAGGAGCAGTTGATCGTGTTTTATCAGAGAATAATGTCAGGAGTCCTAAAAACCGGCAAGCAAGCATAAAAAACCATGAATGTTAAAGAAGCGGGTGAGGTGTGCAAAGATCGCGTCTGATGAGACGTAGCGTAAGCCATAGCGCTCGGTTCTTTACCTACCTCGCAAGTGACCTGGTGAAAATATACATACATACTCGTACGTACACTTTCGCATAAAACTTTCACTGAAAAGTTTATGCTTAAAGCTCCTTTGGCATGTGACAGATCAACTCGTTTTTCACCGCGCCTACTGGTCATCAGAGATATCATGACAAGTTCTGTCAACAACTTGACCATGTTGGAAAGGACTTTCAATGGCCTCTTAACAACTGGTCAACATCGGGACATCGAAACAGCATGGAGTCCAATACAATAGCCGAACGTTCTGATCCCTCAGCTGGGTGTCACTAAGACGGGAGTTATTAAATTTGGGATCGACTGCTGATATCAAAATAAACAAACATGACGCAAAAGCGTCATAGCTTTTTAGTTCGTGCGCAAAACGTAATCAATTGAATTTGAAAAGAAAATCATACTCCTGTTCGAAAGAATTCTTACCACTGCTTAAAATGATATAAACGATTATTTTATGGATTTTATTTAGTTTTTGAAATTATTTTATTTTTATTCTTACGTTATTTATTCTTTGAAAAACACTGGTCGAATTAATTTAATAAACAATAATTAATTTAATTAATTAAATATGACATCTATAATTTAGGCATTCAGTAACCTAACCAATATATTAGTATAAAATACTTTATTAATTAGTTATTACGATAATTTTAACTTAGGTAAGTTCTATGCTTTCACTCAGATTCCATACATTTTGACAGATAACTTCTCGATTCCGATTCCACTATAGCTTTCCGAGGCAAAGTGAATACCCTATAGCTCCATTTACGAATCTAAATCATCCAGCAACCATACACTTACAAAAAAATCATCAAATTCGGTCTATCCGTTTAGGAGGAGTTCAGTAACATAAACATGTACAGAAAAATTATATATTATGAAGATTTTAACACATATAGCGATATAATTACTTTGATACAGTGTCGTCCGGGGTACACAATTCAACACCAATTGACTGACATTACGTATGTAAGACATATCTGATTATTATTATTTGTATGTATGGAAGACATATCTGATTATTATTATTTGTTGATAAAGCACCGTAATGATACAATGTAAAATTGATTGAAAGTATAGAATTGTATTGCATCTCAATGATGATGTAATAGAGAAAAATATTTATCAACTTTTTGTGTTCATTGCCAACCACTTGACAGTGATCAGTGAGAAAAGGCAGCAAAAGCTAAGCATGTCGACAATATTCAATGTTATGAGATGATCAATTTATTTGTAAGCGATCATAGGCTACGGTAACCACTTTACATCAAGCGATATTTATAATCGTATGCCTCCATACATTGTACAAAATAGTTCCATAATATTACAGCAAATATCTTTTAACTTTATTTTAATACTAGCTGTGCCAGCGACTGCGTCTGCGTGAAATATTATTTTGTTTATATTAATAAAAATAAATAAAATTTGTAAAATAAAAGTAGCCTAAGTTACTCCTTATTACATCAGCTATCTGCCAGTGAAAGCCCCGTTAAAATCGGTCCAGCCGTTTCAGAGATTAGCCGGAACAAACAGACAGACAAAAATTGTAAAAATCTTCATTTTGGTATAATCCATGTATACATCCATATGCATTTATTAAAAAGCGGTTATTTAATATTACAAACAGACGCTTCAATTTTATTTATCTGTATAGATAAATCCTATATTTTCTATCAGCATTTTTACGAATATCTTGTACCTGAAGCAAACTATATGAAACATTCCAATCCACAAGCTACTGAAGTGTCCTTACAAATGATACACGTTACTATTCTAGGAATTTTATAGTTCAATGCGTTTGAATGCGCCTGAACATGTATGCAAGCAATCGACATCTTTTAGTCGGGACGTATTTCTCAATAACGGGTTCATGCATAGAATTTGGTAGGTAGATAGTGATTAATATATTTGCCTTGACGATATTATAGGGGCGTGTAGTCTAAGTCGCCCTGTAGGGGATGCCGGGGATTTTATTATTATAGCATTAAAGGGATAACCCCTGCGGCGTGCTGCTACCCTGCCACCCTCCGCACAATAAAACGCGTTGTATCCAGCGCTGATACTTTATCACTAGCCTGAAATGTTACGGCATCTCACCTTAGTGATCAATAACTCAAAAACAATATATCTATCTGTCTTTTTCTTCACGCCAATCAAAAATTTATTCATTTTTCTTTTCACAAATGAATTGGATTCTAAAATTTTTAATGAACCATTTACTTTGAACAAAACGTAGGTAAAAATACTGACTGTATATTACGCTATTGATCAAAAGAGATTTGTTTTTATTGCGGATCATGTTTTTTCCTACTTAGTATTAAAAAACTACAAATATCCGTAAATATTTAAAATGTTTTGGCGGCCTCAATAGGTACTAGAATTAATGATTACGCAGGTTTAATTTCAGTCATGTAAGGACGAAATCAATGGCGCTCGGTAAGTGGGCAAAATGTCACTGCATCTAAAATAGGTATTCTTTTTGAGTTGGTACGAGTCACAACAGTAACGTCTGTCCATCCGTCTATCTGTTCGTCAGTCCATCCGTCCGTCTATCAGTCTGATTATCCGTCTATTTGTCCGTGCGTCTATCCGTCCGTCTGTCCGTTTGTCAGTCCATCTGTCTGTCTGTTTATCTGTCCGTCCGTCTGTACGTCTGTCCGGCTGTCCGTCCGTCTGTCCATTTGTTAGTCCGTCTGTCTGTCTGTTTTTCTGCCCGTTCGTCGATTTGTTTTTAGATGTTTTAATAGAGGATTGTTTTACGTTTTGTGACGTACAGTCTGTACGTCCATCTATCCGTCTGTCTGTCCGCCTGTCTGCTCAATTGTCTGTTCTACTTTAGTTGTTCAGTCTGTCCGTTGTATGTCCACATGTATGTCTGATGTATGTCCGTACGCATGTCTGTCTATCCGTCCTCTATTAAAACAACCTTTAACATATGATCTAAAACAACGACTCCAATTAATATACCAAACTTAGTCTCGGATATATTCATCCACCGTAATCTTTATCGGGAACAAATTGAACTTGTTTGACGGAGTAAGAAACATCATAAAGATAAAATTTCATGTCCAACAAATAAACAGGTAACGGCCAATCTGAATATCATTATCAAATCGGCTTTGAAATCGTGCAAACGTGATGCACAAACCGACATCACATACCAATAACAATGAACTTTTACGAAATATACAATTCGCCGATTTTTCAATAAACGCCCCCAAAATTGGAGTTTAACCCGTGGCGAACAAATCGGACGGGGGTGAAATAAAACAATAAAATAATGGACGCGGATGCTGCAAATATGCTGACTTTCCCCCTCACTGCGTTTACTGGGGGGGTTGGGAAGTGGACGTTGCCCGCGACTGATCGCTTTTTGACTCGCGCTGCGATCGACCATTCGAGATCCAGGCGAGTCACGTGTTAACATCCTTAAGTTCTTTTAAAAGTAATCGTCACCAATGTTACGAAGTTGTTGAGGTTCACCATTTTAGGGTTTAGGTGTTGTGTGTGTTCTATGTGAACTGGTCAGGGAATGTCTACCATATACCATACCATATCAACCCTTACTCATCCCACTGCAGGGATACGCGTCTCCTTTCAACCAAAGGGGTATAGAGCATACTCCACCACGCTGCTCGAATGCGGATTGGCGGAGGCTAGTATTTTCAAGCCGCCCGAGGGCCACTGACTTAGCTTAACGACTGTCGACTGTGACAACAGCCGGGACCGACGGCTTAACATGGCCTATGAGCACGGAGAAACTCGAGATAGATAAACCCAAACAGGCTGCAGTCGACGTTGCTTAACCTGCGTTTTCGATTAGAATGACGGGCGCAACGACGCCATCGAGCTCTCAGGATAGGGAATGTCTACGCAGATATAAATCACAAGATGTTCAACTACTACTGTATTTTGTTCTTCAGAATAGGTGTGCTGAGGGTACTTGTGTTCAGTTGTCGGGCGACAACGCGACTGATGTTTAATTTCAATCGTATAATTTGCAACGCATAACTGCTGACGCTATGAATTGCATGTACCGTGTGTCCCCACAGTTCTTACAAAGACTGACGAGCTCGGTTGTCACCGACGCTCGCGGCTTCGATTCCCACACAGGACAAACATTTGTGTGCATGAACATGTCTGTTTGTCTTGGTCTGGTGTTTTTAAGAGAGGTAAGGCGCGACAAAGCAGCTCGTCCAGGTAAAGATCTCAACGTCACAGAAATGGTAGATACTTTTAGGCAATGTAAGCCATTATTAGATTTTCTTAGGGAGGCCAAGACTTACCTACCATGGCCAAATTGATCATATTATGTAAGCAGGTGATGACAGGAGAAATAGAAACGTATATTAAAGAAAGAGCTACGTATATTAAAGAAGAGAGTGAGGTGTGTAAGGACCGATTCATGTGACGCTTGGTTCTCTCTGCCTGCCCCGCAAGAGATTACATTTATTACATTTTCATCTTAACCGAACCACTATTTTATTAGTTGTTTATTAAGAAACAACATAAATTCTTATCAATTCTGCCTTCATGAAGGTATGCAAACATATATAAAATCTGTTGATCAGATCATACTAATTATATTAACTAAATGCCATATGAGCTTTAAGTATAAACTTTCTAGTGAAAGTTTTATTTTATTATAATATATTATCTATTTATGTAGTATATATATATAAAGTTTTATTACAGAGTTGTATGAATATCTTCACGCCAGATTCCTAACAAGGTAGGCATAAGATGCGGTCCTTACACGCCTCACGCTCGCCTATTCCTAGGGCTCCTGACATTACATATAGTAAATGTAAAAAACGGATGTCAGCCTATCCTTTCTATTATATGCTCATTTTGGTTTTTATTACAATGACAGAAAAATATTTGAAAGTAACACATCGACGATCAACCCTTGTAAATGCCCAAATAAACGGGGATGTTTGCTTACCATTAGGTGACTCGTCTGCCTATTTGTCAAACGCTATGTGCCGGCTTCTAAAAATAGATTCATTACAATTATACTCGTACATATCTTAAACTCCTAATAAAATATTTAATAACTACTCTTACTTACTTGTTTTTTCAAGTTATATTAGTAAATCATAAACAATTCCCAAAATGTTTGGATAGTACCTATCGAAATTTTATCTAAATCCATTCAGTAGTTTTTACCTAATGCGTACATAAAAGGCAGCCAGCCAGACCACACCAGATCAGCCCCTACTTATCACATTGTAGGGATATGAGTATCTCTAGAGCAGCCATACTCAACCTTTTTTCCCCTTACACAACAATTAATAACCGAGTAACATTATTTTTACATCATTTTTGTACCGTTATCAACAAAATACTACTGTTATTCTAAAAATGCGGTACTAAGCTTCGTACCACATAGAAAAGGCTACCAAGCCCCAGGTTGAGTATGGAGGATTTAGGGCATACTCTACCACGTTGTTCCAGTTGCGGATTGGTAGAGACCCAGTGATTTCAAGACGTACGAAGGCTACTTAGATTATTGTTGTCTTCTGCCGACAAACAGCCAGGACTGATGGCTTACGGTTCCTTGCACCATCTGCTGATAACACAGCACCGACTTGGTCGTGGTAGATAACTCTTGTCTTTCCTAGGCTCCCACATTCTTTTACTTCCACGTTGTATATCAATATCGTCATTATTTCCTCTTCATCATCATCTCAGCCCGTATTCGTCCACTGGTGAATATAGGCATCCCCTCTAGAGTGCTATTCCTCTCGATCCTGTGCCACCGACATCCATCGACTCCCTCCAAACCTCTTGAGGTCGTCGCTCATCTAGTGAGTGGTCGTCCCACGCTGCGTGCACCAGAACGTGGCCGCCATTCATGAACCTTTCTTCCCAAGCGGTTGTCGGTTCTATGAACTATGTAGCTTTCCCACCCACGGCCACTTCAGCTTGCTTATCTGCTGTGGGCTAAATCGGTTACCTTAGTTCTACTGCGGATATCCTCATTTCTGATTCTATGCTGCAGAGCAAACCCCGAGCATAGCTCTTTCCATAGCACGTTGAGCGACCTTGAGCTTCCCCATACGGCCCAGGTCCAGGTCTCGGTTCCGTATGGCATCACTGGCAACACACACTCTTAGAAGACCTTGTTCTTCAGGCGATGAGGTATTTTGGACGAGAAGATATTATGTCGAAGTTTCCCGAACGCTGCCCAGCCGAGTTGGATCCTACTGATGACCTCCCGGTCGAAGTTGGGCTTACCTAACTGAATAACCTGGCCTAGGTAGACATAGGTATTCGTCAACAACTTCGAGCTTAGTGCTTCCAACGGTGACCGGTATAGGTGTAACATGGACATTCGACATGATCTTAGTCTTGTCCATGATCATCTTGAGACCTACCTGGTTGGAAACACTATTGAGGTCATTGAGCACAGCGCTAAGTTCCTCCATCGATTCCGCCATAAGAACTAATCGGCAATCGTCTTTCCTCTTGCATTATTTTTACTGGAACCAACGGAGCATGTTTCTTCTTATAACATCGATGCTCTCTTTCATACCATTTTTGTTCTTCATCTTCCTAGTGTTATCTCGTTTAATAATTCACTAAGATTGGCGGGGTTCGCTTCGTAATCCTAAGTATTTGACGAAGATATTGATTTTTACATGGAATGACTGCCGTCTGACCTCCAACTGGAGAGGAAACCAGATCTTTCTCAGATAAGATCGTGCGTCTTTCGAAAAGTAATTTCGTGGACGTGTGGATTTCCTCACGATGTTTTCCTTCACCGCGGAGCTAGTTATAATTTCGATTATGTAAATAAACCCGATAACACGTATTTAGTGGTACACATGCCAAAATTCGAACCGAGGACTAATTGTTCAATACACTGGTTCTATTTCCACGGGACTGGGCTGCTCCCTGCTCCTAATGTTTTATCACTAATTTTATTGTGCGTCTGAAAAAATGTCAATACAATTAAACATTATTAACACACATATGTATCTCAACACACATAAGTCATATGTATCTCTATACACACATAAGTGTAACATTATTAACACACATATGTATCTCAACACACTCCTTCTTTAGAATTCCTCAATAATTATTTGTCACAATATTATAGCAATCACATACAATCATTCCTCTATTTTTTACGTTTACCCTTCCATTAATTCTTAGTTTCACATTCAATCAAGATTCATCTCTAACAAATTCTCATGCTGACAAAACATTCCCATCAGATAAACTTCAAAGAACTCAGTCAGAAGCAATAAAACCTGCATCATTGGGATTGTCTCACTTGATCATATCACTCGTGAAATTCTCACCAATGAACCCCAACGGATTTACAAACACGAGCGTGTGCGATCGACCTGCCCTGTAGGGAATAAGGGCGGTCGCGCGCCCAACGCGTGCACCGTTTAGTGAAAACGGAAAACAAAGGACGGCGGGTCCCGTACACGCCGATGATTTTGATTTACCTGCATGCCAAGTCGAATGTGCAGGGATTTATTAAATCTATTGTAAAATTTGAGCATTTTTATAAACATAGATGCAATGCTTGTTATGACGAATTGAGGAAAATATGAATGTAAACCTACTTGATATACGAACTGTATGGCTATTTCTGCTTATCAGTTGTCTGGTATCCATAACACAAGGTTCTCTTACTTTGGGGCTAGATGGCGCTGTGTAATTTGTCCGACAATATTTATTTATATATTCTGTCATCCATCGGTCCATGTCAAAATCAGTATCCTCGCCAAATCCTTAGGTTAAGGTAGCGGTCCCCTCTAGTACTAATGGGTTAGGAAAAAAGATATCACGAGGAAGAAGAATTGTATATGACTTTATGAATATATGACAATAATAAAAAAATGTGCCTTTTTAAAAATTATATTCCACTTACATATTCAAGCCTAGTCTCTTACGGGGTAGACAGAGAGAACCAAGCTCACTCGCTCACATCCCCATTGCTATCTATCTATAACTTTACGCCAAATCCTTGCAGTGAGGCAGAGAGAACCGAGCACCACATGACTCGATCCGTACACACCTCACTCGCTTTTTAAGCATTCATTGCTCTTGTCATGCACGTTCGTCGGATTCTAAGGCTCCTGACATCACCTTCTGATAAAACACGACCAATATGGTCATGGTAGGTAAGTCTTGGCCTTGCTCGGCTCCTACGTCCTTCTACTTACGCGTTGTATAACTTTTTCGTAATTCTTCTGAATTCTTTCTATATGTGCATCCCAATTCAATAAAAAGCCTATAAATGTACAGGAATCACATCTGGAGCTATATCGATATATAGGACACTCGTAAAGACACTTAACTACAACTGGTGGTGAACAAGCATATGGTGGAATTACACGGCTACAGTAGCCTATAGTAACTTTCAATACACGAACTATTGCGCATTGTTTGGACTGCTAACTTAGCCCTTTGCATCGTCAGGGGGTAAAAAATCGACAATTGTTTGCATGAAGGGTCCGGTATCCATCTCACGGCGATTAATTGTTTCCATTTCGTTTGAGTCTCATACAAATTTCATTGTTTCTAATCGGTTATTATGATCGTGGTATTTGATTTAAGTTCCCATATTCTTCATGATAAAGTAGACTATTGAGCAGTGATTGACTAGTTGCCTGACATTAAAAATACTCTCTGTAAAAGGGCTTATTATAGAATTGTTGAATAAGTAACTGACAAAGATGTCTGGAAAAAATGGATCAGCACAGACCTTTCCTTAATAAACTTCAATTCTATCATTTGATATCATTATTGTGCCAATATGCTGATGTAAATATTGGCAAGTTTCTTTCGGCATTTCTTCTTCGCCAATAGTAATTTCCGAAATGCTAGCAGATTAAAACTGAAAAATAGTAATATAAGAGAATTGAATAAGATACAATAAGATACTTTTATCTTATATTTATCTAGTGGATAAAGAACCGGCCTAGTGACTTTGAATCCTGGCATGTGCCACTAATTTGTAATTTATGCATATATCTGTAATTATCATTAGGTCGGCGCGGTAAAGGAAACCGGTCGTGAGGAAACAAAACACATCCACGAAATTATATTTCGAATGAGGTAAGAGTGATCTGGTTTTCTCTCTGGGTTGTGAAGGTCTGACGGCAGTCGGTCCATGTAAAAATCAATATCTCCGTCAAATCCTTATCTTAGGTAGCGGACCCCGCCAATTCTAATGGATTAGGAAAACGGGATAACGCTAAGAAAAAGAAAGATAAAGTAGACCATGGGTACTTTGCCAGTTTTGATAACTGCTGCCGATACTACAACTGAGATTTGTATAATATATATTTTTTTTCATATACATTTCACATCATACAAGCATACGGCCCACATGTATAGCGGTTACCGTAGTCTATAAACGCTTACATTAAGTATCACTCGCGCGATGCCACCTCTGCTGCTAACACAGCAACGCCTTAGGGGCTTACTAGTACACAACAACCCATTGCATTGCATTCATAGCGCGTTGCCACCTCGTAACACAGGCTACGGTGACTGTTTACTATCAGGCAGGCGGTATGCTTGATTGTCACCTTAGTGGTATAAAAAAATAATAACACTGCAACTTCTCAGGAGCTTAGTGGTGACCTCACTCACACGCAGGAACACAACAATCCTCTAGGGAGTTGCTGTTTGGCTGCGGTTTTCAGTGAGATATATGAGTACTCCCCCAGACGGACTGCTTTGATGCGGCCTACCTCTCTTAAAAACATCTAGACCAAGACAAACAGACATATTCATGCACGCAAATGTTTGTCATGTGTGGGAATCGAACCCACGATCGTTGGCGTTAAAGTAACGTAACAGCGCGTTTCACCACTGCGCCACCGAGCTCGTCAAAATATTATGAATTGCATGTACTTTAAATGTAACATCATTGAGACTAAATAGCAGTTGTCACAATGTGCAAGCTATAATGACCCTCGTCTTTCTTTGATGTGCAAGTAACATATCTCGGGGTGGTAAATGTTAAATGTTACTCGACTGTACATCGGCCATATCTTGCGATTAGATTATTTATGTACAGTTAAGAGCACATCTCCTTTGAGACTCACTGTCTGATTGAAACTCCTTTTACGTAAAACATAAGAAAAGGACAAAACTGTTAACCTTGATGTTGTCCTAACTGTGCAAATTTAGAGTTGACATCTCAGCATCATTCATTCGTCTCGATCCTGTGCCACCTGCATCCATTCCCCATACGAAGGGCCACGTCCTAGTTTCATATGTTATCACTGGCAACACACACTGTTCGAAGACCTTATAGTTGACAGCAAGTAACATTTTCTATTTACGATATTTTACAGCAAGATATTAGGTGGCAATTTTTCAGGAAAGGCAGTTACAATATCTGCCAATCAATTAGATTGCAATTCTAGACCGAAAGCGCACTGATGTACGGATTAGGGCGTCTCCGGAGGCGACGCGCACCGGTCTGCCCCCGTTTGTGCGAACATAGGTGCATGCGGCGGTGGGCCACCCACCACGCAGCACCAGTTCCGGCGGGTCGAGGAGAGCCGAGTGCTGCATAGACACGTGAAATCTGAGAGGTGGATTAAATGATAAGACCAACGAACTAATGGAGGTAATGAATGAGAGACGCTTAGATACTTTGAGTGTGACAGAGACTAAGCGCCCTACGATGCCCCTATGGTCTGTAGACTGGGACGATCATGCCAGTGCTGGTGTAGATGTCAAACTCTCCTCTCACTTGGCCACTGGTGTAAAAGATTACTGTTTGGTAGGACCTAGACTTCTCTGAGGTCGTCTAAAACTAAGTATCACGCGCCACCGTAACGTCTATGCAAGTATAAAACCAAGGCTTTAGTGAAAGAGAAGCGTGAAAGACAAAGTATGAATAAGGAAGAGAGGCTGGCGAAAAACTTCGAGGCAAATACCAACCTCTTTTGGAGAGTGGTAAAGAAGTCTTGGGTGGTTCGTCAGCATCCAGAATGGACAAAATAAATTCTAAAGCAGGAATCATTCTTGCTAATACTCATGAAGCGTTAGAACGGTGGAGTGAATATTTTGGAGAAATGTATGAATATGCCTAGGAAACTGGCAAAGAGAGTGAGTCTGATGCTCACTCCACGTTGACGGCGTTCAATAGAAGCATAACTATGGATGAGATCGAATGGTCGATGCGAAGCTTGAAAAATGGAAACTCTGCGGGAATTGATATGATCACAGCTGAGATGATCACTTACGTCTGGGACGCCTTCTGGTACTTAAGCAATCTATGCTGGAGAACTGGAAGGGTCCCGGCGGGACTAGAGACGCGTAGTCATCGTGCCCTTGTATACGTAAGGCAAGGGGTTACGCATGGACTGCGCCAGCTATACGGTCATCAGTATAATCAGCTTAGCAGCAAAAGTATATGGAAAGGTAATTGAAAGGAGAATGAGAGTGAACGTGATGATAGAACGAATGATGTGGGAGGCACAGGGAGGAATCCGAAATGGAAGGGGATTGACGATAACAAGTTTTCTCGCTCCGCAATATCATGGAGAACCATCTGGCCATAGACCAGAAACTTGTCTGCGGTTTTCTGGATCATGAGAAAGCATTTCATAGGGTTGTGTGAAAGGAACTGTGGGACATATTGCCGCGATATGGGATTGACGGTTCACTGCTCCGTGCTGTGCAGTCCACTTACAAGGATTGCTCAGCATGTGTGCGGATAGATGGCAAAATGTCACCCTGGTTTGATGTCAAAATTCAAAATTGGTGTCAAACAGGGTTGCATGTTGTCTGCTAGGCTGTTTATTCTGTATCTCGATAGTTGTCTACAGTGAATAAGATTGAGAAATGTAGGATTACGCATGGGTGACCTAGTCGTGAACTGTCTGCTTTATGCAGACGAAGCCGTACTATTAGCAGAAACACCATCTGAACTGCAAGCACTGGTCACAATAATGACAGACGATTGTATGGAGAAAGGCTTACTATTGAATGCGAAGAAGACAAAGATAACGGTATTCCAAAGAGAAGAAGACAGAACCAATGTAAGGTTGATGACGAAAAGTTGGAACAAGTGAATGAGATTGTATATCTTGGATGCGCTTTCACCAGGGATGGAAAGTACACCGCTGATGTGGAAAGACGAGTGACTGAATAGTGTGAATTGAGCATTGGGAAAACTTCTTGGCAGTAAAAGCTTGAACCAGAAAGCACAGTTTGCTATACAGAGTGCAGTGCTGTTCCCAGCGCTTACTTATGGAAGCGAGAGCTGGGTATCGCAGCGAGAGCATGAAAGTAGAACAAACGCGGTCGAAATGCGATCTTTGCGCAAAATTTGTGGCGTAACGCTTATAGACCGTATTCGCAATGATGATGTCAGAAATAGAGCTGGTCTGAAAGAGAGTGTCGATGTTAAAATAAGACGACGCATGCTCCGTTGGTTCGGACACGTAGAAAGAATGCAGAAAGAAAGAGTTACGAGACAGATATACAACGTGAAAGTCGAAGGATGTAGGAGCCGAAGAAGGCCAAGATTTACCTACCATGACCAAAGTGATCGTGTTTTATCAGAAGGTGATGTCAGGAGCTTTAAAAACCGGCGAGCGTGCATAAGAAGAGCAATGAATGTTATAGCAGCATATGAGGTTTGTAAGGATCGAGACTCGGTTGTGTCTGCCTACCACGTAAAGGATTTGGCGTGAAGTTAGAGAACCGAGCGCCACGTGACTCGATCATTACATACCTCACGCGATTCTCTAACATTCATTGTTCTTCTTATGCACGCTCGTCGGTTTTTAAGGCTGCTGACATCACCTTCATCACCTGCTTCGTCATTCTGCATTCTTTCTACATGTCCGAACCAACGGAGCATGCCTCTTCTTATTTTATCACCAACGTTCTCTTTCAGACCTGAGACGTTGTCTTTTGTCAACGTTGTCTTTCAGAACTCTGCTTCTAACATCATCATTGCGAATACGGTCTACAAGCGTTACGCCACAAATTTTGCGCAACGCTCGCATTTCGACCGCGTTTATCCTACTTTCATGCTCTCTCTCTCCCATACCCAGCTCTCGCTTCCATAAGTAAGCGTTGGGACCAGCACTGCATTGCGTATAGCCAGCTGTGCCTTCTGGGTCAGGTTTTTACTAACCAAGAAGTTTTCCCAACGCTCCATTCACACTATTCCCAGCACTCACTTGCCTTTCCACATCTGCGGTGTACCTTCCTTCGCAGCTGAAAGCACATCCAAGATATACAATCTCATCCACTTGTTCCAACACTCATCATCAACCGTAATCCTTACATTGGTTCTGGTTTCTCCTCTTTCAAATACCATTATCTCTTAGACTTGGAAAGAAGATATATATACCTAGAATTTGCAGTTCAATGGACCACATCAGAGCCATCATCCGAAATACGCTCATGAAGTTTCATTAAGTATGCTTGCCAGCCAGGCTTGATTATTCTCGATGCAACGTAACCCCCCAAAACTAAAATTTCAGTTCGCATTTTTTCAATACAGCATTTTGGGCTGACAGACAGCGTTTTTGCATACCAATAAGAGGGTACGTATTTAGGGCAGGTGGAATTTCATTTGCCACCCTACGTGGGTGGGGCGAGATCGCCCTCAATAAAGGCTGTACACCACACGTGGCGTCGACTCGGAAAATTCCAGCCGTTAATATGCGACGAGCGAAATCGGTCTTTTTGTTTGACACGTAAAGTTGATTTTGGAACGTCCTTCGTAGAATCTTATGCGAAAGGGACTGTTTTCCCCCATCGTAAACACAGGGTTGTATTTTGTTATAGAGTATTCAACGTGCGACGCAGAAGCGATAAAAATATAAATATTTCTTGCACAATTTTTAAAATAATTATGTCAATCCACATGCACATCAACCCACATAATAATCTCACACGGTGATACTCATACTGCGATACGGGTCTTCCGTCAACCGAAGGAGTTTAGAGCATTCGTGCCTGATTAGTAGTCACCGTAGCCTATTTTGCAACACCAGACATGTGACTCATGCATTACCGACCCTGTAAAAACTTTTTTTTTGTTTTTTTTTGAGGCTGTAGTCCCTTTGAAAAACCTCGGCAGGGAGCTCATTTCACAATGCCTTTTGAATATAAGGTATGTTCGCTTTATATTCAAAAGGCATTCAAATATTTAAGAACAAGGCAACAGATAATGTCAAATTATTTCGTAACGCTCTTTCTTGAAATCTTGAATACTTTTAGAAGGATAAATAAGGCTTTTGTATAAAAGTTTCAGAATTTTGTTAAATAATGTCACATTTAGTTTGCAAGCTTATGGTTGAAAATTAATGTTCAGCGTAGTATTTTTTTCTGTGTGTATAAGGTAAAGTGGAATGTAAGGGAAAGATGAACTTTTATTGTCCTTATATTCCACAATGAGGAACATTCTACACTAAACTTAAATTAAGATGCGTCGTCGAACTTTTGGAATCCCTATCTCTCGTAAATAGACAGATAATCAACAATATTGATAAGAATAATGTACGAAAAACACTGTCCTGAATGCTGCTTTATATTCGTTACCAAAAAATATCAATGTCGTACACATTAATGCACAAAGTGTTGCGGCGCATTACTCTGACTTATTGGCCACTTTTACAAGCGACAATGTACACGCAATTCTAATATTGGAGACGTTTCTTAAACCCACTCTGCCTTCGACGCTTTTTCTAATGACCGTACGTGTACTAAAACACACGGTGGCACCACCAGGATGGTGGGTTATGGCGGTGTTGCAATGTATCTACGTAGTGACATCCCTCATCAAGTGCTATCACAATCTTCTCCCCAATATCAATCTCCGGAACATTTATTCCTACAAGTAACGCTTCACCTCTGTAAAATCTTGCTGGGCGTGTATAGTCCGTCACTTCAAATTGACTAATTCGAATCATTAGAAACTCTTCTAACAGATTTGAGCACACAATGTGATCACACTATTATTATGGGTGATTTCAACACTTGCCTCATTAAAGATGATTCTCGTAGTAAAAAACTGCTGTCCCTTTTACATTCTACAAATCTTTGTCACCTTCCTCTTAATCCCACTCATTTTCCGCATAATGGTCCTCCTTCTCTCCTTGATATGATAATCACCTCATCTCCTGAGCTAGTGTCGACGCACGGTCAGTTCAGTGCTCCAGCGTTTTCTGCTCATGACTTGGTATATGCTTCTTTCAGAGTTCGTCCATCGAAACGCAGACATAAAACCATACTCCTTCGCAATTTTTCCGCCATTAATTGGGTTGAACTATTGAGTGAAATACGTGATGAGAACTGGAATTCTGTGCTCTCGGTTTCAGATGTCGACTCCAGGTTGATAGCTTTCAATACTATAATATTAGACCTTTATAATAAATATGCCCCGTTTCGTTCCGTGCGTGTCAAACATCTCCCTGCGTCATGGTTATCAAATGAAATAAAAAATCTCATGTCTCGTAGGGATAGAGCCAAAATTAAATTACGTCATGACTTCGCGCCTGAGAAACGTGACAAATACATAGCTCTCCGAAATAAATGTAACAAGGTTTGTATGGAGGCCAGGCGCGCATATATGCATACCTCTATTGAGAGCTGTCCACCCAACAAGCTATGGAATTTTCTGAAATCAAATGGTATTGGCAGGAATCACTCCAATGTTTCCTGCAATTTAGATCTTAACGCATTAAATAAGCATTTTTGCTCTTCGCCCATTAATATTGACCCTCTATGTACGCAATCCACATTAGCCCAATTAAATTCACTTACTCCGAACATAGCTCCGCTTGAACTTGGTCAGATTTCATCTGAAGAGGTGATCAAACTGATAAGTACCATTAAGTCTAAGGCTGTTGGGAATGATGAGATTGGCATTAGTATGTTGGATCCTATAAAGGAAGAAATTGCTCCTATTCTTGCCAATATTCTCAACTGTTCTCTTACTTCGGGGGTTTTTCCTTCATTATGGAAAGATGCCCATGTAATTCCTCTGCCGAAAAACCCTAACCCCTCTTCTTTCTTGGATTATCGCCCAATTTCTATTTTGCCTGTTCTCTCCAAGGTGTTGGAACACTTTGTGCACCAACGCTTATCTAATCATTTACGTCAGCATAACCTCTTGAGTGAATACCAATCCGGATTTCGCGCTGGGCACAGCACTATTTCTGCACTTGTCCAGGTCACCGATGACATTAGAAAAAACATTAATGATAAAAAATTAACTCTATTAGTATTACTTGACTTTACAAGCGCATTTAACACGGTTGATTTTGATATTTTGCTTGGTATGCTGTGTGCAGTAAATCCATCTCCTTTGGCCTTATCGTGGTTTAGATCTTATCTACTTAATCGTCGCCAATTGGTAAAGATTGATGAAACTAGATCTGACTGGAATCAGCTTCACTCAAGTGTTCCTCAAGGGGGAGTACTTTCTCCTATTCTCTTCTCTATTTTTATCAACAGTATAACTTCCAAGCTCTCCTCCTCTCACCATCTCTATGCTGACGATCTTCAGATATGTGCGGCTGCTTCGCTCGATAATTTGAATGATGCCATCGACATAATCAATCAAGATCTATCTTTTATTGCGAAATGGTCCAATGACTTTGGTTTAAAGGTTAATCCAGCCAAATCACAATCAATTATCATTGGGAATACTTATTTTATATCACGTCTACAGAACCTACAAGATTGTCCTTATTCCTCCACAGTCAAAAATTTAGGTATCATTTTTGACCAAACTTTGTCCTGGGCATCTCAGATTGACGAGGTCAGCCGCAAGATCTTCGCTTCTCTGCACTCCTTGAAAAGACTTCAACATTTTCTTCCTGTCAATACCAAAGCATTACTGATGCAGACTCTTCTGCTTCCTGTCCTGGATTACGGAGACATAGCTTACCTGGACCCATCTGAGGAATTACTCAATAAGTTGGAGCGCATACAAAATCTGTGTATAAGGTATGTTTTTGGTTTGCGGAAGTTCAATCATGTTACAGAATATCGCAACCGTCTTAATTTGCTACCGGTGCGTCTTCGCAGAACTCTCCATATCCTTGGTCTGCTTTATCATGTCCTTTTTCATCCTACGGCTCGAAATTACCTACGGGAAAGATTCACGTTTCGCACTCTAGATGATCGTCTGCGGTCTTGCAACAATCCATCTCTATATGTTCCTGTTTCCAACTCCTACAACTATACCAAATCTTTTAGTGTGTTTGCAGCACGTTTATGGAACTCGCTTCCAATAGATGTGAAAATGGCACAAACAATTAATTCGTTCAAATCTAGTGTGGTGAAGCACGTGGTCAATACTCCCGTTACATTGACCTAGTAATGTTATGTATTATGTTCGTAATTTGTTGATTTATTGTGTGTAATGTTTACTATTTCTTATATGTGTGTGTTATACATTCTATACCACTCTTGTATATACTAGTATTTTATCTATGTACCTATTTTGTCGATCTTAGTATCTACTTACATTGTTCCTTAACCCTCGCCAAGCTTATATCTCCTTTCAGGTTCTCTATGGTTGACTGGAAGAGATCCCAAATGGGATAAGTCCGCCATTGTACAGTACTATTTTTAACCAAATCATGTAATATATTGTTATGTTATTTATTGTACAATAAAGTTTTCTACAACAACAATTATACAGTTACGTTATTTTTTTTTATATAGTGTCGGGAGGCAATAAACACACAAGCACGCGGCCCACCTGCTAGAAAGCGGTGACAGTAGCATATGAACGCTTGTAATACATTAAGTAATCACTCGCGTGATGCCACCTCTGCTGCTAACACAGCATCTCCTTAGAAGCTTACTGGTAATCTCACTCATACAGGAACACAACAACTCTATCGGGAGTTGTTATTTAACTGCGATTTTTCAATGAGGTAAAGGTACTTTCCAAGGCGGACTGCTTTGATGTCCTACCTCACTTAAAAACACCCAGACCAGGACAAAGGCGTTGGTGTCAAAGCGTTATTAACCACTGCGCCACCGAGTTCGTAAATATTGTTTGATTACATACATGGATGCACAAGTACCGGCGGTCTGGCTACTATTCATATCCTGTATACATGAGTAAGCATCGCATCAAATGTCTCTCAGAGACACGCAACTCATAGGTACAACAATGTTTCAATAAATACTGTTGTGTTTGATTGTACACGCCGCGCCGTGCCGTGATCATTTGAACCACGGCGCACCGTTCAGGATTTGCAGGGCGGCTGTCGACGTGCGCCGGCCGGCTTGGGCGACGCGCGGAGGGCGAAATGCACATTATTTTTTAAATATAAATCTTAATGAAATGGAAGCGTAAAATCCTCTCGCACGCGTTACGGATACGCCTCAATGTCGCAGATTAACTTTAAACGCGAATATTGAATGGCGATTTACGGATGATAAATCGTACATAGAATCTGTCTAGTAGAGTGAGAGGTTTTTATGAAAGCGAATGTAACCAAATAGATCTTCTAATAAATCCAATAAGAAACATATTTATCGTTTAGTGTTAGAACAAAGTTACTTACAAAGCTTCGTTGAGCAGCTCAAGTTTCCATGACGCGAGCTTAGCTTTCTCTTCAATGTGGTTACAAAAATAAAATGTAGAGTCTGTTCCTTTGGTACCGATCATTACATTTTTTATAAGTTGTATCGGGGGGCTATTAGAAGTTATCAGGTGTGCACCAAGTGCAACTTAGATATCTATGGCTATAAAGATGATGTTGAGCCACATATAACTGATAACAACCCAAAAAAATATATAATTAGAATCTTAAACCCGAGTATGACAAAATTCCCTACGAAAAAGGTATTTAGGTCATACTGGAAATTCCTGGATTCTATTAAGTATCTGTCATCTGATTAGACTCATAAACGTACTTTTTTCATGTATATGCCGTCACTTATACATTTATTGATTAGTTAATAACATTCTAAAAAATTTCACGAAGTGCTTTCACAGCGGATTAAGAACTTGTATAACGTGAATCCAAAGTATGGCTTCCATTTTAGGAAACAAAAAGAAATCCCAAGATGCGAGGTCTGCGCCGTACGGCGGCTGTCTCATCGTTCATACATTTAACGCCTTCAAATACGCTTCCGTTTAGCCGAAATCTCGGACCTTATCACGGTGAAGATAGACATCGCTTCGAGGGAGCTTTTCTCAAACTTTTTCTAAGACACTGAGCAAGAAAGTCTTACCATCACTCTAGCCACTGCTTTTTAGTCTTCGAGCGACACTGTTGTACTATGTCCTGATTTGCCTAAATGCTACGATGATTCTTACCTTTTGTTGGCAAATCTTCAAACTCTTTCTGTCGATTGGCTTTTTCTTTCGGATTCAAGACAGCCTCAAATGATATTATAATAGTGTTATATAACTTATATTGGGAGAATAATGTTCACTGTAACTATTTATTTTAAATTTCTAACATAAAATTGACATTATAAATGTATTATTATTGTCTATAAACTTTACATTATTCATTGACATTATCATACAGAAATTTAAATTGACGTCATTTTATTATTGTTGTTTGACATCATTAATGCCTTGGTATTCAATTTAAGTTATCATTGCATTAAAGTTAGAATTAATTTAATTGTATGTATGTATGTTATGTATATCTTCACGTCAGGTCTCTTGCAGGGTAGGCAGAGAGAACCGAGCGCCATAAGACGCGGTCCTTACACACTTCACTCGCTTCTTTCACATTCGTAGCTCTTTTCATGCACGCTCGCCGGTTCCTAAGGCTCCTGACATCACCTTCTGATAAAACACGACCAATTTGGTCATGGTAGGTTAGACTCGGTCTTCCTCGTATTAATTTAATTAACCCATTTTAATGAATGCATACTCATTGGCGGTACATAGATCTAGATATCTGTTTGATATTGTATGTACATCTTAATAATCACCTATGTTCACTTTCTCAAAATAAATAAAATTAATTGAAGTTTTGTCACTGGTTACAGTATTATAGATTATCAATATTTCCTTACTATCAAACTTTGCTATCATTTTAAGACATCACTCTTAACGCAATTCTTTCTGTCGTCTCCATCGAGTGTAAAGCTTCCGTACCTTCAGATGCACATGTAATATCTTCTGCACGGATGGAATGAACTTTTAAATATCTTCGGCAATATTGCACTTTCCAAACGCAACAAACATGTGGAGAATTCTAGCCATTTTGCAGGCACGACGGGCCTTGTAGGGGTATTTACGTCGCTTTGGAAAGCTATTTCACATGCTCATATTCCGTACATTTTGAGTGGAAATATTCGATTGCGATCTGGCTTCTGATTCGACTGATCATTCAGGGCTCGTTTTTACCACTTCGCTCTACGTCCTAGTCTGAATTTAATCGGGCGGATTAATTGAATAGAGATTGCCACGGCAGCGTGTTTGAAATATTTGGCGGATGCGGATTTAAGGGTTTGAAACGAATATTCATAGAAACCTTATTAACATTCGCCACTGAATTCTCAAGGGTGTATCCTGGAAATTTTTACAATTGAGATGATTGGTCGTTTCTGACATTGGGTTAACAATGTTCTTGTATGTATATCTTCACGCCAGGTCCCTTGCGGGGTAGGCAGAGAAAACCGAGCGCTATAAGACGCGATCCTTACATACTTCACTCGCTTCTTGCCCTTTTTTAGGAAACAAGATATCACGAGGAAGAATTGTATATGACTTTATGAATACAAAAAAATATAAATAATAAAAAATATGCCTTTTTAAAAATTATCTTCTCCATTGTTATACTACTACATCTTCAAGCCTTTCTTACGGGGTAGAGAGAGAGAGATATATAACTTTACGCCAAATCCTTGCAGTGAGGCAGAGAGAACCGAGCACCACATGACTCGATCCGTACACACCTCACTCTCTTTTTAAGCATTCATTGCCCTTGTCATGCACGCTCGCCGGTTCCTGGGGCTCCTGACATCACCTTCTGATAATAATAATGTTCTTAATTACCGGAATTAATGGAAACACTTTTAGTAAGGATGGAATGTACAAAGAAGATGAGGAACGCTGGGTATGAGCAGAGCGAGCGAGACGCGAGCATTGTGCAAAATTTGATGATGTAGCCCTTGCTGACCGCGTTCGTAACGGTTATGTGGGGATGTGAATTGGTTTGAAAAAGTGTCGGTTTTGAGATAAGAACAAGCTCCGCTGATTCGGCCATCTCCGACATCAGAAAGAATCCGAAATGAAAGAATGACGAAACAGATATACAATGCGAATGTGGATGGATGTAAAACGCGAGGAAGGCCGAGCCGCATCTATCACGACCAGATTGACAATGCAATAGGAATTGGATACAACAAAATTTCTAGTAGAGCTACTCCAGTCAGCAACCATTGCACTAAATACTCGTAGAATACCGATCGGATCGCCAATATGCCACATTCATTTGATATTGTCACTCATTTAACTTCGATGGAATTTCTCGATTGAGCGCACATAATCACGATTAATTAAATTAGTGAACGCCGATAATTCTCTATTCACGTTTTAAATTCATTATCAGCGCCACATACTATGCACATCACTGCATCGACATTTAAACATTAACAACCTACTAAATGTTACAACACTCAAATATTTAATGTTTACCAACGATGCGACACTAAAATATGTACTAAATGAATAGAAATGATTTACATTCGAACAAAGTTCAAACACCATTTATTGTAAAGCTTGCGGCTGTTTCTCTTTCCTACCATGGCTATATATCTTGTGCTTACGGTATCTACTTTGAGGTACTTCGGTAGGCATCGATTGCATTTCAAAAGTTAAAAAAAAGTACATTCGTGTACTCCAAGACGTGTCAAAAAATTTAACATATTTTAAGCACCATCTAATGTAAAATGGTTACTGTAGCTTACGAATGCTTGAAATAGTGTAGGCTTGCAATGTCATCATTCCACTGTTAAGGACAATTGTTCTCGTACTAAAAAGTTCGGCAACTCCTATATCTGTCGAACTATTAAAAAGTGGAACGCCTTGCCTGCACATGTGTTTCCTGCTTCCTACATCATGGGATCCTTCAGACGAAGCGTGTAGAAGCACCTTGCGGGCCAGCATGGTAGCGTCAACTGACAGGACACTGTAGTCCTTTGTCAGTTGCCGCTGCAATTTGGGCTCCTCTTTTCGCTTACCAACAGGCGAAGAGGAGCCACTATGCTGAGCCATCATAAAAAAAGCATTGCTCGCGCGTTACCAACTCAGTTGCTAATACAGTAACTCCTTAATAGTTTATTGGTAATACCACCCACTCCCAGGAATACAAAGGTTATTTCGCTGCGGTATTTTTTGTGACGTGGAGGTATTTCCCCAGTGGGGCTGCTTTGATGCACTGTACCACTCTTTAAAATACCCATACCAAGACGTAACGCATTCGCACGCGTCTTCATTACGAACGCGGTCAGCAGACCGCGTTCGTAATGAAGACGTGAGAGAAAGAGTTGGTCTAAAAGAGAGTGTCGGTGTTAAGATAATAAAGGGCATGCTCCGTTGGTTCGGACATGTAGAAAGAATGCGGGACGAAAGAATGACGAAACAGATATACAATGCAAAAGTGGAAGGACGTAGGAGCCGAGGAAGGCCGAGACTAACCTAGCATGACCAAATTGGTCGTGTTTTATCAGAAGGTGATGTCAGAAGCCCCAGGAGCGGGCGGCTCGGCGAGCGTGCATGAAAAGAGCTATGAATGTCACAGAAGCGAGTGAAGTATGCAAGGACCGCGTCTTATGGCGCTCGGTTCTCTCTGCCTACCCCGCAAGGGACTTGGCGTGAAGATATACATACATACATACCAAGACAAACGGAAAAGTTCATGCACATAATTATTTATCCTGTGTGCGAATAGAACCAACTAGCCTTGGTGTAAAAGGTGCATTGCGAATCACTCCACCTACACCGAGCTCGTCAGATTATTGGATGACAATGACCATGTATCTCCGAGATTTTTTTTTTCAGTATCAAAGTACTATCATGTAAAATACTATATTCATTTATTGCGCTATCGTACACAAACGTGTGAATACAATATTACATTAAAAATTTAACGCTTCAGAACTATTACAATTATTTTACATTCAAAAGTTTATTTCTCAGAAAAAATTCATCCATAATTTGAACAACTCACAATCATCATTACCAACATCATTATTGCCAATCTCTAAAACTCAAACACACACGCACACTCGCGCAAGCGCCCTTAAACCAAACAGCGATGTTGATAAACTACTTTGAACGAAACGCGTAAACGCCAACAATTTCATGGCGCTTACAACTTTTTGTCGCGAGAAAATAATGCCCTATTAACGATCTAGCGCTTTATGTTTTAATTGTTTAATTAGAGGGAACTAATGTTTTAGCGCTGCAGCGAACTTAAGTTCTAATTCTCACCAAAATCTTACGGTCAGGGTCACGTGTCCTGACGGCCTGAGGGCTTGACGCGAGTTTAGCATTTTTTACTCATCCCAAAAAGTGCACAACGCCGCTAAAGAAGTTTTCATGTCATTTCATCCATATGCATTTCATGGTTATTGTTCGGGCCCCTGCAAGGTTCCGAACTAGAAAATGTCAAAAAACTTATGTAAAATGTCAGGCGGAACAAAACAAGATGTGTGTTTGACCACGTTTATTATACGACTGAAGTTATATGCTAATACAACAAAATGTAATTGCAGTGATATGCATTGTCAGCGGTTTACATATTTTTGCGTAATAATGTTCTAAGTGACTACTTTGAACATACTGCCACTCAGAGAAAAAAAAGAAAAATAAGAACATAAAGTTTACAACGCATATGCAAATAATTACGAAAGTGTATGAAAATGCAAGAATGAATATAAAAATTATGGTTTAGGTAAATTCTCAAAAGTAATTGTTCTAGTCATAGTAGGGGACGTAGATTTGTCCACACTCAACACTGATTCACTGTGTGCACGGCGAATTGGAGACTCTGATTCTTGATGGTATTTGTCAATTCCTCCAGGTCTGGTTGATAACTCTGCTAATTCAATGGGTGATTCTCGTCTCGAGGGCCTTCTTCTTGGAAGCAGGTTGCAGGTAGGCCGCCTTTTGACAGTGATATAGAAGATACAGATGACTGCCATGATAGATAAGATTGAGTATATGACAGTCCAATGAGTGGTATTGGTGTCATGTATCTTTTGGAGATTCTGTGTCTTCAACTGATCTAATCGCTGGTGGATTTCTTGAAATGTTGACTTATGATCCTCTATGTTGTCAAGATTGTCATCTGGTACATATGTTTTGATGAGGTCATTAAGTGAGGATGGATATTGAAGACCATTTGTGGGGATCTCGATGTCAGGCTGTAGTACAACGCGATTCTTAAAATCGTATGGTACGTGGATAGTAAATGTGTCACCTTTAAGTGTGCAACCTTGACCTATACTAATTAGTCCATTTCCATATAATTGCTTTGTCATTAATCCAGATGGCATAAAATGCTGACTGAACATTGTTTGCAACACGAGTACAACCATACTCCTCTCGTCTGTAATTTGATCCATTTGTCGGCGCATTCTCCGAATACAGTCCGACAATATGTTTTATTATCAGTGTTTGTAAACAATCTGACCGCACATAATGATTGCTTGAGTTGAACATTATAAATCGGATAATTCTCATTGCATAATAATCTACTCTTGTCATATTTAATGCATGTTTGTATATCTTTGTCCGTCATCGGCATGACCGTGTCTTTCTTGATGTTAAACGCCATGTAATTTGTTGCAGGAATAGTGTACATAGTTTTTCCTTTGCTTTTCAGTGGAAGGGAAATAACGTTTTGCAATTCGAATTTGTCATGACTCAGTAGAGGAATTTTTATTTCAATTATTAAGTATTTAGGTGTCATTCTTGCTTGAGCTTGGAGTAATTTGTACATATCTCGCACATTGTCTGTAGGTAACATTAGCTCGCCTTGCATTTGACCAGAAATGATATTTATTTGAGACTGTAATTGATTTGGAGATATTAAATGCATGTCAACTTTTCCGTGATATATATTAGTTATGGTGTCAAGTAGCGTCTCTTGTACCTTTCTGATGTTGGATATAATTACATCAGCTGATAATGCTGTCGCCATTACGTAAATATATTTGAGGGCGTTTTGTGATACCTGTTCAGCGTGTGCTACTTCTTGAGATATATTTTTGAGATGATCGTTGATGTATTGAAAATGTTTATGCATAATTTCTTCGTTCCTCTTCAGAATGTTGTTTTCAGCCTCTAAAATTGAAGTCTGGTTTTTAAACATTGTCAATAAGTGATTTTCATTGTGTTTGACAGTTTCTATGTCCTTTTCATACTGTGTTGCGAATCTTTCGTCTAACACACCAAACAGCGAGTTTGCAATGTATCCAATCCCGTCTATTAGGCCTCTCTTTACTCGATTCCAGGGTTTGTTCATCATGATGTTATTGTAGTGATCCATTTCATTGAGTTCATGCTGGAACTGTGTCAAAATTGGTTTGAAGGTCATCTCGTCGTAGGTAATGCTTTGAATGTGGTTGACATATTGTTGTATATCTGCCATACTTTGCCAATATGTTGTCATATTGTAATAGACGACCATATTCCACTGGTCCTGAACTACTCTCATGTCAGTAATTTTATCAAAATATAGAGTGTTATTATTTTTGAAAGGTGTGACTGTGCACATTTGTTGAAGGGATGGAGTGATTACTGAAAACAGTAATAGAAGTGTGGAGACCAAGTAACTTTTGACTTTATGCATACGACGAGTTCGTACAGGACTAGGGGGTTGGCAAGGACCGTTGTCAGGGGTATCATCATCCTTGATGTCATTGACATTTTTTATCGAAGCTTCTGATTCATGATTCACAGGTAGCCGGGAAATTTTAACGATAGGTCGTTTTATCAATCCTGTCTTCGTCCTTAGTGTCACGACCCGAACATGCCCGTCCTTCCCCGGGTGTAACTCTTCGACCTTTCCTAGTGCCCATTTTGATGGAGGCATGTTATCTTCATGTATGAGCACAATGTCATTAATCTTCATGTCATCTTGTATATTCTTCCACTTGTATCTCTTCTGCAAATGATGTAGGTATTCGGTCGACCATTTCTTCCAAAATGATTTTATCAGATGTTCTACTAACTGCCATCGTGTACGTAAGTCGCTCGGTCCAATGTTGTCTGATAAGGGAGAGGATATTAAGGAACCTCCCACGAGAAAATGGCCGGGTGACAGATATCCATCTTCTACGTTTTCGGATAATGCATATGAAGGTCGAGAATTCAAGCATGCCTCTACTTGTGTCAATAGCGTGTAAAGCTCTTCAAATGTCAATTTTTGCTCACCGATGACCCGCTTTAGATGATATTTGGTACTTTTTACGGCAGCTTCCCATAGACCGCCCCCGCTGGGCCAGACTGGAGCATTGAAATGCCAGGTTATGCCCATGCTGCTTATTTCATCGAGAAACTCTGTGTCAATTCGCTGCAGATCTTCTTTGTAGTCCTTGCATAAAATTCTGTTTGCTCCAACGAAATTCGTCGCGTTGTCAGTGTAAACATGCTTAGGCAGTCCTCTTCGTGCGCACATTCTTTTGAACGCCGCGAGAAAGGAATCCGATGTCAAATCTGATACTAATTCCAGATGGACGGCCTTGGTAGCGAGACATACAAAAACGGCAATGTATGCTTTGGTCGTTTTTATCGCTCTACCCTTATTGGCCTTTATGTCAAAGTAACCTGTGAAATCACAGGCCGTGTGAGTAAAGGGTCGCGATGGTGTTACCCTGGGCTCGGGAAGATCCGCCATCTGCTGTGTTCTAGAAGGTGTTGAGAACCGGTTACATTTAATGCATTGTCGTATCTGTTTTTTAACCGTTCTCATTCCTCCAATCACCCAGTAGCGCTCACGAAGGAGGGCTAATGTAAGTGTCGCGCCTCCGTGCAATGTTGTCATATGAGCTTCTTTAATAAGTAACGTTGTCAGTTGTGAATCTCGGGGTAGCAACATGGGGTGTTTTTGGTTGTATGTCAGATGTGAATGTTGTAATCTCCCACCAACGCGGAGAATTCCGTCTTCATCAAGTATCGGGTTCAATGTCAATATCTCACTCTTTGAACTAAGATTTTTGCCCTTTTTCAATGCAGCGATGTCATTTTGAAAGTGCTGAGATTGCACTGTCTTTATAATTACACGTCGCGCCGAATGCATTTCGTTCGCCGTAAGGTGTGTTTGTTTACATACGGTGCCTTTCTGACGTGTATTTGCAATAAAACGCTGTACCCAACATATGACACGAACTAGTCGTGACATTGAACTATGTGATTTAAGTAGGTCATATATGATTGGTGACGTAAATGTCTGTACTACACACACTCTGGAAGTTTTTACTTCTAAGTTGGGCATGTCAACAGTAGTAGGAGAATCTTCTGGAGTGTAAGTTTTTTGCCATTCAGGGCTCTGCCACCATAAGTGATGGTGCTTTAGTTGTGTAGTTGTCAGTCCTCGAGTGGCGCAATCTGCTGCATTGTCTTCCGACTTCGTATGACGCCAACGAGATGCTCGTACAATGTCAAGAATTTCTTTAACACGGTTGGCCACAAAGGTTTTCCACCGTGAGATGTCTCCATGTAGCCATCCAAGGACCACCATTGAGTCGGTCCAAGCTTGAATATCAATATTCACCTTTGTAGGTAAAGAGGCTAAAATTTTCTTCAATAATTTGGTTAGTAACAGAGCGGCGCATAATTCTAACCGCGGCAAGGTTTCGGGTTTCTTCAACGGTGCTAACTTCGTTTTTGCTGCAATTAACCGACTGATGATTTTATTATTTTCATCTGTTGTTACGATGTATACGGAGCATGCCATGGCTTTCTCACTTGCATCCGAAAACCCATGAATTTGGATGGTAGAACTTGTATTGCCAAGCCATCGTGGTATGTCAATTGTGTTAATATTTTGTAGATCTTCTCGTAATTTATGCCATTCTTGTAAAATGTCGTCAGGGACTACGTCATCCCATCCGATATTTGATACAGACCATACACGTTGGAATAACATTTTTGCCTTTATTGTAACGGGTGATAACCATCCTAAAGGGTCAAATATTTTGGACATGTCAGATAGCATTTTACGTTTCGTGCATACGTATTTGTCAGTGTCAGATTTGGTACCAGAGTGTATTTTATCCAGGAACTTGAAGGTGTCGGATACGGTATCCCATCGAAGTCCCAATGTTTTTGTAGAGTCTGTGTCCTTGAAGTCAACTGGTGTATTATTCAATTGATCCTCAGTAAGATGATGCAGCAGTTCGGGTGTATTGCTGGACCACTTTCTCATGTTCATTCCCGCTCCGCGCAACATATCAATTAATTGAGTTTGGATTTCTTTTGCTGTTTGTATGTCATTACTCCCCGCCAGTAGATCGTCGACATAAACATTGTGTAGCAATGTATGAGAAGCTAAGGGATATTTGTATGAGTCATCAATAGCTAATTGTTGCATAGTTCTCATAGCTAAGAACGGGGCTGCTTTCATCCCAAATGTTACAGTACATAATTGATACTCCTGAAGGTTGTCATTTTTATTTTCCCGCCAAATTATTTTCTGTAAATGTTGATCCTGTTCGTGAACCAAAATCATCCTGTACATTTTTTCACAATCTGCAATGTGACGTATTTCAATGCTCGCCAGCTAATCAATAAACTTTTGATGTCAGTATGAAGTTTAGGTCCACATTCCATTAAGTCGTTAAGACTGTACCCCGACTTTGTCTTGGACGAACCGTTGACGACGACGCGTAGACGGGTCGTCGTTGAATCTGCTTTATGCACGTCATGATGTGGAAGATAACAACTCGGTTCTTTATGAGTTATGCACTTCATGTGGCCTCTTGTTAGGTAATAATTCATAAACTGATGGTATTTTTCGCTTACGTCGCTGTTTTTATTTAATCTGCTCTCTAATTGTATAAATTGTGCTACCGCCTTAGCTTTGGACGAACCTAGGCGTTCCTCAAAATTTTCAACCATTGGATAACGAACTTCATATTTTCCGTCCTCCAATCTTCGGGTTGTTGAAGCATAGTAGTCTTCACAGTACTGCTCTCTCGGTGTCAAAGTGTTACATTTTTCTGTCACCTCTTCCATCTCCCAAAAGCGAGACATGTCATCCTTGTTATTGGTAAGAACATGGCAATTGAATGTAGTCGTATGGCTTCCCGACAGTACCCAGCCCAACGTTGTTTGTTGTGCGATGGGTTCATGAGACTTGCCCTTCAACAATCCCCCCATAATTATGTCAGAATAGACTTTCACGTCGAGTAATATGTCAATCGGTTTGGAAATATGATAGTTTGGGTCTGCTAACAGTATGTTATTTAAATGAGCATACTGTTTTTTAGTGAATGTGTTGTTGGGAAGATTATTGATGACTTGTGGCATAACAAGAGCATCAGTTGTAAAAGTGAAATTGTCATGAATGGATTGACATGTCAATACGACCTTGCCCCTTCCCTTTTTCGGTGCGATCCCTACACCGCATACAGATGCATTAATGTGTTGACGAGGCAAGTTCAGTCGCTGCGCTGCGATTTCTGATATAAGAGAGACTTGAGACCCTTGGTCTAAAAGTGCTCGTAATGTCAAATATGTTCCATTTACTGCTTGCACGTTTATCTGTACTGTAGTTAATAGTAATTCATCATTTTGATTGTCAACGTGGTTCACATGTCGGTTCTGCTGATTTTGTAGTTTTGGAGATGTATTTGAAGTGCTGGGTTTCGCAATCTGGTTGCTACCTAAAATGTTATGTAGAAGTGTGTTATGTGCAGAACCGCACATTTTGCATTTTTTGGTGGAATTACAAATATTTTTCTCGTGCATGTATAAGCAATTCTTGCAAATTGAATATTTCGTAAGAGTTGCAAGCTTAGCGTCCGGTGTCATCGCTTCAAATTTCTTACACTGGTATAATGCATGTTCCGTATTGCACAATTGGCATGTGTTGGTTTTGTATGATAAGTGAAATGCTCTATTATAATTCTGCGGTTTTTCTTGTTTATAATAAGAGTTAGAATAAGGGTTTCGGGGAAATTTTGCAGTGTTTGCAGGATAGCTTTTCGGCTTTTGAACTGACGTATCCTCTCTCTTCCTTATCGGCTCTAATGCCATAAATTTAGCTTCTAAAAATGACAAAAATTCTGAAAGTGTAGCTTGTTCCCGTGGCGACTTTCTTGACTCCTTGTAGTCACGGTATGTGTCAGTATCTAATTTCTTTGAGATGAGATGAACTATAATTGGATCCCATGTCTTCGTGTCAATGCCAAGATTTTGTATCGCGTGCAGACATTCGATGCTGGTGTCATGTATTCTTTTTAGCTCGAATGATGTTTGATGTTGGACAGCTGGCTGATTGAGAAAAACCTCTATTTGCTTGGTGAACAGCAGTTGTTGATTGTTGTAGCGCTGATATAAGATGTCCCAGGCAGTGTCATAATTGCTTGCAGAAATGTACAGATGTTGAATAAGACGTTCGGGTTCACCCTTAACCTTTCCCTTTAAATGCTGCATCTTTTGCGTTTTTGTTAAAGTAGGATTATTATGGATAGTTTCACTAAAAAGGTCCAGGAATGTTGGCCATTGTGTGTAATTCCCGATAAATGTTGGAATCTCCAACTTAGGGGTTGCTTCCTTTAGATGTGCAGTCGAAGACAGCTTTCGGCTCAGCTGCTTCTTAATATCGATGTATTGACTTTCGTGTTCTACGTAGTCTGCCTCATAAAGTACGTCCATGTCCTCCATGAGATTGTCAGTCTGCCAATGCATTTTGTCAATTTGTTCCCATCTTGATTTTAGGCATCGTAGTTCATCTTCTAACTCCCACTTCTCGTCAATATCTTCAACAGAAATAGCCTGAATCTGCCTACGTAAAGCTTTAAAATTCGTTTGTTGTTGGTTAATGAGATCGCGAACTTTACCGCTTGGTTCTAAATGTGTACTCGGACCCTGAATCTTAACACTAGGTTCAGGAGTAGGTTTATCCTGTACCCTCTGTGTCAGTCCTGATGTTGATGGCTGTAAATAAGTAGCGATCTTTTTGCGAGTCCCTTGATAATACTCCCACACTTGTTGATGCATATTTTTAGTAAAATACTCATGAGATTTTTCCGGAAATGTCAAAAGTTGTTCATGATTATACTCGAAATCCTTCCAATAGTTATCAAGTAGTTCTAACCGTTTTGCAATGTATTCAGCAGTTTTCCTGTCAGGCGAATCTTTTTTAAAATTGGTGTTAACTTGTTCAAGACTTTGAATAAGTTCCTGCTGACGTTGAATCGTCGCTTCCATGATTTAAAGTTGTATAGAAATGCAATAAGTAAGAAAATAATGGAAAGATCTTACTTGTTAGCTGTCAATATTTACGCTGTTGATGAGGTGGTGAACTACCCTGGATAGTATAGTTCAGCCGCAACGCAAGATGTCAAAAATATCCTTTTTATGCACTGAATGTCAAAATCACTGTTCTCTCTGCCTACCTCGCAAGGGATTTGGCGTGAAGTTATAGCATAGCATAGAATGTCAAATTAAAATGTCAAAAGAAAAAATATGCACTGTACTATTTTATAATAAAAAATAGATTGTCAATGTTCACTTATTTGTCACAATTATTGTCAATATATTTTATTAATGTCACGAAAATGTTCCACGTGTTATAATGTCACCAAAAATGTTCCACGTGTAACCCCGTTGTTCCACGCGTACTGTGTCACAGCCGTATAAAATTGTCAATTTGCACTTTTCACCAATGTCACTGATTCACTTGAGTACCGAGTGATCCTGTTTTTGACCACACCGCACGCAAGGTCAAAATCTCGAAGGACCAAAATGTTCGGGCCCCTGCAAGGTTCCGAACTAGAAAATGTCAAAAAACTTATGTAAAATGTCAGGCGGAACAAAACAAGATGTGTGTTTGACCACGTTTATTATACGACTGAAGTTATATGCTAATACAACAAAATGTAATTGCAGTGATATGCATTGTCAGCGGTTTACATATTTTTGCGTAATAATGTTCTAAGTGACTACTTTGAACATATTTAATATTACAAACAGACACTCCAATTTTATTTATATGTTTAGATGTCTGTTGTTTTAACATTGTTCTAGATTCTGTTAAGTGAAACGACGTATCACTGAAAGTATATTAGTATTTTGTCATATCACTAGACATTTTTAGTAAGAAGCTGTAAAAAATATTCGACATCTATAGTGATTTCATAGTATCCCCAGGGATTTCGTGAGATCCCCAATATCTTTATTTCCCTGCAACATGTATATCGTTATATGATAAAGTGCCAGACCAACTCAATGTATACATGCGGAAAATATATTTTGGAGCTCTGTTTTTATAGTATCAGAGAGTTTGTGATTTCGAAACTTTAATATCTATTATGGAGCTGGTTAATTAATGAAAATTTATTGTTTATGTATTACAAATGTATTTTATTTATTGCCAACAATTTATTTGCAATCGATTTTTTTTAAACTTCACTAGGTTCTATGAAATGACGTCTTTATAGCATGTCTTACAAAAAAAAATGTAAACATTAGCAAGCTTTTAGATTGCGGCGGAATTAATACCTTGCACATAGGTATAGGAAACACAACGTATAATAATTCTGCATTGAGATATGTAGAGGGCCTATAAACAATATCTTACGCTACATTCACATACTGACTACTGAAAAAAGCATCTTCAGAGTTTATATGTGGGTGTGTATAATGTGTGTGAATTTTATGTATGTGTAAATACATTTGTATATAAATAAAAAAGGTTTGTTATGTGTTTTTATGTGTAGTGGTGTAGTGTCATCTAGACATACGTAAGTACGTTTTCAGATAATCAACCAGTAGTTTTTTAGTGATTTAACAATATGAAAGTTTACTCGCCTCAAAGTGGGAAGTGTGCTACTTTTGGAACTGGAAACTGTCGGTCACCAGTACAAATTGGAGATTTATGGATATTACCACATATTTGTGCTGTGAGACCTAGCTTGCCAAATTCTATGATGTTTTCTGTGAGATGAGAGAATCGAACCCACGAGCGTTGGTGTCAAAGACGTGTTATCAACTGCTGCGCCACCGAGCTCGTCAAAACCGTACCGTAAATACAGATTTTGAATAGTTCTTTCTAGAAGGACAGACCGACAGATATAAAGTGGAGATTTTTTAATTCTTCTGTCTATCTGATTCTCTCGCACGTTAATTCCTATAGATGTATGTGGTTGTCTGTTTTACTGTTGCTTTTTCGTTTCATCTAGTTTCAGATAACAACAATGCTAAAAAAGTTTTTATTTCATAAATTTACTTTCCTGTCAGATCTGTCACACGACATTTTTGACAAATAATATTGGAGCATGCAATAATTTAACCTGAGCACTATTCCTACTTATTTAATCGAGAATACATTGAATATGTTTCGTATATATCAAATACAAATTATTTATTTGCAGTAAAGAGCCCAGGTACAGCTAAGAGCAGATCATGCTTAACAGTCGAATTGCGATTGTAAGACTTAATACGAACGACGTAAGAGCGGTACAAAGGTCAAAGTGTTAAGCTTGAGCTACACATAGCTGTACAATAAATGCAGTTGGTGTCAAGATGTGCGGTTACTTAAACCTATTTAGACATATACAATGATATACAATAATTGCATGCAAATTTTTTGTGAATTATTCCATGCACTAATTCATGTTTAATATATTTAGAATGATTTAAGAATTCGTCAACCGAATAAAATGTTTTTTTCCAAAAGCCTCTTACGACATGTCATTTTGATTTTCTATAACATCACGCCTTTGCGGGGCGCCTACTCTGCCTAGAGAGAACTGAGCGCCACAGACTAAGATGCTTTTTGTAGTTATAGATACGTCGTACACGTTTTAAAATGGCAATACGAAAATAAGGTAATTGCCCAACTCGCATTCAGTTGGCCACGCTCTCGCGTCACGGCTATACATACTTCGCCACAAATCATAAATGTCTTACAATATATATTCATTAGTCTCTTTGTTTGAGCAAAGTGTCATAATAAATAAACGTACGTAGATACAGTAGTACTTGCGGCATTTTGTAATTCAATAATGTTGGTGTATAACGTGTCTACCTTTTGATAAGTCGCTGGCCACAGGATTCGATCTTTACACACTTCACTCACTTCTTTAACATTCATTGCTGTTCTCATGCACGCTCGCTGGTTTCTAAGGCTCTTGAAGGCTCAGAAGGTGTTCTGATAGAACACGATCAACTTGGTCGTAATAGGTAAGTCTTGGCCTTCCTCGGCTCATACATCCTTCCACATTTGCATTGTATATCTGTTTCGCAATTCTTTCTTTCCTCATACATTGTTTCCACATGTTCCAACCAGCGGAGCATGCCTCTTCTTATTTTAACACCGACGCCCTCTTTCAGACCAACTCTGTTTCTGTTTCATTTTGAATTTATTATACGATGATTCTTTTATTAGGTATGTTATTAAAAATTGCATGGCACATCTCGGAAATGGCTTCACCGATTTAGATCAAAGTTTTTTCTTGTTAAGGCTTGTCTGAAAAGTTCTCGATTTAATAACTCGATTGCCAATTATACCTCATCTCAAGTGTGAATAGCAAATACTGAAGAAGAAAACCTCAGCCAAATAACAACTCCCTAGAGGATTGTTGTATTCCTGCGTGTGAGTAAGGTGACCAGTATTCTCCGTAATGTGTAACCGCTTAACAACAGGTAAGCCGTATGCTTGTATGCATTTCGACATTGCATAAAAAATAAAAAATCTAGAATTTTGTTGCTCGGTCAGTGGGGGGCAGGCGCGCAGTCGGTTTTTAAAGAACTAACGAGACGTCTGATCTACGTCACTGATGACCATAGAGTGGTAGCTTTCTCGATCAACGTATTTAGTATTGCGATTGAACGCGGAAATTCTGCCAGCATTGTCGGTACAATGCCGCGGGGCCACACACTTTCAGATTTATTTTCGTTCGTTCGTGTTTATTTAAGGCTATTATTTTTTACATTTCTTAGATATTATTTAACTTTAATTATAAATAAGTTTTTATTATGTATTTATTTAATTTTAATTTATTTTCATTATCTGTTATTATAATAAAAGTATAAATGTGAACAAATAAAGTGGAAAATACAGATACGGAGCCATATAAACGCGTTTCTTGTTTAAAATTAAATCTTCCTAGTGGAGAACTGACTGTCACTCTACCTGCGGTCCTTAAAACGATTTTTTATACCACTACGGTGGAAGTAAAGTGTACAACATACCTGATGGTAAGCAGTTATAGTAGACTATGGACTATGTACACTTGTTCGTTGCGGGCCGTATTATGAAAAACTCTGTTATGAAAACTCTGAAACACTAAACCCCCGGCAGAGTGTTAATTCCACGAATTCTGAGTTCTCGTAAGATAACTTATTTTTCAAAGTCAAAATCTTTTTATTCCGTAAAAATGGCTACATTTGTTTGGAATCGTCACAATATTTTTTCCCTGCCATGCAGTTCATGACTAGGTGAGCACTGATAAAAATACTGCCAAAAAACTCAGGCATCCCTCTTTTGGTATCCAAACAAATTTACATAATTTATTAATTACATTATAATTGGATCGACTCAATCCCAGGCATTTTTATCATTAACATAGTCAGATACTTTATAATATGCCCTGCTACACAATTTGGCTTTAATAGTAGTTTTAAATTTGTTTATTGACAATTCTCTTATATTGCTGGTAAGTTTGTAGAACCGTATACATTGACCCATAAAAGAATTAATTATTTTGTGGAAACGGCTTGCATGTAACACAAGATTATGCTTATATCTAGTATTTATATTATGAGTATCACTCTTTTTACAAAATGAGTCTATGTTTTTATGGGCATTTTCATCGATATATTGCGATGCGACTGTTAAAATATTTATTTCTTTGAATTTTTCTCTAAGGCTCTCCCGGGGACCAAGTTTGTAGATAGCTCTTATGGCTCTCTTTTGCAATAAAAAGATGGTGTTAATGTCCGCGGAGTTACCCCAAAGAAGAATTCCGTATGACATAATACTATGAAAGTAGCTAAAATAAACTATTCTAGCCGTGTCAACATCATTTCGTGACCATTAATGTAAAAAAATAACATTTTCTGTTAACAAATTAATTTAGCCCTCAAATAGTAAAAAGGTTTCTGCCTTTCAGAGATCGTAAAGCCTTTGCCAGTATTAACGTTGTGACTCGAAGTGTTAAAATAAGAAGAGACATGCTCCGTTGGTCTGGACATGTAGAAAGAATGCAGAAAGAAAAATACGAAATCGATGTATAATGCGAAAGTAGGATGATGTAGGAGCCGACGAAGGCGAAGACTTATCTACCATTACCAAATTGTTCGTGTTTTTTAGAAAGGTGATGTCAGGAGTCCTAGATATCAGCGTGCGTCCGTGAGAAGAACGATCCATGTTTAAAGAAGCGAGTAAAGTGTGTAAGGGTCTCGTCATGTGGCGCTTGATTGTCTGTGTCAACCCCAGAAGAGATTAGGCGTGAAATTTTATATAGATAGACTCGAGGAAGTTTCGCAAATCGAGAAACTTATAGTTAATTTAGACACTATTAGGTAATGATTTAATTTTGTAATATTACATGGATTGAAGAAACGAATGATGTGTGTAATGACCTAGTCATGTGATGCACGGATCTCTCTGCCTACCCCGCAAGAGATTCTGCGTGAAATTATAGTTATACGGATTTATACACACACACATTATCACACACACGCAAACAGTACAGTGTGGAAAAATACAGTCAATGAAAAAATGTATTGACAAATACGAACGGCTACACTGCCATAATGGTATAAAATATCCGAAACTACGTAAACACCTACGAAATCAAAGTTTGCGCGCGGCCAATGTTCGGCCCATATAAAATCTCCAATCGTACTTCTAAATCGCAGTTGCAATCGATCAAAAAACTACTATTCGAAATACTCGTTTTAGTTTTTTACTGCAAATATTTAGAAGAATGATAACAAAACATTTTTTCGGTTATCTGACCGATTCCTACAACGAACGACAGGGATAACAATTGATAATGAACTGTTGGTAATACAAATCTAATTCATGAAGCATATTTCCTCTCAGTAAAAATGCTTTGGCAACCCGTCCTTTCGCCTTTTTTCGTGTTCACCACTGCGTTCGACTTGAAGTGGTCTATAGAGGTACAATAGCCCAGAAACGCATGCAGAGCTATTCATCGTTTGAGCAATGAAAACACAATAATAATTCGATGTGAATCGGTTGGATGTAGTAAGGATTGTATATTTACGGATAAGGCATTTTGTGCGCAGTTTTTTATTGTGAGACAATGTATTAATTTTCGTAAGTTTGTTGTTATTTACAATGTTACAGTGTATTTCATTTACAGGAGTTTATAATTCTTATTATTAATCTTTGTGCAAAACTCTCTGAATTTTTATTTCAGATTCGAAAAGTAAATTAAAAAGTAGAATAGGAATGTCTTAAAAACCAATATCATATTTCTTAAGGAGCATGGTCAAAATAGCCGACAAATTAAAAAAAAAATATTAAATTGTTATATAGGTAATTGACGAGCCAGGTGTTCCTCTGGCAATGCAAGCTTGCGCATTCTCAACTGGTTTTTCTTGAATATATGTCACATTGATATATACGTTAATAAAAACTGAAATTGACACATCGAACTACTTCTTTTCCCTTTTGAGTTTAACCGCGTTCAATCTTGTCACTATAGATACAATAGTAATATCAAATTAATTTGTTTAGATTCATGGAAATATTCTCAAAAATGCAAGCATAATAAAATGGTATTATTTTTTACCTTTGTGTAGCAAAATCAGAAATGATAGTCAAATATCAAAATGGTATTAATTTACAGCCAGCAATGGAAGAAGTTATGCTCCTTTAAACCTTATCTCAATACAATAAGATTCAATGACATTAAGCTATATGCATTGTCGGTTGATATTGTGCCACTTGTCATGATTATTCACCTAAATCAAAGTCTTAATTGCTCACCATTATCTTTACGTACTGATACGTATCTTTGCGTACGAAACCTACCTCATCTGCATGTGGTACACCAGTATTAAGAATCAAGGCTTTGGCTAGAGGATGAGTACAGCTATATTTAGAAACCCAACTGGATATGTGATACACTGTACCGCTACGTGGACTACTGGACGTGATCTTCTGGTAGAATTAGTTCTTAACTAATTCTACTAGAAGATCACGTCCAAATGACAACTTCTCGGCAGTTTTGATATCTGCTAGAGCATTTCAAATAAACTCCTATAAGAATTTCTTTATTAGCAAAGGGGATGGCAAACTTTGATAAACTACAATAACCAATGTAGGTAGTATGCTTGTATAACATCTAACTTATTACGAGAAATAAAAAAGTGAAAAAATGCCACATCCATTGGTTGATCTATCCCCCTACATCGTCACTGTTTACATGGCGGATGGCGCAAGTACTAGTTCAATGGGAGAATTGGCCCTCTCGAAACACAATGAGCAGACCGCGGCGCGCCGAGATACCTCTTGTATCGTCGCACATGTGTACTAGCCTTTACTTATAACGTTTTAAAATATTTGTGCCTAGATACAACCAATCTCGCTTGTACATTTTGGTTGTACCTATAATTTATTAACATATTTCACTCAAATCTAAAGTAACTTGAATTTATTTATTAGTACCTTAAAACTGGCAGCGGCGCAGAGTGACTTTTTATGAGCTAGTGCTGACAGTTGCCCGTGGCTTCGCTTATGGGAAGTTCGATGTCGGGGGGCATACAAGCATGCAACTCACCTGATGCAAACAGGTTAGATATTTTTTTTATACAACGTCGGAAGACATGCAAGCGTACGGCCCACCTGATGTAAAGCGGTTACCGTAACCTATGAACGCTGGCAATACATTAAGTATCACTCGTGCGATGCCTCCTCTGCTGCTAGCACTGCAAATCCTTAGAAGCTTAGTGGTGACCTCACGCGCAGGAACACAGCTTTCCTCTCCCGTCCTTCAAAGTCGAGTTCGAGGCAAGTTGTGCACGGCAATCACTGCAATCCTATTTTCTTTAACACCTCATTCCATATTGTAATTTGATAATAAACACGAAAAAAAATATGTATAACGGCGGGAAATCCAAAGAAGCTTTTTACATAATAAACACGTTCCAAATTCAAACTATTTAAAAAGTTGAAAAAAGAAAATTTTCTATATAACAGCATTTATGGACAGACTAGTTATACTTAGATATTGTAAATCATAAGGAATGTAATGTAAATAATAATAGAAATAATTTTATGAAATCGCCTGCATTATATTTTTCATACAAGTTTTAGTTTCCAATTTCAACTATTTGCCATGGTGGATTCACCTGAATAGTATAGTATATACTGCTGCTAGTATATGCACTTGTTTAGAATGCTTTCAGTACCTATTGACTGCACAACATCTCGAAAGAAATTCTGCTACAGTGTCATACATAACTCCAGTTCTTATATTTGCTTGTACCAAAATATGTATTTTTTGTTCATAGTTGAATTTCAACTCATTTCTATATCATCGCTCTAAGGATCTAGTAATCTCTCTATTAGGAGAAGCGTTGCGGTACATTTTAAAAACAATCTCAGCTAACTTACAAAAAGACTTACGGCTAACGAAATAACTATGTTTTAAGTTATAATAAAAACCAGTTGAGAATGCGCAAGCTTGCATTGCCATAGAAACACCTGGCTCATCAATTATATAACAATCCAAATTTTATTTATTTTATTTGTCGGCCATTTTGATTATGTTCCTTAAGAGATAGGAATGGTGTTCCTGAACATTCCTATTCTACTTTTTTATGCTGAATCCGAATCTGAAGTCAAAATTCGAATATTCGAAAAAGCGACGAAAGTTTAATGAAAGTTGCTATGTTAACCACGATGTCACCAAGCTCGTCAAAAGTAGCTTCTATTTCGCAATTTCACTTCCTCCCTTTCTTACCTTTTACGTCCTCTCATTTGAACGAGCCTACTGCCAAAATTTCTGTATTTGCATGGCGCTCTCCGTTCCCCGCATTTACCCTTCCACTCATGATCTCCTCTCGCGTTTCTCCACATTATCTATATGCATCCAGATATACTGTACCTACTTAAAAAAAAACGTTATCCAAATACGGTTATTTTCGAGATACACGAAATATATCTATACAACAAACAAACAAAGTTGAAGTGGCTGTTTGTAATGCCAAAATAACAGATTTTTACTAAATGCATATGAATTAAGACACGGTACTTATACCAAAATATCTTTTTTAATGAATTTTGTCTGCCAGTCTATTTGTTTGTTATCTATTCTATGTCTATTGTTTGATAATTCTCGAAATGGGTGTAATCGTCAACAAATGCGTAATAAAGCTTGTGGAAAGTATTATTGTAGAATATATGTAGGTAATTATGTTTAGTGGAAAAATCAAGCAACACATTCCATGTTACCGCGACAAAATATATAAAAACATCGTATATTAAAAAGTATTTGGTGGAATGATAGTGGTGGAAATGATTTTCAATTCCACGCGGACGAAGTCGCGAGGGGCCGCTAGTTCATATATATATATATATATATATATATAAGTACAAAAATTGCTCGTCTTTTTTTTTAATACAACGTCGCGAGTCATAAAAAATAACAGACAGACATACGGTCCACCTGAAGTAAAGAAGTTACCGTAGCCTATTAACGCGTGTAATATATTGAGTATCACTCGCGCGATGCCTCCTCTGCTGCTTACACAGCAACTCCTTAGGAGCTTACTGGTGACCTCACTCACACACAGGAACACAGCAACCCTCTAGAGAGTTGTTATTTGACTGCGGTTTTCTGTGAGGTGGAGGTACTTCCCCAGACGGGCTGCTTTGATGCGCCCTACCTCTCTTAAAACATCAAGAGAAACAGACATGTTCATGCATACAAATGTTTGTCTTGTGTGGGAATCGAACCCACGTCTTTCACGACTGAGCCACCGAGCTCGTCTAAAGACACGGTTTACAGGTTAGTATTAATCTTCAATAAAAAGTGAAGCAAATGTGTCAATTGAAATACCTTCCACGGTTCGCTTTCAGCGAAAAGGATTGAACGAATTGAAACTCAGCTCAATCCTCGCACTAATTTAATTTAAATGGAACTGTCACGATCGGACAATAATCTACCGTAAGTGAATTGCGCTACAGGCACATTTCCAATAATTCACCGCTTCTTTTCATGGCGTCATGATAGAGAATTATTTGTTGATAACATAGAATGCTACTAGAACATATCGCATGCTTCACGACGCTCCGGTTTGTCATTTGTCCAAGTTATACCTTATTCCCTGGTACTCAGTTGTACGGACAGTTGCGATCAAGTCACACTGCTATGCACCTTACGTTATAGCAGCAAAGGTGATATTCGCATGGATTATACAGCTTAAACTGTCACGAAATGTACCTACTTCGCCTAGAACCAAACACAAATATAAAGTTTCGCGGGCAGCGTCCGCTCTACGTACTTTGAGAACCGCGAACATTGAGACATACGGTACCAAATCTATATCTATAAAAGAAAGTCGTGTTAGTTACACCATTTATAACTCAAGAACGGCTGGACCGATTTTTATGATTTTTGTGTCTTTGGATTTGTCTTCGTCCGGAATAGGATAAAAAGTATTAAAACATGGAAAAAATAACAAAAAAAAATATAAAGTAAATTCCATTTCTCATACATTTTATATGAAACTTTTTTTATGATATCTCAAAAACGAATTAGTATATATCTATATTATATATATAATTCTACTGTACGTGTGTATGTGACTGAACTCCTCCTAAACGACTGGACCGATTTTGATGAAATTTTTTGTGTGTGTTCAAGGGGATTCGAGAATGGTTTAGATTCAATTGGACCCAATAGGTGGCACTGCAGTCGGGTTCTGGGAAACTTTATATTATGGGACAGGACAACGTCTGTCGGGTCCGCTAGTATTAAATAAATATTACCCACATATGTACTATTTTTTAAGATACTTGGGAAAGAACCGCTCGCTTCTTTAAGCTTCATGGCTCTTGTCATACACTCTCGCCTTCCTTCACATGACTAATTTGGTTGTCGTAGGTGAGTCTAGGCTTTCCTCGAATTTCCAATCCTTCCACTTTCGTATTATATATCTCTTTCGTCAATTATCGCCCCGAATTCCTTTTACATGCCCGAACAGGAGCATACCTCTTCTTAACTTAAACTGACGTTCTCTATTTCAAGCCAACTCTCTTTCAGTGCGTAACCAAGTGCGCATATAGAGATTCACTGTATTACCCATCTGTTTGTCTCTTATTTCTTATACCTATTACAACCCGCCAAAGAAAAAGACAATATTTGTTTAAATACAGCATACAACAAGAACCAGTGCTTCAAGAATGTTTTCAGTTTTTTTAACACAATATGTAGTATGGTATGTAGGTACAGCTGAGTGCACATCAAGCTTTTTCCTTTGAACATTATAATCACATGTGGTGGTAAAGGTTTGACGAGCTCGGTGACGCAGTGGTGAAACACGCTGTTACGTTACTTTGACACCAACGCTCGAGGGTTCGATTCCCACACAGTACAAACATTTGTGTGCATGAACATGTCTGTTTGTATTGGTCTGGGTATTTTCTATAATAAGTATGTATTTACAAAAAAAATGTATTTACGTATGTTTATCAGTTGTCTAGTACCCATAACACAAGCTTCGCTTACTTTGGGGCTAGATGGCGCTGTGTAATTTGTCCGACAATATTTATTTATTATTATTAAAGGTAGGTTTGAATTACTATTTGTGCTTAAAACTAATAATTACAGCCGGTCACAGTTATACAAAGCTGCAGCTAGTCAAAAATAGTAAGAAACAGAGCGTGTATGTTCATTCATGCGGGTATAACAAAACTAAATTAAAGCTAGACTTTAGCTAAACCGAACGGAAGCCGGGCCAAAGCTGGGCCTAAATCGTATCTATGCCGGTCCTAAAGCGAACCTAAGTGTGACCTTTTCTGCCCTAATTCTGACATAATCTGAACTGGCTTAACCTAACTCGTACCTTTTCACAATCAAAGCCCCATTTCTGCTAAACCTTAACCGTCAAACTACGACCAAACTCGGTGGTTAACCATTAATAATTATGGTTAAATTAATTTAATTGATTTTAGTTAAATTAAATTGAACTCAAATTAATTAAATTAATGCCTTAACCTTGTTTAATATCTAAGGGACTATAAAAAACTTGATAAAAATCCTACCCATACAAGACTTACCTGACCCGAGCCTATAAAAACCCGACATAAACCTGATATAAAAAATCCAATAACCCAAGCATGTAGACCTTTCTACTAAAAACTGCACTGCTGCGCGGTGAGTAAAATGAGTACATTTTGACCTTTCATTGTTCTGTTAAGCTATTAGCAGCAACCTTGCAGCAGCTCTGTAGTAAATGGCTCGCCATTCTGTTGAATTACCGTGACTGCAGCTGCACGTTTACTGCAATATAATAGTATTCTGATGAATTATTTTCACATTTGCATAGCGTTGACAGAAGTTTTAAAGAAGTTCGTTTGTAGTTTTGCTAACGATAGGTACCTAATCGTTCATAATCGTCTTCGGCAAGTGTAATTAATATTCTGAAGACGTGATTTATATTAGAAAATATTTGTTTTGTTTTCAAATCTGTTGGAAATATATGAGGAAGAAGCCTTCTCTTTTCAATTTGAAATACCTCCACGTCGCGCTGGCAACTTAATGCAATGGAGGCTAAAACTACCGTTTGACTTTCGTAGTCAACATTTAAAAGTCCAATTTACTAGCCTGAAATATGGTACCATGACGGCTGTTTTATTTGCAGGATACGCACAGTTGCAGTGCCGTTGCGCGATCGCTGCAGTGTCGGAAATTTTAATAGAATACGTATGGCACAGCACTACTCCTGCGCGACTCAAACGACAAGCGTAATCATCCAGCTGTAGTTTTTTAGTAGAATTGACTTACAGGACTAAATTATTATTTTTATACAGCGTAGGAAAGCGTACGGGCCACTGGATGTAAAGTGGTTATCGGAGCCTATGAAACTTGCAATATTGCTGCCAACATCTCTCCTATGAGCTTACCTACTGGTCACTCTATCACTATTCATAAAACGTTGTACACACAGTGGCATTTCATGCTAGACAGTTTGTCGTTTGAAAATGGCACCTACTGTAAGTGTCTAACGGGACGAGCCGCTGTGTGTACTTATGTTATTGAATCACACAATTGTTTTTAAACAATATACGAGTATCTATGGTTATAAAATAATATATTCCAGAATTCATATTCACACATTAAAATGGTCGTGATAGTTAGTTATGGAATTAATTTCCAGGTGATTTTTTTTCAACAGTCTAACCACATGGTGTTCATCAAACGTCAAACAACTCCGGCTTTAATACTGCAAAAAATTGACTTGAAATCAGTCGCAAGAGAATCGTACTTCAGCATTTTATTTCACTAGGAAAAAGAGAGAAGGAAAATGAAATAAATGTGGTCTCTTTGATAAGGTCTATACAATAGCTAGGTACAGTCTTAACTTAATAGATTTAGATAATTAAAAGAAATCTAGCTAGAGCGTCTTACATGTCCTGATCTGGGACAGCATAGGTGGTGGATATTACCATAGCAAATTCGATTGATTTTAGGTGTAGGCGTTGTAAAAATTCACTATCATTTTTCCCTAACGCGCCAAAAGAAGTATAACTTCAATAGGACTCTATTGAAGTTATACTTCTACTAGGATATACAGGTACTTTACAATACTAAAAGTACTAGGATAACAGAAACATGCAGCGGCCGCAACTAGACTGCTGGGAACTATCTGATAGCATTTCGATAGAATTGTGCTTCGATCTCAGAATTTGAATTTTTCAAATAACATCGAATCGTCTCTAAGTAACTGAAAGATCTTTTTCCGTTAATATGTGTCTTTTACTTTTGCTTACTCAGGCTTATAGACAGATACACATTTTTACAGATTTATATCAATCTGGCCTCTATACCACTATTAAAATCAAGATTTTTTTTCTATTTCTCATGTGTGAAAGTAATGCTGTCGCCCCTGACGTTGTTAAAAAAAAATGTGGGTACAAAATAACCATATTTTTTATTTTGCAAAGGTTGAAAATTTAGAAATATTTGTTCCAATTCATTATATATATCATTCAGATGAAGTCCGCGAGTGAAAAGCCTTGTCTTTATGAAGCTTTGCTCGTATGCCCCTTAAAATTTGTTCAGTCGTTTTTTCCGGTACATGGCTATCAGAAGTTACAAACTCTATCATTTAACTTCACTGATGTATAATTACTCCCGAGTTACCGATGATGATGATATTGTGAGATGCAGTTACCGCAGCCTATGGTCGCCAACACCAGGGACTCTCTGTAACTCTGCTGCAGAGTAACTGTAACGTATTCACAGAATATAATAAAAGCTAGACGTACCTACCAGCCTTGTCAGTAATGACATTTTTTTTATACAACGTCGGAAGGCATACAAGCATGCCGCCCACCTGATGTGAAGCAGTTACTTTAGCCTATGAACACTTGTTATACATTGAGTATCACTCGCGCGACCTCTGCTGCTAACACAGCAACTCCTTAGCAGCGTTCAGGTGACGTCACTCACACGCAGGAACACGACAACCCACCAGAAAGTTGTTATTTGGCTCCAGTTTTCTGTGAGGTGGAAGACACTTTGCCAGATGAGCTGATTTCATGCACCCTACCTCTCTTAAAACTCCCAGACCAAGACTAATAGATATGTACATACACACAAATATTTGTCTTGTGTGGGATTTGAACCCATTGGTGTCAAAGACGCATTATTAACCGCTGCGCCACCGGGATCGTCAAAAGACTTTAGCTTGTCAGGCCATATTACTACTGAACCACTCATACTTAGCTTATATATAATATTTAGAGTTAAAGCTAACCTCATCTTCACTGGGCGCACCTTGCTAATTCACAAACGAGGCTTTGGCGAAGAAAGGTCAAGCATCAAAGCTGCAAAAGACTACAACCTAGTGTCAACCATCGGGATGGTAGTTGTGTACCTCATACACCTAAAAAATAAAAAAATAATATAATTTATATACAAATTGATATAGATAATTTCTACATAGTATGTCAAAAAAAGTCCTAAATATTTTTGCAATGGAAAAATACTTAGGTGGAGTTTCACCTACACTAGGTGGAGTTTCCACGACTTCTCTACTTCTAAAAAAGTGCTCATCCACTTCAATATTAAAAAAAAATTAACATAGACGCCTATAGCTATGAACTCTCTTAAATAAGGAAACCTGTTTCGGAAACCCGTAAAATATTATTAAAACATTTTTTATATAAATAATAATAAATAAATATTGCCAGACACAGCGCCACCTAGCCCCAAAGTAAGCGAAGCTTGTGGTATGGGTGCTAGACAACTGATAAACATACGTAAATACATTTTTTTTTGTAAATACATATTTATTATACATAGAAAATACCCAGACCAATACAAACAGACATGTTCATGCACACAAATATTTGTACTGTGTGGGAATCGAACCTACGAGCGTTGGTGTCAAAGTAGCGTAACAGCGCGTTCCACCACTGCGCCACCGAGCTCATCAAGATTATATAAGTTGAAAGATTTTTGAACAGAGCGAAATAAAAGCGTTCATGGTACAACACTTGTTTACCAAACTTACATGTAATATACCTACTCCATTGAAATTAAACAATTTTTAACGGAAGTATCGCGTGTTTTATTTATTTTGTTGAACCTGACGTTTCGAACGCTTTGCAGCGTCAAAATAAATAAAACACGCGATACTTCCGTTAAAAATTGTTTAATTCCAATGTATAACAATCGCAAAAACCTAAGACAATACCTACTCCATTTCAATTACGAGGCCCATAGCAACTTTCTACACGAACTCACTCTGCATGTTTCACATGTATAAACAAACAGTCTTTGTCAATAACAGTAAAACTAAATTAATAGGGAACTTGAAATTGAGAAATTTATAGTAAATTAACATATTTTAAATTTTAATGGAACTTCCTAGAATGGAGTGTAGAATGCAAATTTATTTTTATTTATTGAACGATTAATTTTGATGGTAAATTTTCATTGTATTTGAATCATTTTAAAAATGAAACCATCACGTCGGCCGCTGTAAGTAGAGGTAAGCTAATCGCAGAAATTAAATTTTCTACTTTTTCTACAGTCGACACTTCGTGGCTTTTAATGACGCCCGTTATCGCCTGCCAGCGCCTGCCGAAAGACTTTTCCAAACGAAAAAATACAATTTGTTGATGCCATTTCAGCATAGCGGCAAAGGCGAAATATCATAGCTTTGATCTATACAATAGGTAGGTTGGAAGAGGGGCGGAGCTACCCAAAAAGGGGGGCCCGTGATTGGTGGACGAAAGAAAAGGGGGACAGCCGATCTGTGAGTGAGGGTCGTGGCGCTATCTTTCGCCTTTCGCCATTGTGTGTCAGTTGCGCGCGGAGTTCGTCTCATGCGCGATTGTGCAGTGCCGCGAGATTGTATGAAAAAAATGTTGGAATTTTACACAAATATAAACTCTGGATTGATGCAGGAAGGGATGCAACCGCCGCTCAGCTGCGCTGGAAGGACAGGTCAGTTCACAAAATGGGTTTTTTTTTAAAGTTTATTTGTATTTTATTTTTGACAAGGCGACTTGATATTTATAATGTTACTTTGTAGAATTAGTGTTAATACCGCGGCATTGAAATTTATAGTGTCACAATAATTTCGAATTATTTGTATTATTTAAGTAACATACCTAAATGTTTTTCATTTAAAAATGTTACTTAGCTTCTGCAAATTATATTTTATAATTTGAAAAATAGCCATTGTCGCGCGGTTGGCACTTATTTAAACTATAAAGCGTTTAAAATCACAAATACAATTCTATAGTAACTTGTTATTTTTTTGAGGCGTTAATTGACGTGTTATTTTGCAAGTGTCAAATTTACAGGTTGGAATTGACGGCAGAAGCGCATAAAGTACTCGTAGTATAGAACAAATTGTACCTACTAATTTAACAAAATAAATCTATACTTTATAATTAAACTATGAAAAATGTATTAGGAGATGTTTTGCACGTCAGTTTTTTTTTTATTCATATGTAAATATTCGAATATCATTCTGAGTTAGTACCCAATGCCTTGTATCAACGGATATAGGTAGGTATAGGTTTTTATATGAAAATGCTAACATAATCTATGTAAAATAACACATATTAATGTACTAAAAGCACTAAAAGCTACTACAAAAAATTAATGGTTTGAATGACAGAAGAGAAAAGCCGCATAACTGTTTTGTCTGTTCCTTCAACAGCTACTATCTTCGCGCCAAGTCCCTTGCGGTCCTTTAGGTATATTTGTTGTCTTTTCCTATTTATATATAAATATATTATCTTCAAAACTGGGTATGGCAGAGAGAGCATGAAATTAGAATAAATGCGGTCGAGATGTGAGCATTGCGCAAAATTTGTGGCATAACGCTTGTTGACCGCGTTCGTTCGTGAGAGAAAGAGTTAGTAGTAATAGAGTGTCGGTGTTAAGATAAGAAAAGGCATACTATGTTGGTTCGGATATGTAGAAAGAATGCAGGATGAAAGAATGACGAAACAGATATACCTACAATGCAAAAAGTGGAAGGATGTAGGAGCTGAGGAAGACCGAGACTAACCTTCCACGACCAAATTGATCGTGTTTTATCAGAAGGTGATGTCAGAAGCCTTAGGAACCGGCGAGCGTGCATGAGAAGAGCTATGAATGTTAGGGAAGCGAGTGAAGTATGTAAGGACCGCGTCTTATGGCGTTCGGTTCTCTCCGCCTACCCCGCATGGTACCTGGCGTGAAGATATACATACATACATACCTATACGTCTTCAAAACTCTTGCTTAAGTCACTGCTAAAAATGTCACCCTGTATATTTCAATCAACCCACCTTATATTCTATTAAACAGAAATTCTATTTATGTTCATTTGATAACAGAGATATTTTTTCTTGAATTCATGAACTTGGGGCACGGTAGTGCTACCGCCAAGTGTAGCCAAAGAAGGAATGGCACTACCTAAATTTCTAGAAGCATTAATTGCTTCTCGCGAAAGTGGTACGTCATAATTGCGAATCTTCAGTCAAGATAAGCACAGATTCACCGATGGGATTCGTAGATGGGAGTTAGCAGAGTAACGAAATACGCCAAGTTTCATATTGTCTGGTTTTTACATATTTACATAAAGTATGCCAGTCACACCACTGACCTATTGGCTGGAAATATCTTAGGATTCCCACACAACCAACAAAATCGTTAAGAATACGCAAGTTTTTGACGAGCTCGGTCGCTCAGTCGTGAATGACTCGACTTTGACACCAACACTCGTGGGTTCGATTCCCACACAAGGCAAACATTTGTGTGTTGAACATGTCTGTTTGTGTTGGTGTGGATGTTAGGAGAGGTAACATCAAAGCAGCCCGTCTGGGAAAGTACCTCCACCTCGCAGAAAACCGCAGCCTAATAACAACTCCCTAGAGGGTTGTTGTGTTCCTGCGTGAGTAAGGTCACCAGTAAACTCCCAAGGAGTAGCTGTGTAAACAGCAGTAGAGGCATCGCGCGAGTGATACTTAATATATCGCAAGGGTTAATAGGCTACGGTACCCGCTTTACATCAGGCGGGCCGTATGCTCGTATGCCTCCCGACGTGGTATAAAAAATTTATTCTGCTACGTCACATAGGTAAGTAGGCGCTCTGGACTGCAAACAAAATGCTGAAGTCTAGTTTTTGCATATAAATAATGATAAATTAAGTAATTTACAATAATTATCCTTCAATTACACTCAAAGGAAAATTCAAATCGGTATATAAAAATTCTTATGGGAATTGTTTATATTACATCAAAGACGTATAATTCAACGTTACATTAAACAAAAATTCTCAGTAATCCGCGAGACGAGGAAATAAAGGGGCATCACCAACGAGGTCTTGTTCTTCATGTCGCCCCCTCCGCCCGCACCACAATTCAACGCCCGCCTCGCCTCCTGGCGGTATCATCGTAAAAATGCCAATGAGCTTGCGCAAGATACCCGAATACGGACTGGTATATGGTTCTATTCCTGGATCGCAAGAAATAGGACCTGAAAAAATAAAAACATCGTACAAAAATCGGCCAAGTTCGACTCGAACTCCAGCAGAAGTAATCCGTACCTTCTTCGAAGAGTTATCCCGTTTCCTAATCGACTAAGATACGCAGGGTCCGCTACCTCAGCCTAAAGATTTGGCGAAAATATTGAGTTTTACATAGAGCGACTGCAGTCAAACCTCCACAACGCAGAAGAAAAACCAGACCATTCTTAGGTAGGAGATGTACATTTCAGCATGATGTTTTCTTTCACCGCAGAACAAGTAATAATTACGATTACGTATTGAATTAACCAATTTTTAACGGAAGTATCGCGTGTTTTATTTATTTTGTTGGACCTGACGTTTCGAACGCTTTGCAGCGTCCGTGGTCGCAGGAAGACTAAGGTGATATTTGTCTTACATTAGTTATTCAATTATTACATCTACCGACATGGATGGATTAATTACATATGTTCCGATTCACACAAAAATCGCTCACAGTGTCCGAACATTTTTTAGTAGATCCTTGGGTTTGTGACTTGATCATTTTTAGGACTGGATCCCAAGCAGGTGGTACTTGCCAACCATCATCTCTATTGAAATTGGGGTGTTTTCTTATTTCAATAGCCTCGCGCAACATTCTCGGCATGTAGCGATTCTCCTTGGCGAGGATTTTTGGTTTATCGAACCGGATGTAATGGTTTGGCCGGTCCAGTGTATGTTCACATACTGCAGAGTTTTTATTGCGCCTATTCTTCATGTCAGCAATGTGTTTTTTCACACGAGTACCTACGCTTCTCTTTATTTGCCCTACGTATGATAAACCACATTCGCAGTCTAATTTGTATACTCCTATATCTTGTAAGGGGATATTAGACTTGATAGGTCTTAGAAATTGACTGATCTTCTTATGGGGCTTGAAATAAGTTTTAATTGAAGCTCGCCGTAAGATGTTGCCAATTTTGTCTGTGACTCCCTTTAAGTATGGTAAGATTGACGTTCAACTGTAGGTGGCTTCGGGCGGCTTCTGTGACGCATGCGAGGGAGTTTGTGACTGTTGCTCCGCAGTACTTGTTTGACATGTAGGAGTTCCTCCTCTAGATGCTCAGCGTCGCCTGAAACAAAGATTTGCCTACGGTAGCTAACTGACATGGATGGTGGTGTGAGTTACCATTGAGATATTTGTCTGTATGGGTGGGTTTCCTATACACAGTGTGAGTAAGTGAGTTGTCAAGTTTCCTGGTAATTAAATAAATAAATAAAACACGCGATAAAAATTGTTTAATTCAATGTGTAATAATCGCGAAAACCTAAGACAATACTACAATTACGTACCTAAATCTGAAAACACGAATTTAGTGGTACATGCCCATACGAGGATTCAAACCAGGGACTGTCAGATAATAGGTCGGTTCTCTATCCACTGAGCTAGCACTGTTCATATGCTGTACTGTACCACCGTGTTAAAAAAACCACCAAAATCATTTTTTTATACAACTAGATTGGCAAACAAGCATGCGGTCCGCATCAGATGGTAAGCGGTCACCGCAGCCATTGCATGCATGTCATTGTTTATTACATTGGATTATAAGATGGATATATTAGATTTAGTATATATATATAATAATATATACTAAATCTAATCTAAAAAAAAACTAAATCGTTCTAAATATTTTACGTAGTTATGTCATCTCGTATTCATAATGGTAACATTAAATTATTATCATATTATATTTATTGATATTAATAATTACTGAACATTTACAATTTACGGTATATAAACATCGTTTAGGAATTCATTTACCTTCAAAAAACATTTGACAAGTAAGATATTCCTTAATATTTTTATAAGAAAAATTCATGAGTTTCTTTAGTGTAGTTCACTTGGTATTATATTATGATCGATATATTAAATGCGCTCGATTAGTGAATAGTCGAGTAATGTACAAATAAATCGTACGCTATGGACAATATATATGATCCATTTTTAAGTCAATAACGAATAAAAATGATAAATTAAGCTGATTTCTCCTGGATAAGTTCGGACTCTAGCGTCCTAAAGTGGGTTCGCCGACTACGTTGCCCCAGCTGTATCCAGGGGCATTTTATTTTAAATACAACGTCAGGATGCATACAAGTATAAGACTTGTCTGATTTAAAGTACCTACGTAGTATATGTCAGTCGGAATTTTAAATATATATCTAATACATATAAAGCGATATTTAAACTCGCCAATATTAGGAACTACCTGTCGCATTTGAAAAACTCTTATTACGTTTCATATATAGCTCAAGTCTTGAGAAAGATTATAGGCTATTCAACATTACGTTACAATCTTTAAAACGCGTGGAAAAAGAAAGAAAGAAGAAAAACTGTGTGTTCGGCGCATCTCCAATAATTATTTTACTCATATTTATAGGCAAGTCATTTGATGGCAAACGTCGCTCCGCGACTGCGCAAGTCCTACGAGATCGCAAGTTACTTTAGTGTTTACACTACTACCTTATATGTATGCTCTATTGCGATACCGCGTTGTTTGAAAGTTCAGCGATATGTTATTGAGCTGTTCAATCGAGCTTTCGAGCCGGTCGATGGCGGTGCGTGGCAGGCCGCGTCGGGCCGCGCCGCACGCTACGCCTTCCGTGTTTTTCTTCATCTTTATAATTACAATGTCCATAAAAATCTACAATAACTACCGGTGATTATAAAAGTGATAGCCTAGTGGAGTAAGAATCGACCTAGTGGCCAACATGTCCCCGGTTCGAATCCAGACATGTACCTATCAATTCGTGTTTCCGAATTTATGTACAATGTTTGTAATTATCACTTGCTTGGTGGTGAAGGAAAAAATCGTGAGGAAACCGCAAACGTCCAAAAAAAGTATATTTCAAAAGACCATATGTGACCTCACCTAAGAATGATCTGGTTTTGGCTCTGCGTTCTGGAGGTCTGACAGCAGTCGCTCCATGTAAAAGTATTCTCGCCAAATCATTAGGCTTAGGTAACGGATCCAAATGGATTAGGAAACGGGATAAAACTAAGAAAAGTAAAATGGTGAGTGAATGAAATTGAAAATTGGTCAGTGAATCAAAAGTTTGCATTGTGACCCAAGCTTTTAAAACTCTAGTAACTTTTTTGCTATAATTTTAATGTGTCTGTCTCTCTTTCGCTTAATTTAACTAACAAGGTGCATAATGTGTAGTGGCACTGTTGTGTAAAGCAATGAATAAATAAATATATAAACCTTCTGATAAAAAGGTGATGTCAGAAGCCCCAGGGACCGGCGAGCGTGCATGAGAAGAGCTATGAATGTCACAGAAGCGAGTGAAGTATGCAAGGACCGCGTCTTTTGGCGCTCGGTTCTCTCTGCGTACCCCACAAGGGACCTGGCGTGAAGATATACATACATACTATATACAAACAAAGTTAACTTCGCCTACAGATGATGTTCTGGTTTAGTGATTAAAAAAGGTGTTCTGGCTGAAGATAGGTAAGGTGTGTTATAGCAGACCAACTGGGGAAATATTTCTATCTGACAAGACCGCAGTCAAATAACAACTCCCTGTAGGGGTATTGTGTTAGTGTGAGGTAACCAATAAGTTCCCAAGGTGTTTAGAAATAGAGGTGGCAAAGCGCTAGTGATAGTTCTTGCGTTGCAGACATTAATAGATTATGGTGTCCGCTCTACAGTCGTGTAGAAGATCGCAAATCACTTCCGCATACAATAAAAAAGATTTTTATCTCTGTTTGAGGATACGAGTCTTCTTCTTTTTAGCGTTATCCCGTTTTCTAGTCCATTAGGATTGGCGGGGTCCGCTACCTAAGCCTAAGGATTCGACGGAGATACTGATTTTTACATGGAAGACTGGCGTCTGACCTTCACATGCCAGAGAGAAAACCAGACTTTTCTTAGATTAAGTCACTCGTTTTTCGAAATGTAGTTTCTTAAACTTGGGTTTTCCTTCACCGTCGAGTGATAATTACAAATATGTAGGTACATGAATCCGAAAACACTTGTTTAGTGGTACATGCCAGGATTCGAACCAGTTTGCCAATAGACCGGTTATTTATCCACTGGGTCACTGTGGTCTCAGGTTTGAGGATATGTGTATTATTTCGAAAAACCATATATAAAAAGGTCACCAAGTAACAAGTCAGCATGACCTAAATGGAAACTGGAAGTTGGGTTTCTGTTCAAAAGCAATATTGCGATCAGGGGTTACCCTATGCTCACGGTTTCTCTACGTGATAGAATCAGAAATGAGGATACCCGTAGTAGAACTAAGGTAACATAGCCCAAAGGATAAGCAAGCTGAAGTGGCAGTGAGCCGGACACATAGTTTGTAGAACCGAAAACCGCTTTGAAGAAAAGTTCTCGAAAGGCGTCCCCGTGGTGCAGTGTGGGACGGCCACCCAATAGATGGAGCGACGACCTCAAACGGTTTGCAGGGAGTCAGTGAATGCAGCTGGCACAGGATCGATGCGAATGGTTCTCTAGAGCAGACGCCTATGTTCAGCAGTGAACGAATAGTACAATAGATAGCCGGGCAAGCACAAAAAAAAAAGTGTCGGTATTAGAAATTAACAGAATCTCTATAGAGTAACTATTAAAAACTTTTATAATTAAATATATAGATAGATATTTGTTCAGTTACAACAATGTATACACAGTTAGCGCGAGGGCGGCCTTATTTCAGCGCCGTGTGTCCGTAGATTCCGGCCGTAGCGTCTCGTAGCGCAGGGGGGCGCGCCTCTACGCGAATCAATACTGGCTGCCTTCTGTTATACGACATAAATATAAAAGATACAGTATATGTTGGTTCACTTTTACCCCGTAAGTTGTCACACAAGTATCTAACTTCACTTTTATTTCTAATGATGTACGCGTCATTGGCCGTTTATTATGGATTTTTAAATGTTACACAAAAACCTTAATAATTTCCGGGATAAAATTAAGCTTTCTTTGTGACAAGGTATATAGACAGACTATTAAACAAAACTTTTGTTTTGGTTTCTGTATACATTTAGTTCTTTCTCTTTCTTCCTCTGCAAAATCAGGAGTTTAGTTACTATTTTGTTCTTATAGAAAAAAACATTATATAAGATCAGTTAAATTTGAGTCTATTAATTAGTTTAGTATTATTATTTGATTTCTCAATAATTGTTAAAGATGAAATTGACAAAGATTTTGTGTATTACTATGTCATTAAAATAGTCCCCATACATAACTTGATCCTGCCATTTATATAGATGTATATATTTAAAAGTAGGTACACCTCACACAAATTATTACATTATATCTGGAACTGTCTTATTGCGCACTTAGGTCTTCAGAACCTACCTAAATGTACATACAGGTTGAAACTAGCTAGGTATTTAGTAATACCAGTGTTCGGCCTCTCGCTCGATTCGAACTTCGACATAATTTAGTGAAAAACATTTGAATTTGCATATTGCACTTTTGCAACTGTTTCTAAATTCTTTTTACTGGTAACACTAAATAAATTTCGTGACAATGAGCTCGTAAAAAGTTACTGAACTAAAAAATAAACTCATTGACATATTATTATATGACAAACAATACACGATTTCGAGATACACGGAATATATTTATATTAACTGTATCTCGGGACTTCTTTCGCGGTATCCCGTAAGACCTGCTTCTTCTACTTTCTTTCTTTCTCGGCTTTTAAGAGTCGTATCTTGATATTGAATCTCAAAACCTTCCTGAGTTGAGCTATGAAATGCAATAATAATTTTTCAAGTTCCACTGGTACGAGTAGTTCCAGAGATTAGCGTGCAAGGATTAGTCTTTTAAAAGTAATAGGATTAATAGGCTACGGTGTTAACTCTTTACATCAGACGAGCCGTATGTTTGTACGCCTCCTGTATATGAGGTTGTATAAAAAAACATTCAGGAATGAGCCAGATGATGAGCCGTGAGAATCTTTTTATAGCTTTCTAAATGCATATAACCTGTGAGGTAGAACTTTTCTGGCTTTGACGACAACCTTAAAAATAGTAGGTAGTGTCTAAGCAATTGAGAGAGAAGTTTATATTTTAGTTAGTAAGTGAACCACAGCATTATATCACAGAACTAAAATAAAAATAATTTATTCCAACTTATCTTAATCGTTACGACAAATATGGACCTCAATATATAGTACCTAAACTCATTAATAATCTTATAATAATCTGGTTCGAATATGGGCATATGTCAGTAAACTGGTGGTTTTGAAATTTATGTACCCATTTTATTTGTAATTACCTTTTGAAGGAAAACATCGTGAAGGGAGTGTACGCCCAAGAAATTATGTTTCGAACGTGCGACCTAACCTAAGAAAGGTTTGATTTTTTGGGTTGTACCTAGAGGTCTGACGGCAGCTTTTTCCTTTTCCAAACCCTTAAGCCTAGGTAGCTAGGTAAGCTAGGTACCCCCGCTAATCCTAACGGATAAAGATAGCGGAAGAACGCTAAAAATAAAAAAGAGTCCATCTAGAACTCTACATGTGTGCTTCTTCAAATTATCACAACTTCATCAAAATATCAGAGCCGTTTATGACATCCTTCATCCAAATCCTTACAAATTTTCACATTTATAATAGTAGAATTTATAAAATGCCCAGTTACATCGCAGGTATACCAAGCCGATTGATTAATTAATATAAGTAAATGTTTGGGAAACATTATCAAATTAACGCAATTTCAAGCGATTTGCCGATTTTATCGGAGTAGTTCAAATTGAAATTCAATTTTTATTAACAGAGGTTTCAGACCCTGTAGAGTCATATAGTCATAGCCAAAATAAAATAAATTACAGCAAGGTTATAACTACGACAATTTCAAAAGTGACTAAACTATTTATGTGAATGGATAGAAAACGCTGCGGTAGTTGTTGTAAAACTGGGTCTGACTGCAAACAGCACAACTGCTTCAAGTCAAGATTACCACATAACTGCAGTGTCTAACATTGCAGTGCAGGTACCTAATTAAAAGTTGATGAGACGTGTAAAAAAGTATATTAATAAACATATTTTCTTGTAAATTGTATTCGCTTCTATGATAAATTGCCTGAAACAGTTCTGTACTTTCCTGACAATGCGTTCAAATAAGCGCATCAAAAATACTCTCTGTAAAAAAAATATTATAAAGCTGATGATTATGTAACTGACTAAGATGTCTGGAAATAATACAGCACATACAACCTTTCCTTAATAATCTTTAATTCCACTGTTTGACATCATTATTGTACTAATGCTGACGTTAATTTATTGTATATCTAATTGACAATTTGAAACCAATATTGGCAAGTTTCCTTCGGTATTTCTTATTCGCCAATGCTCATTTCCAAAATGCTAGAAGATTAATAAAGAAACATAGTAACTAAAGAGAATTGAATGAAATACAATAAGATTATATTTCAAAACATGTAAGAAGTGTATAAATGCCAACGAGGGCTCAATGGCAAATAAAGAATTTTTATCTTTACTTTATGAAAAAACACATTTTACAGCTGAGATCCGACAAAACAATAATTACAACGCTTATACCATTACTAGCTGCATGTAGCGTCTTCGTTCGCCCTATTCCCGGCATCCCGTGGGAACCGCTATTTTTAGCTTTCTTTCGGTTTTCTTGGCTTGTAATGTCGACGTTGAGTAGCTTATATTTTTCCAACAGAATTTGGCTATCAAATTCAAAGAGTTTTTCAAACTCAACAATCTCCCCCGGTTTATATATTAGTATATGTAGATAGGCGTCTTCAATGAACTCGTTACGTTACCAAACTTATATGAGACCAATCAAACCCTTTTTTTATACGTCTCGGAGACATTCAAGCATACGGTCCACCAATATAAAATGATTACCGTTCTCAATAAACGCTTGCAAAACAGAAAGTATTACTCGCGAGTCGTCTCTAAAACAGCCACTCCTTAGGAGCTCACCGGTAACTTCCCTCACTCGCTGAAAAGCAACAACCCTCCAGGGGATTGATATTTGACTGCAGCTATCTGAGAGGTGGAGATACTTTCCCAATCTGGTTACTCTGAGGCGACCTCTCATAAAACCCACTCCAAGACAAACAGACATATTCATGTGCACAACTGTTTGTCCTATGTAGGAACCGAACCCATAAGTCTTGGTGTTAAACTAGCCATAGTCAAAGTTAAAGTCAAAATCTTTTTATTCCGTAAAAATGACTACATTTGTTTGGAATCGTCACAATTTTTGTCCCTACCGTGCAGTTCATGACTAGGTGTGCACTGATAAAAATACTGCCAAAAAACTCAGGCATCCCTCTTTTGGTATCCAAACAAATTTACATAATTTATTAATTACATTATAATTGGATCGACTCAATCCCAGGCATTTTTATCATTAACATAGTCAGATACTTTATAATATGCCCTGCTACACAATTTGGCTTTAATAGTAGTTTTAAATTTGTTTATTGACAATTCTCTTATATTGCTGGGAAGTTTGTTATAGAACCGTATACATTGCCCCATAAAAGAATTACTTATTTTGTGGAGACGTAGAGAAGACGAGAGTATTTATGTTATGAATATCACTCTTTTTTCATAGCATCATAGCTAAACACTTGACGGATGGTCACAATAGTTTGTATTTCTGAAAAATTTGTAACTATGAAACAGGAAAACGCCGGCAGCATATTTCAATATTTGAAATGTTAAAACTCATAAAACTAACTTCTGCAAATATAGCGAATCAATCAAACCTCCTAGTGTTTGATTGATTCGCTATATTTGTTGCAGTTAGTTTTTGTAATAAAAATATATATATATATTTCAAAATTGAATTTATGATTTTTTTTATAAATTTATTATTAAATTTCAAATTATGCAGCTGGGTAGGCGCTTAAAGAATAGTGGTGCTGACCTTCGAGCCGAGTCATACTTGACGGAACGCATATCCCTCGCGATACAGCGGGGGAATGCTGCAAGTGCACTTTTGCGTCAGGTACGATTCGGGACGGACTTTTTGACTAGAATAAATAAATAAATTGACATGTAAAAAAAAAATATTAATTTAGAATATAAAAAAAAACAACAAATATTTCAAAATGTTTTATTTTATACAACTTCAGGAGGCATACAAGCATACAGTCCACTTGGTTTAAAGTGGTTACCGTAGCCAATGAACGCTTGGAATACACTAAGTTTCACTTGCGCGACGACACCTATGCTGCTAACACAACAACTCCTTAGGGGCTTACTAGAGACCTTACTGTCACGCAGGAACACAACAACCCTCTATGAAGTTGTTATTTACAGCTACAGTTTTTGTGTGAGCACCTTACCTCTCTTAAAAACACCCAGACCAAGACAAATAGACATGTTCATACACACAAATGTTTGTCCTGTTTCGGAATCGCACCCACGAGCGTTGGTGTCAAAGTAATGTAACAGCGTGTTTCAAATACGCGTGATACACGCCACAGTAATAGTCTGGTGGATAAAAAAGCGGCCTATTGACCAACTGGTAACCGGTGCGAATCCTGACATGTAAATTAACTGACACTTAATTCGTGTTTTTGGATTGTACATATTTGTGATTATCACTTGCTTGGCGGTGAAGGGAAATGTCGTGAAGCAACCCTGCACGTCCAAGAAATTGTATTTGGGAAAGACATGTGACTTTACCTAAGAAAAATCTTGTTTTCCTCTGGGATGTACAGGTCTGACAGCAGTCGCGTCATGTAAAAATTAATATCTTCGCCAAATCCTTAGTCTTAAGTAGCGAACCCCGCCAATCCTATTGTAATGAATTAGAAATCGAGATAACGCTAAGAAAAGAAAGACGCGCGCCTGCAACAAAAAACTTGTAGGAATTTAAAACGACCTTTTTCCAGCAGCTGATGTAAAGTGGTAACCGTTGACTATGAACGCTTTTAGGATATTAAGTGTCACCTTTGCTGCTAACACTTACCTCATTCACACGCAGGAACACAACAACTATCAGGCAGTTGTTGTTTAGCTGCAGTTTTCTGTGAGGTGGAGGTACTTTCTTAGAAGGGCTGCCTTGATGAGCCCTACCTCTCTCAAAAACGGCCAGACCAGACAAACAGACATGTACACAAATGTTTGTCCTGTGTGGGAATCGAACCCACCAGCGATGGTGTCAAAGTAGCGTTATGAATCACTGCGCCACCGAGCTCGTCATAATTCTCAGAATATTGGTTAAAATGACAACATTTCAGAGGAACTTCGAACAGAGGAGTACGAATTTCGTTGTTGGTGCTTCGTAGGCATCTGAATTTAGCGCCGAGGCTTTAAGCGAACCAATACTAAGGCATGTTGTACTACGCACTAAATAACCGTCCGTACAGTTATCGGTACCTCTTTTAGGGTTCCGTAATGTTTGTTTCAGCCGACTAACCCAAGAGCGTAAACGTTATTCGAGTTATAATATATCTAACCTTGTATTGGTCTTTGTAACCGAAGTATTATGGATAATGCGACCACGTAATAGTAATATGCTATGCGACGTCCGTATAAATGTCATGGGCTATGCGACATTCGCATAAGTCATGAGGGATGTCCCTATAAAAAGGTCATGCGCCGCCCGCTTAAGAGTCATGGGCTATGCGACATTCACATAAGTCATGAGGGATGTCCCTATAAAAGGGTCATGCGACGCTCGCTTAAAAGTCATGGGCTATGCGACATTCGCATAAGTCATGAGATATGCGACGTCCGCTTAATAGTTGTAGATTATGCGACGCCCCCATAAAAGTTGTGGACTATGCGACGTACGCTTAAAAGTCATAGGCTATGTAACTTCCGCATTATAGTGATGGTCTTATGCGACGTACGCATAAACACCATGGGCTATGCGACGTCGGCATAAAATTACACGGCATCCGCATAAAACTATTTCGCTTCTTTTTACGTTCAGTCGGATCTTTTGTTATTTACATTTGAAGTCAAATTTCAATTACTTACCAAAAAAAAAAACAAATTAATCTATAATACTTTGTGCAGTTGGTACATAAAATAGCAGGTCATTATTTTTTCGCAAAATAAGGGCACAATTTATTAACAAGAAACATTTTTTGCAATAGACACAGCTTGCGTACTTAATTATGACTGGGTATTTGCAAAAAATGTTGTCCAAATACTTTATATGGTACGTACAAAATAATATATTTAAGTACCGAAATCTCAAGGTCCCAAGTGAGTTAATATTTTAAGACAGATTCCGAAAAAAAATGTAAAATTGTAATTTATGACGGTCTGCCATTTTCTCGTTTTTGAGGTAAATAATATTAAGTTGACCCAAAACAGAAATTATTAACAAACCATCTCTCATCTCTTATCACCTCTGTTCTCACCCCACTTCGGCATTGTATTATATACTATTATACTTTTTTGGATAGTATAGTAGCTGATTGTAAAAATGCAGACGTCATAATAGTCATTTTGGACATACATGTTGCCGGACCGTTCGTGTGCTTCTTCTTAGCTTATCCTGTTTCCTAATCTATTAGATTGACGGGGCCCCAAACTAAGCCTAAGAATTTGGCATAGATACTGATTTTTACATAGACCTCCACAACCCAAAAATCATACCTATATCAGGTTAGGTCACAAGTTTTCAGAAATGTAATTTTTTGAACTAGCCGGTTTCCGCACGATGTTTTCGTTCACCGTCAAGTAAGTGATAATTACAAATCCATATATATAAAAATACATATATACAATATGTCCTCTATGGACTCAAGAATGGCTGGGCAGATTGTAATGAAATTTTCAGTGAAACTTCAGATTAGCCCAGCAGGTGATCCTGTGAAGTTTGGTAGCGATCACATCATCCGTGCGAAGCCGGGGCGGATAGCTAGTATGCACATAAATCCGAAAACACGAATTTAGAATGCCAGGATTCGAACCGAGGACCGGTCTAGTCCTTTTACTGTTCGTTCTGGCTGCTGTTCGTTCATATGCATCTTACAAAAAACTACTGAACGAGATTTGTTATAATTTTACACGATTATAGTTTATATTCCGAATTAACATTAAGTCTACATTTCATCGAAACATATTTCTGATTTCTGAAAGCAACAGATATATGCTAGTATAAAATAAAATAAGTCAAGACCGAGCCGGCCTTTACAATTGGGAGTCCGTACCAACTCCACGAAAAAAATTTGATACGCCAAATTAATCAGTTTTATTTGCGTAATTCAAATAATAAATATATATTTATCGTATAACCTACATCTGTATTTAACGTGTACCTTTGTGAAGGTAGATATTATTATGAGCCCCAGTGAAAGTTTTGCGCAACTCATAAATAAAACAAGTTCATAACAAAATAATGTATTTATTGTCTCACGGTACACAGGTGAGGCGTTTGCCCCCAATTGCATTTTGAAGATGAACAGAGGAGTCTCGGGGAGAGAAAACACTTTTAAAAATCATAAAAATTCATCGCCCTGTAATCTTTTCTTGACGACCATCTTTAATGTACGATAGGGAAGGATTGACTAACGATTTCCCGCAAATTTATATAAGAGCAAAAGATTTTGTATTTAAAAAATATAATGTTTGAATGTTATAATCAGCCAGGAGCGTTAAATTTTCAATGTGGTCCACATAGGTGTTTATCTGTAATCTGTATGTTCTATCTAAATTTTACATGAAAATTATAAATTGTTGTATAATTTTTTTATTGTTTAGTGAAATATGAATAAATTTTAGTCTAAACGTGCGTGTATAGGGTATTATGTACTAACATTTTTTTTTATACAACTAGATCGGGAAACATGCGGGCCGCATGCATTAGATGGTAAGCGGCCACTGGGATGTCACTCGCACGCTGCCAATCTTGTGACCTAAGGTTTCAGTACCCAGTAATTTCTCTGCTATATCTCACCCTTCAAACCGGAACACAGCTTATAAATATAGCTGCTTGGCGGCAAGACAGAGGTACTCACGCAGACGTCATTTGTACAAAGTCTCCCTCTGGTTCGCTGCAATAAAGTTTTCAAACAAACTTTTTTGTTTGAAACTGTTAAGGATTGAATGTGGGTTAAAAGACTAGGGTAAGTTCCCTACTACCAAAAACCTAGTCTATGGCATATCTTATTGTTCTAATAACACATGTGATAGACTATATTATCAGAATTTTATTTTTAGTTGTTATAAGAATTCAGTTACTCTTATCAGAATTAGCTTTAATAGAATATTGTTATTTTTACTTATTACCTATAAATCCATTGAAGGTACGCAAGTACTATAAAACTACTACTACTAGGTAGTACAAAAATCGAATAAGCGGATAAAACCGCAGCCAAATAACTACTCCCAAGAGATTGTTGTGTTGCAGCGCGTCAGTGAGGTCACCAGTAAGCTCCTAAAGAGTTGCTGTGCCGGCAGCAGAGGCGGCATCGCGCTAATGATACTTAATATATTGCAAGCGTTCATAGTCTACGGTAACCGCTTTAGGTGAACCGTATGCTTGTATGCCTGCCGACGTCGTCAAACCGACGACGAAGTAAAAGATATCGAACCTACTTGCGAAGGCAATTTAAAACTGTACCTATTGCTAAGTAAAACGTATATACGTACGCAACGTATAAACGTATATAAATTACGTGTCACGGTGTTTGTGGTCGCACTCTTCCGAAACGACGACAAGCTCCTTCGACGAGCTCGGTGGCTCAGTCGTGAATGACGCGACTTTGACACCAACGCTCGTGGGTTCGATTCACACACAAGGCAAAACATTTGTGTGCATGAACATGTCTGTCTGTCTTGGTCTGAATGTTTTAAGAAAGGTAGGGCGCATCAAAGCAGCCCGTCTGGGGTAGTACCTCCACCTCACAGAAAACCGCAGCCAAATAACAACTCCCTAGAGGGTTGTTGTGTTCCTGCGTGTGAGTTAGGTCGCCAGTAAGCTCCCAAGGAATTGTTGGTAAGCAACAGAGGAGGCACCGCGCGAGTGATACTTAATATATTACAAGCGTTAATAGGCTACGGTGTCCACTTTACATCAGGTGGGCCGTATGCTTGTATGCCTCCCGACGTAGTATAAAAATAAATCGGCTCGACTGTTTTTTTATGAATTTTTTATGTATGTTTGGCAGGTACGAGAGGTAAAGTATATTTAAAAAAAAATTAGAATAAAATTAATAAGAAATAATTTATATGGCGGAACAACATTTGCCGGGTCAGCTGGTAACTATAGTACATTTCTATTTGAAACGCGCTATTACGCTACTTTGACACCAACGCTCGTGCGTTCGATTCCCACACAGTATAAACATTTGTGTGCATGATCATGTCTGTTTGTATTAGTCTGGGTATTTTCTATGTATAATAAGTATGTATTTACAAAAAAAAATGTATTTACGTATGTTTATCAGTTGTCTAGTACCCATAACACAAGCTTCGCTTACTTTAGGGCTAGGTGGCGCTGTGTAATTTGTCCGACAATATTATTTATATAATATTTATTATTTATATTGTTTATTTGAAAAACAGCTGAATGTTCGACGTGAAATAGGTACCTACCCGATGAATTATTTTCGCCGTCAAAGGTGCCGGCAATGCATACCCTGTGCGAATTCGTGGACTGCCGGTTGTTCATCGATTCACCGGAGGGTTCCTTACCCGACGTTTTCCCTGATCATGACCCCAATGACCGGGCACGCCCCACCACACCCACTGGGCGTTACCACCCATCCCCATCTTGAGACGTCGTGCCCGAACTGTTCCTGCACCCGCCATTTGGAGTATACGAAGCGCCCTGTACGAAAGCGTTTTTTGTTAAACGCATATTAGATATGTTTTGCAAGAAATGATTTAAGTATTTGTTGAGGCTAATTGAGGTATTCATAACGAAATAAAGATTACTACTAATATTAAACGAAACATAAAAAAATAAGGTAATCCACCCAATTATTGGCACTTTAAGAAACAATCTCGAAATAATTAGAAATATATAATGTGAAATGGAATCTAATACTATTGAAATTACTTATAATGAACGTGGATAAGTCTCTCAAACTTTTTATCAATTCCTTACTTTCAAGTCTTAATACTTAGTTATTATAAAAACCGGACAAGTGCGAGTCGGCCTCGCGCACTAAGGGTTCCGTAGCATTATCTATAAAAACGGCAAAAATATCACGTTTGTTGTATGGGAGCCTCCCTTAAATATTTGTTTTATTTTAATTTAATTATTTATTTTTAAAGTGAATATATAACTAAATATTCTATGAATATTTCAAGCGTCTACCTGTTGCCGTTATCAATATCGAGCAAAAACGAGCAAAAAAATCATGTTTGTTGTATGGGAGCCCTCTTAAATATTTATTTTATTCTGTTTTTTTTTTTGTATTTGTTGTTATAGCGGCAACAGAAATACATCATCTGGGAAAATTTCAACTGTCTAACTATCACGGTTTATGAGATTCAGCCTGGTGACAGACGGACGGACGGACGGACGTACGGACGGACGGTCAGCGGAGTCTCAGTAATACCGTCCGTTTTACCCTTTGGGTACGGAACCCTAAACAAAGACCCGATTACTGGCACATTCTATAACAGTATTGAAATTTTGTTATCTATCTATATATATAAAAATGAATGTTTGTCTGTATGTCCTCTATGGACTCAAAAACGGCTGGGCAGATTTTTATGAAATTTTCAGTGAATCTTCAGGTTAGCCCAGCAGGTGATCGTGTGAAGTTTGGTAGCAATCATATCACCCGTGCGAAGCCGGGGCGGATAGCTAGTTTATCTATAAATGTAAAGATGCCAATAAATGGGTGGGTGCCAAAATTAGAATGGATTACGGTACAATATTATGAATATCATGTTCAAATTATATTTCTACGCTGCCGGGAGCGGCAAGACATGTATGACCTAGATATAAGATATTTTTGACCTTGTTCATGTCCTGAGAAATAAATATTCATTCATTCATTCATTCATTCAAAGAGGAAAGAAAATGAAGTGCGTGTAAAGTGTGTGCAAATTAAGAGGGTGAAGTGGCTCAATGTCACCTATTGAGCCAAAGCCAACCTCACCTGCACGCGGTGCACCCTGCTTATCAACAGACGAGGCTCTGTCGAAAGAGAGGTAGGACACGACGTTAATCCTACTGGGGAAGTATCTCCACCTCACAGAAGACGGCAGCCAAATAACAACTCCCTGGAGGGTTGTTGTGTTCCAGCGAGTGAGTGAGGTCACTAGAAGATAAGGAGTTGCTGTGTTACAGCGGCAATCTTTGCTATCCTTCGTAGTATAAAAAAAAATGGTGTATCCATTTAATTTTTCATTCCCTTTTGCTTGACAAAAATAAGTTTGACATGGTTGAAAATTAAACTAATCATTTTTCAACGGCAACACGAACCGACAAACGGACATGTTCATGCACATAAATGTTTGTCTTATGTGGGATTCAAACCCACGAGCGTTGGTGACAAAGCAGCGTTACTAACCACTGCACCATCAATCTCGTCATGTAAATACTAAAGGGATTCGAAACAGTCAAATAAGAGATCCTTTATTGCTTCTTCTTAAATTATCCCGCTTCTTAATCTAAATAGGATCGGTGGGGTCCGCTACCTGAGCCTATGGATTTAGCGAGGATACTGATTTTAGCGAAGCGACTACCATCAGGCCTCCACAACCTAGAGGGAACATTAGATCTTTACTTCGGTAAGGTCACACGCCTTTCGCAAATATAATTTCTTGGTCGTTCGGTTTTCATCACGATGTTTTTCTTATGTAGCTGACAAAGGTGCCTGGAAATAATTCAGCACAGACTACCTGTTCTTAATAATCTTTAGTTTTACCATTTGATATCATTATTGTACCAATATGCTTATGTAAAAAAAATTGTAATATCTAATTGACAATTTTAAAAGAGACCTATATTGGCGAGTTTCTTTCGGCATTTCTTCTTCGCCAATGGTCATTTCCGAAATGCTAGTAGATAAATAAAAAGTAAAATAAGAGAATTAAATAAGATACAATAAGATTATATTTCAAAAAATATAAAACGTGTCTAAGTGCCCGCGAGGGCCCAATGGCAAATAAAGACTTTTTATCTTGATGCTTTTCTTGACCGCCGAACACATGATAATTACAAATAAGTACATAAATCTAAAATTACGAATTTTAGTGACATGCATTCACATCATGCACATAATGACCTTCGAATAGGAGACCAGTTGAACAATAGCCCGGATTTTAGTCACTGGGCAATCACTACACTCAACTACAATAGCATGCATGCTTTCTACTATTGTCCTACTACTATTACGTACTAATTACTACCGTTACCTATAGTTTTATGCTTATTGTTTGATTTTGATTGAATTGAATAGTCAGTTCAAGGGGGCTAAAAACGTTTTTATGTATGTAACTAGAAACATATTTAGTACTACCACATCTTCACGTCATGGCCATTGCGTGGTAGGCAGAGAACCGAGCGCCACGTGACTCGCTCTTTACACCCCTCACTCGTTTTAACATTCATAGCTCTTTTTATGCACGCTCGCCGGTTCTTAAGGTCTACTTTATGATAATACACGATCAACTTGGTTCTGGTATGTAAGTCTTGGCCTTCCTCGGCTCTTACATCTTTCTAGTTTCACGTTGTATACCTGTTTTGTCATTCTTCCCTCTTGCATTCTTTCTAGATTAGGTACCGAACCAGTAAAACATTTTTTCAATATTATATACCTTGTACACTTATTTTTCTTTCTATTCCATTATTATGACATTTTTTGGTTAACAGAGGATTTTGATTCGATTTCCGTGCCAGACAATCATTTGCATGTATATTTGTATTGGTATGGGGCATGAGCACGGCTCACCTTATGTAAAGCAGTTACCGGAGACTAAGAACATTCGCGCGCCCCTGCAGCTAACACAGCAACACCTTAAAAACTAAATGGTAACCTCACTAAAAGAATGTTTATCAATTATCTGTAGATACCAAGCTTTACTTGGTTTAGTACTAAACTCCATCTCGGCTCCGCGCGGGTAGTAGAGCATATTACATGTATACATACATACATACAGTAAGGATTAATACTGTGTATCCGTATAATATCAGACTTTTTCCGACATTTCCAACAATTATCCGCCATATTTCAACCGATTTGCACAAAACCTTAACAAATTATACGCCTGAACCTTCCTCGAGAATCACTCTGTCCATTGGTGAAAATCGCATGTAAATGTGTTCTGTAGTTTTGAGTTTATCGCGAACAGACAGGCAGATGCAGCGTGAGACTTTGTTTTATAATATGTAGTGAGGATAACTTTATGTGGTTAGTTGGGAATGTTGATTTATTAAAGTTGTAGAAAATTCCAAAAAAGGTTATACTACCTGCAGGGTAATTTGTGGCGAGCAGTTAGTGAGTAGGACCTTCGTCTCTGGCGTGTCTTTGCCAGTCTGATTGGAAAGCCAAGAACACCCACAGAGCTCTAGTTTGCTTCAGAGAGGAGTCGCTGAGATATGGTATATGGTGTAAGTGGTAAAATGGGCACAAGTGAATAAAATAAATCCTATAAACAGTTTATTTCAGATTGGTACAACTTTTATTTCTTATTTAATTAAGATATGACTCGCCCTTTCTGCCCCTGACGTACTGTATCGAAACACAATATAATGCGTATGTTATGCGTAGGTACTCAGTTGCCTCGGAAAACCATATTCTGGATTCCATACGTTTTGACGGGTAACTTATCATTCCTCTATTTGAGTATAGTATTTCCAGGCAATGTGAATACGCATATAGGTGTAACAGTCAGATTTATTATTCCTCGCCACCTCCGAACACCGTGCACTCTACGACGCCCACTGGGATGGATTTCGGATTTGAGACAATAGATTTTTTTGTATAATATTTTTTTCTTTCTATCGATTGGATAGTCCTAATTAAGGCGACTATCAGTTGTTGTTAGGGCGATTTTTTTTATAAATGTTATAATATACTAGAAAAAATGAATTAAAAAATAGTATGGGACGATATCTAACTTGCTCTATAAGTACCAAGTCTTAGCAGATCTCAGCATGATATTTTGTAGGTTTAATCTACGGGTGTTTATGTATAGCACCACATACATAGCATTGTGCCGAACTGCCTTGTTCTCCAAATAAATGAAGTTGCACTTAGGTACTTTTGACAATATCCTGCTACGACATGAGAGTTCTATTTACACTATAATCAATAATAAATGAAGCAAACGCATTATTACTAAACGTATTTTCATTTTATTAATATTATTATCAAATTCGTGCTGAAGCCGCTAGTTTTAAATAAATGTAATTATGTTATCAGTGATTTCGTTCATACTGTATATGTGAAATAGATTACGCGGTATCTATTTCACATAAACAGATTTCACATAAATAGATGCGTGCCCTATTTTCCTCAATCAATCTCAGAGCCCAGCAAATTATGTCCATACATTTTTAGAATAGAGACATTACTATTGCCTGACTATACTAAGATATGTATTCAGTCTGATTTATACAAGCTTGCAATGCAACATATTTTGTGGTATTTACCTTAAATAGTAGATCTTGTTAGGTACATTATTGAATCAAGTTTAAGCTTAGAAGGATCCAGTTAGCGCATATATAATTAATTTCGATTGTATTCTAACAGTGCTTATCTATCTTTCTTTGCAATTCTCAAATATTTGCGATCGATACAAAACATTTTGTGAATATATCGACTTATTTATGCTTTTTAAAGAGAAACGTAAATCCTTTTCGGATAGTGCAAATTTTGTGACTTGGCTTGCAATTCAATGAAGAAAACATTGCGATTTTCTCAATTTTTTTCCAGAAGTATTCTTGTAATGCGAAACGTAGATGGATTGATGCTAATAATAATTTCGCAATTTTTTTTATAAACAACGAAAAGTGGTTCTAAAGTACTATGTCCCAGCTTTTTCGCTACTGAAGGACATCAAGTTGATGTGACAAAATAGAAATTCTACCTCCTAGTATACATGAAGCGTCCACTTCCTTTACTCCGAAGTAGTGATGTGCCAACTCGGAAAAAACAAAACTCGATTTAACCCGAGTTAAAATTCACGTAACTCGGGTTGAACTCGAGTTAACTGGATGAATCAGCTGATTAAAAAAAAAAACTAATTTATTCATTAATAGTTTATATTCTCTTATTTCACGGCTTTAATCCCGGTCATTTGATAGGCGTGCGCAGGGATATGAATCCAACGCGTAGAGGCCCCTTCTAAAAGAATGATGTAATGTATTATACCAGCTGTGACCTGCTCTGAGGGATATCAATGGGAGGATATACCAACGAACAGGTCACAGCAGGTATTGGAACAATTGCAAATGTGTCGGAAATAATTGGGCTATTGAAATGAGATCTGGAGGGATAGTTTATATCCGTGGTCGTCAAACTGCGGCCCGCCGCTGGTATTTGTGTGGCCCGTGACAAAACCAAATAATTTTACAAACAATACTAACTATACCTACGATTAGGTATGGATTATAACTATTCAGAGTAATGGCACAGAATAAATATAATAAATATTAGTACTAAACGGCATGGGCAGCGGACTGGCCATGGCGTAGCGTAGGGCTGCCATACGTCCCGGCACACCGGGAGATGTCCCGGTTTGAAGTGTTATGTCCCGGTGTCCCGGTCAGATAATCAGATCGGCGAGTGATCGAAGTGGAACGGAGGCGAGCGAGCGCGACTGCGACGTTAGCTGAGTCGGCGCGCGGCGGCGTTTGTCTGTTTGCGGGCGCCCCGGTGGTGGTTTACCCTATTTCTGTTTTAAATGTCCCGGTCGGCGTCTCAGAATTTATGGCAGACCTAGCGTAGTGGGAAGTGAGTCGAGGCGGCGCGGGCAGCGGCAGTGCCCCCACCACCATCTGCCCGCTACCGCCGCCCGCTCAGTCCGGCCGTCATTCGTCAAGCCAGTGTATTGTTGTACCGCACACACCACTGGACGCTTGTTTCTTTTCATAGATTGCAAATTACGTTTATAATGGCTGGAGTGTCATCAAAAAGTGCTACCAAAAGGAAAATAGGTGATGAAAATAGGAGTTTTCAAGAAAAATGGGAGGATGAATTTTGTTTCATCAGTGGGCACAAGGAAGGTACTGCTATTTGCTTAATATGCCGCGAAACTGTTGTCGGAATTAAGCGGTACAATTTATTTCGTCATTACACATGTAAACATAGCTCATTTACAGAGGCTTTTCCTTTGGAATCTAATGAAAGGAAGAATAAAGTAGCTCATTTGAAGCTGTCAATTCGTCGTCAACAGAATATTATGACCACAGCAGTCGGGCAAAATGAGGCAGTTACAAAAGCTTCGTACCAAATTTGTAACATTCTTGCAAAAAGGATGAAACCCTTCACTGATGCTGAATTAATAAAGGAATGTATGTTAACTATTTCTCAGACTTTGTTCCAAAATTTCTCAAATAGTAAACAAATAATGGCAGAAGTAAAAAAACTTGCGCTTTCTGAATCAACCTGTCGCCGCCGCGTTGAAGATATTTCAAAAACCATGTTTGATGCAATAATTCAAAAACTGAAAGATTGCAAGTACTTCAGTCTTGCGTGTAATTTCAGCACGGATATAACGTCGATGGCTCAATGCTCATTATTTGTGCGTTACTGCACGATGGATGGGATCATAGAAGAAGATTTCCTGGCTCTCATAACCATGAAAGGTCAGACAAGAGGTAGTGATCTCAGAGTGAGAGTTATGGACGCACTGAAAGAATTTGTAGAAAAATACGATATACCTGTAAGCAAATTGATATCAGTATGCACTGATGGTTGTCCGTCCATGGTGGGTATAAATAATGGTTTGATTGCTTTAATGAAGAGAGAATGGAATTTGCCTAATTTGCTGCCCATTCACTGCTTACTGCATCAAGAAACTTTGGCATGTCAAATCTCAAATAACAAATTGAAGGATGTGATGAAAACGATCATAAATATTATAAATTTTATTCGTGCGCGTGAACTTAACCATCGAAAATTTAAAGAACTTCTTGAAGAATTACAAGCTAATTATGGCGACGTTGTCCTGCATACTGCCGTCAGATGGCTAAGCAAAGGAAAAGTGCTAGAACGATTTTTTAATTTAAAATTTGAGATAATTCTTTTTTTACAGCAAAGTGGTAAAGAATATCCCCAACTTCAAAATGATGAATGGTGGGCACTTGCGGCTTTTTTGACCGATATTACACTGAAGTTTAACAATCTCAATTTAGAATTGCAGGGGCCTAACAAGATAATAGGACAAATGACGAATAAAATATTCGCATTTGAAGCTAAACTGCAATTATACATAAGTGAGTTTGAAGCTAGAGACTTTTCTAATTTTCCGACTGTTGCTGCTCTGCGGTCCGACGTATCTATTGGCGATAATACCTATCAAGATATGGTCTCCTTTTTGAAGGAATATTTGGCAGAAATTCAAAAAAGATTTAATGACGTGAGAAATATTAGGAACTGTTTCATTCTTGTAGAAAACCCTTGGCATTTTGAAAATGGTGACATGAAATTATTCAGCCAGTTTGGATTTCCGAAACCACAATTGTTGAACGAAATTATCGAACTAAAATACGACACACAACTTAAAGCTCACTTCATCGAACATCGTGAAAAGCAGGAGTACATTGAATTTTGGAGAAATGTGCCTAGTAACTATAAATGTTTACGAGACTGCGCACCATGATCCAAGAAAACAAGGTCTAGCACTCCGGGCGAAACACATGCTTACGTCACTGTCGAGTTGCCACTTTAAAGTAAATTACAAACAATTAAGGAAAGATTTTCTGCCGTCGCTCATGCATAAAATATTATTTATGCATTACAATTGTTATTTGTTTATCTTTGCAAACGAAATAGATCATGTTAAACATGAATTAATGTAGTTAAATAATTATACTCACAGTTTTATTGGATATCATACAGGTAATATATGAGAGTTGCGGAGTTTGATTTCATACCCCTGGCAAGACTTAACGGACTGTCTCTTTGACTTTTGACGTTTAACGCCATCTCATTCGCACTTGTTGGAATTGTATATTTCGTTCTCGGTCGGTGCTTGTGTCCACAGTGATTGCAAAATTTTTAAGGCCGGTTAAAGTTTATTATTTTAAAATAGTAATTTGTTCCATTCTGAACTGTACGAGTAAAAGTGTTAATGGCGGTACAATAAGATTTTTTTTTCATTTCCACGAAAAAATCTGTAGCCAACGAATGGTTTCGCTATTGTGGACCAAAAACAACTACAAAATATGGTTAGTAGGTACCTAAGTATATAAAATTACCCTTATAGACTTTTAAGTTCTCGCGGTATTTATACATTCAAATAACATTTTTAATTTCGGTGGCACTATACAAAGGATTATGTAAAAGTGAGGTTACCACACGTCCTTTACATTCTTTTTTTTTTTGTTAAACGTCTAACATAATTTTTTTCTTCAATATTTACTATAAAATGCTCGTTCCACTCGTTTGAAAGCTTCCCGGACTTAGCGACAATAAAAGCAAAATTTGGATACTAAAACAGAAGTCATTCGTATGAAAACGTCACAAATCACTTGACACAGAATGCCATGTTTAAACGATGAATTTGCAATATTCCATGTAACTGTACACTTCAGTATGATGACTGTGTAAAACGGCACTCGATTTAAACACTAATTCGCACAGTAATCATTTAAATTAATAAAACAAATTCTCGCGTCACCGTCCCTGTACGAGATTTGGCGCCAAGCCCCTTTTATTTCTTTTGTGTGGGATAAACTTGACGAAATTATAAGAGGTCCTTGTACTGATATTGTACAGACCCAGACAGAAAGCATTTAATGATTAGTTCGATGTTTTCAACGCTCGCATGAAATTCGAAAGAAATAAAATGCATATGGAATTAAATTAGATGCACAAAATTTGGTACTGGAGAAAATGAACCATTTAGTAGACAAAATAAAAACAGACAAAAAGAATACCAATTTGACGCCTTTTCGAAGAGCCGGTAGCAAATAAATCTTACTTTTCTGAATTGCGACGTATTAGAACCTGAAAACGTTGAAGATTGCGACTTAACTATGTATATGTCAACTGCCTAAGAAGAGCAATTATTGAATGCTTTTGAAACCGAGGTGGCTAAAAATCAAATCAATGAACAAGGCCTTAAATACATTGCCCGCTATGCAGCTATTAGATATTTAGCATAATATGCAACGCTTTGGGAATCAAACCCGAGCATTAAACACTGATAGTGGCTCCTGTGAGTGGATACATTTTATATCGAGAGGAAAACTTATTTACCCATGTGAAGAGCATATTAGTGTGGCATAAATAAGGAAACTGAGAAATTTCACGGGAAATTGCTGTCTACGGAAAAAAATATTTTCCGAGCTTGGATTACATTGTATACAATTGTGTTAAGGATCGCTACCCCCAAATAGATCACTCTGTAATACTTTGCTTGGTTCGAACTAGAACCTATATTAGATGTAAAGGGTTAAATAGAAATAATGCATGTGATCAACTAGGTGACGAGCTTGGTGGCTCAGTCGTGATTGACGCGACTTTGACACCGACGCTCGTGAGTTCGATTCCCACACAAGGAAAACATTTGTGTGCATAAATATGTCTGTTTGTCTTTTGTCTTGGTCTAAATGTTTTAAAAGAGGTAGGGCGCATCAAAGCAGGCCGTATGGGGAAGTACCTCCACCTCACAGAAAAGCGCAGCCAAATAACAACCCCTAGAGGGTAGTTGCGTTCCTGTATGTGAGTGAGATCACCAGTAATCTCCCAAGGAGTTGCTGTGTAAGCAGCAGAGTAGGCATCGCGCGAGTGATACTTAATATATCGCAAGCGTTAATAGGTTACGGTACCCGCTTTACAAAGCGGGTACCGTAGCCTATTAACGCTGATGTATCAGGTGGATCGTACGCTTGTATGCCTCCCGACGTAGTATAAAAAAAGGAAAAAAGTGTAAAAGTCCATAGTAAATTATATAACGTATTTTTTACTGTAATATTTGTTTGTATATTAGTAACCCTTAGATGCCCTACACCGAAATAATATATCTGTAGAAACATATACATACATTTGGAGATACAGGCAAAATGTCTACAGATAGATATATAATAATTAGGTTTTTTTTTTTCAATGTAGTGAGATTTAATTTTCCCCATAATTTTCCCAAACTATAAAGTTTGAGAACCATCGAAAGCGGAGATGACGTAGGCTTGTGTTTCCTACGTCACAGCTGTCACCGGGAGTGCCATACCTGGCGTAGTATATTATTATACCATGACTGCGCACAATTTATTCTGAGTATATTCCCTTCGACATACCTCTGTGAGACTTCATTTTCGAAAATGTCATTTTTAAAAAATAAATATCGTAATCGCCTTTCCAGTCACTTAGAAGACACTATGAGGATATCATGTAGTCCCAAAGACGCCAATATCGAAGATATAATAAAAAAAAATACAACATCAAACGTGAAGTGTTAACTTTTTTTAAATTCTTTACTTAAGTAACTTAAAATTAATTCTTTTATTTTTCTTTCTAATAAAAATCTCAAATAAACGTTTCTGTTTTTATTTACAGTCACTTGCACCCGCGTTGCTAGTTTACACATACAATTCACAAGTATGCGGCCCTCATTACTATCTCACATTGTCTTATGTGGCCCTTGACCAAAAAAGTGTGACGACCGCTGGTTTATATTATTATTATGTATAGCATTAATAGTTAAAAAAAATTGGAACAGACAAATGATATTTTTATCTGTTTCAATTGTTTATTTTTTTCTATTATTTATTTATAATGTATTGGGAGAGTTATACTAACTAAAGTAATAAAGAGAACATAAAACACGAAAATCTACAACAATAACCGGCACTTTAAAGTTAACCTCAAATCTACATAAATGTGACACTTGTTTGTTATGAATGAGTCTCAAATGATCGGCAAACTTCGCTCCATGTCGGTTTTCGAACTCGAGTCGGAAAGAATTTTACTCGAGTAGGTTCGAGTTAAGCCCAACTCGAGTTGACTCGAGTTAGTTACTCGAGTCGATCATCACTACTCCGAAGTAACCATTCGAAGAACTAGCTCAGTTCTTCGAATGGTTTCTTCGGGAAGAGTGATTCCGTGTCTCCAGAAGAACTAACAAGGTCTACAGCAAGAAGTTTGAAGTACAATGGTGATGAAGACGTAAGCATAATTTTGGATCATCTTTTTAAACATCCTGATAGGTTCAATCCAGCTTAAGCGGAAGAAAAGGCATATTCAGCTGAAAAGGCACTGGGTCTGTTAATGTTACTTAAACTTTCAAAGTGGCAATACATGAGTCTAAAAGGGTCATCCAATGAATTGCATTCTGGACTGTTTCCAGAAAGCAATTCATTGTTGTTATACAATTTAAAAATCCAAACATTTAAAACTGGATTGTTATCCCTCCAAAGTACATATAACGGTAACTGAAAAAGTAGCGCAGATAAAATTGCAAGCCGTGCTCGATTTAACTGTGTTCAGACTCATAAGTGCAAATAATTTAGAACTGAATACAGAGGTTAATGTAAAACTTGTAAGCAAATGGGGCTATGATAAGGCTTCAGGACAAAGTAATTATAACCTAGAGGCTGATTTTGATGACTCAAGTGTCTTTATGATTAATTTGGTTCCAATATGGCTTTTTTCGGATGATGTTATCATGTGGGAAAACGATAGACCGTCCTCTACATTTTACTGTCGGCCTAATATGTTCAGATTCATGAAAGAAACTAAAGAGACTTCAGAAAGAGAGAGGAAAATAGTTGAAGACAAAATTGAAGTCCTACTGTCGACACAAGTAGGAGAATTATCTGTACATCTCGAGTTGCTATTGACAATTATAGATGGCAAAACTTCTTTATATACTTCTGACACTTTACCTGCGTCAAAGCCCTCAGAAATGAACATTCTAAACGTGATTTACAGACGACCAGTAGATAAATAAATGTACAAGTATGGGCTTTCATCTCGACATGCCTGGATCAGACGTATGGAATGTTTACTTCACATAGGTATATATTAATATATTGCATTTATATTTGTTAATAAGAAGTCACGATTACGATGTCAAATATTAATAAAAAATATTTTTAGCTTACAGGCTAGACTTCAACCAATGGACTGCAAGAAAAGAAAATAAAGATATATTAGAGACTCGTAAGAAGCTAACTCACGAATCGTTCCGAAATGAATGCAATTTGCAGATTGATATCGTTAAACAGGGCGCTGTAACCACAAATAATGGCAACACGGCCAGAAATCACGTCCCTGAAATTATATTTCGAATGACTCCACCTAAGAAAGGTCTGATTTCCCTCTAGAAGGAAAACATCGCGAGGAAACCCGCATGTACCAGAAGTTATAATTTGAAAAGGAAAGGTCGGATTTTCTCTCTCGAAAGAAAACATTGTGAAGAAACCCGCACGTCCCAAAAAAATATATTTCAAAAGACTCTACTTAAGAATGATCTGATTTTCCCTTTGGAAAGAAAACATCGCGAGGAAATCTGCATGTACCAGAAGTTATAATTTGAAAAAAAGGTCGGATTTTCTCTCTCGAAGGAAAACATCCTGAAGAAACCCGCACGTCCCAGAAATTATATTTCAAAAGACTCTACCTAAGAATGGTCAGATTTTCCCTTTGGAAAGAAAACATCGTGAGGAAACACGCACATCCAAGAAATTATATTTTGTAAGAGGTGACCTAACCTATAAAAGTATGGTTGTCATTGTGAGATGTGGAAGTCTTACGGGAGCCACTCTAAGTCAAAATCTGTATTTTCGCAAAACCCTTAGGCCCTGACAATCCTTTAGCATGGGATAGCGCTAGGAAGCAGAGGACCAGTACTTATACTAATAATAAAGCGCCAATGAAATAAAGCCAGTTGTTTCCCTTAAAGCGCATAAACTAAGAATTCTAAAGAAAGCGGCCTTTCGATTTCTCGCATCGCCGCAATCAATTTTCTCAATAAACCTTCAACGTACAACTCAGCACCTCTTTGGTGTGCACAGATGGAGCAACTTTCTTTTTTGATGAAGGCAATTATTTTGAACTATGTTTAAACCCGCTTTCTGTTATATTTTGTTCAAAATAATGCAACATTGTAATCAAATTTTACCTTCATGATTTCGGATGTTGTAATTTATACACATTCATTTTAATATAGTAGAATTGTTTTAATTGGGATAATCCCATGCTTTATTCGAAAAACGATGATTGATTTCGGAATAATCTGATTCAAGCCTACCTAATAGTGATACGATTTTTGTTATTAGTTCTACTTTTACATGTTTTATATAATCCTGTAGCTTTACTCTTTAACCGTTTATTTCAATATTAATACCTAGTTTCTTTGTGCTCATGCGAAATATTTATAATACTTATCTATAGTGTTTTAGGCACGGCAGATGGGAACGGAACTACGAGTAGTTATGCAAAGTTCGATTAACTTACGTACTTTGCATAAGTTCGTATTAACTACTACGTAATTTTGTAAATTTCAAACGAGTGCTCAACAACTAAAATAATGCATTTTAGTTGTTGAGCAACATCGAGACCGTGGTATCCTGGACTTTTGAGCTCACTCTGGCGGATCAATGATATACACACGGCGACACCTCATGCTACACAGTTTGACCTCTGTACCGTCCTTATGGCGCAAGAAATAAGAGTAAGAGTAGTGCTGCAAGCGTGTAACATGACTTGTCTCTCTGTGTACCTAGTTTTGACAATAAAAAAAAATCTTAAATATTATTGGTATTCTTAATAAAACTTAAAACATAAGTATATCAAATCGGGTCACAAATAAACATCGACCTACAAATATAAAGCGGTTATTGTACAGATGTTAACATCTGTAAGCAGCTTTCTATTGTGACCCCGCTTTTTGAGCAGTAATCTCTCTCCAGTCACTTTTGTCACATCACAAAACATCTACTCTCCAGGAAATCATTACTTGATATGATGACAATTCATTAATTTAAAGTGAAATGTGAAAATTGAGTCGTACCTTCAAAAGACTTTCCACATGCTACTAAATATAGGTTCTTTTTTTACAGAACTGAGCGCGAGTATCAAACGGGAGAAAATAGTGGAGATCTGCGAGGGTTGTGGCCAAAAGATCCAAGATCGGTACCTGATGCGCGTGGGAGAACTATCCTGGCACGAACACTGCCTCAGTTGCTGCGTGTGCGGTTGTCCTCTAGCCCACACCTGCTACACAAGAAACGCGAAACTTTACTGCAAACCCGACTACGATAGGTAACTTGATCCTCTGTTTTCCTCTTATACATGACGTATAACCAAATTTACTCTGGCTGATTGTACCTTGATAATTACTGCCTTGCGAGCTGATCTTGCAAAGCGCTAGTGAAATTGCCAAGCGAATTATACCCTACCTTTAATTTTATATAAGTATTCTTTATTGCACGTAAGTGTTAATTTTCCTTGTGTTATTCCTAATTTGTTACTCAACAGATTATTTGGTGTCAAATGCACGCGTTGCGGCGACCGCCTCCTGCCCCAGGAAATGGTTATGAGAGCTCAGCAGTACGTCTTCCACATACAATGTTTCGTCTGTGTAATGTGCTGTCAACCACTCCAAAAAGGAGAACAATACGTCATTAGAGCTGGACAGATATTCTGCAGACAAGATTTCGAGAAAGAGATGTATTTGATGCAGCATGCTGAAGATGATATGATCATTGACGATGGTGAGAGACCTCGCGATGGAAGGCGTGGGCCAAAGCGACCTCGTACCATTTTGACTTCAGCGCAAAGGAGACAGTTCAAAGCTTCTTTCGAAGTAAGCCCGAAGCCCTGCCGTAAAGTAAGGGAAGCCCTTGCCAAAGATACAGGTTTAAGTGTTCGAGTAGTTCAGGTCTGGTTTCAAAATCAGAGAGCTAAGATGAAAAAGATCCAAAGGAAAGCGAAACAAGAGGGAGATAAGAATACAGATAAGGACAAAGATAAAGACGAAAAGAGCATCAAGCAGGAGTCGCCTTCCAGCGAACATGGGAACTATTTGGGCTTGGATGGATCTTACTCTGCTTCAAGCCAGCCCCTGAATCCCAATTTACCTTATTCTCCAGATGGTAAGTTTCCAATAAAACAATTACATACTACTAAATATCAAAACCGCACCAAAGGTTACGTAACGTCATTTAAAATTTACGTTTCTTTTGTACCACCCACAAAATTTCATCAAAATTATACCACCGGTTCTTAAGTTATTGTAATACATAAAAATTGAACTTTTCAAAAATGGTTGCACTGTAGTTGCCATATAGCGAATATATTTTGAGGCTAAAATAGATAGATATTAATGTAAATATCATTTTTTAATCTTATATGAGAACAAAATTTAGGATTTTGTGGATTCCGTGCCTCAAAAGGAAAAACGGAAGCCTTAATATCTTTATACATATGTATTATTCGTTGTCCGTCTGTGACAATGAAGTGATCCTATATTAAAATTATTCTCAAGAGCGTCTGGAAGCACCAAGTTAAAAATTAAATTTAAAGCAGTGAAAAACAAACTTCTAATCTGAGTCAACGCAATCAAACGATACGGAGCATGTCGTTTATGTAGCACAAGTAAAGGGAAAACCGTAAAGCATCAAACGTGGTAACAATACCTTCTCGTGTTATTTTCACTACACTCCATTCTTAACGCCTATTAGCTTTTATTAAAAAATATACATTATATGGAAGCATAATAAAAGACTGGTTGGATGTTCCGATTATTGGTGGTAACACTAAAATATTCTCAAGTTGGCAGTATTGTTTATAAAACAATTATGGCGGATTGCATACAGGCTATTGAAAGTGTTATACTACAAACTTGGTCCCCGGGAGAGCCTTAGAGAAAAATTCAAAGAAATAAATATTCTAACAGTCGCATCGCAATATATCTATGAAAATCTTTTGTATGTCCATAAAAACATAGACTCATTTTGTAAAAACAGTGATACTCATAACATAAATACTAGATATAAGCATAATCTTGTGTTACATCCAAGCCGTCTCCACAAAATAAGTAATTCTTTTATGGGGCAATGTATACGGTTCTATAACAAACTTCCCAGCAATATAAAAGAATTGTCAATAAACAAATTTAAAACTACCATTAAAGCCAAATTGTGTAGCAGGGCATATTATAAAGTAGTAGTAGACTATATTAATGATAAAAATGCCTGGGATTGAGTCGATCCAATTATAATGTAATTAATAAATTATGTAAATTTGTTTGGATACCAAAAGAGGGATGCCTGAGTTTTTTGGCAGTATTTTTATCAGTGCTCACCTAGTCATGAACTGCACGGTAGGGAAATAAATTGTGACGATACCAAACAAATGTAGCCATTTTTACGGAATAAAAAGATTTTGACTTTGACTTTGACTTACACTTTTGTGATAAATTGTGTCTATAAATCGAAAACTACTGAAGGACATCAAGTAGAATTTAAATATATGATGAAAAAACCAGGAAAAAACTAATTGAGTCAACGATTGAAACGAAAGTTTTTGCCAGCTTGAGAATTATGTACTTAAATTTTTTGTCAAGTCATAAATATGTCAGACATATGTTGGCGTCATATTAATCAATTATTAAGTTTTAATTCAAAAGACCGTGGATTTTTATACGTAAAGAACTTTAATGAGGCTTTGTGAAGAGCAAGTACTTATTTATTAAAAATACTTAAATAAAACTTACTTTCATATAAACAACAATTAAGAGTAGTTTCTTTTCGTTGAACTATTGACAACCCTACATCACTTACGTACGACTTTTGTATGCAGATTCTATGAAACCCGTGATAATATTGCCTACCGTTTAGTATTGCCTTTATTGAAGTTATACTTCTAATGCGACTTGCAAAAAGGTTGCGTTAAACGTTTAACGCTACCATGGAGGGGGAATAGAAAGAGACAGAGCGAGAGTGAATGCGTGGCACTCGATCACAAAAGTACAGGTTGAAGCTACTAAATGTTTCACGATATTACCGGTAGATGGCGCTATAGTCAAAAATATGCAATAGGTTAAAACTGCTAAATCTTTCACGGTATTACCGGCAGATGGCGCTATAGTTAAAAATGTATAACATTTGTATTTTACATTCGACTTGTATGTAATACATTCCATAAACATCGCCGCTACTACTTGATAAGATGTTTTTTAATTTAAGTTATTTAATGTTATATATTTATTTAATGATGCCAGAGAAGTATAACTTCTCACGCGCGTACAAAAGTATACGCACCCATTTTTTTTTAACTGAAATCGATTCTGGAAATATAAATCTTATATTAGGTTTCTAGAGCTAAACTTTTCACAATTATAGTAGTCTAGTTTAAAAATTGTATCCAGATAAAGATGCTACAAACGTGTTAATTTTACCTACAGCTTCGAAATTGTTCTAAAATTTCAAATTCCAATGTACTTATGTTCAAAGCTAGAAAAATCGATGGACTAATGCGTTACCATCATCAGAATCAGAATAATTTATTTTCATAAGATATGGTGTACATGTAGTGGTGTTAGTTATTCATTTAGGTACACATATCTTGCCAAACTCGTCGGCGTACAAAAATAATCAGTTACGTGTTATTCGGTAGATGTTATCTACAGTAGAATTAACACTATTATAAATAATTATTAATTTACATAAGCAAATTTTAATTGATTATATTTTTCCAGTAAAATAATTAACAATATCTGAAATTATAATGTCATATTTAAGATATGTTCATGTTCTAACCTTTTATCTTATGATAAACAACAGTTTTCCAACGACAAAACTAAAACTCGATCTACGGGTCTTGGTTCCCGCGATGGACGAATAATTTACATATCTACAAGTTTGTACGGAACCATCGGTAAGCGAGTCCGATGCGGCCGTTTTTTCCCCCTATATTTATACTACATAAAAGTCAACTATGAGTTGATACCCTATACATACATGTTGTTTGCAATTTTTTAGACAGACAACAAAGTGATCGTGTAAAAAAATATTTTTGACTTTAAGGACCGGAGCCCCTAAAAATACTCGTAATAGGTATGTTTACCAATCTCGTAAGTCGCCACACTCTTTCAGAATGTCGTTCCAAAACTGTCGTATATTGCCCGGTCCCCCAGCGTAACGGTACACTTCACGCAAGCGGTGACAGGAAGTAGTCGAGCGCACCAAGATTACCTATTTACATCAACAAGCTTTTTATTTGTCTTTCCAGTGCCATTTCTTATTTGAAACAAACATTCTTTCACATGTTTCCCACAGCAGCTGCTTTGGCATAACGTATATACAAACCACGTATTCCTACTTTCCAGATTACCCGACCCACTCCGGCGACAGTTTCTGCAGCTCGGACATATCGCTCGACGGCAGCAACTTCGACCAGCTCGACGAGGGAACATCCGATACTATGAGCCTGCAGAATTTAGAAGTGCAGCACCATCCACACCAGCACGCCGGCCATCAAAGCCACGAGCCACTCAACCTCGGAACCGGCGCTGTAGTCAACCCAATAGACAAATTGTATCTCATGCAGAACTCCTACTTCAGTACTGATCATTGATTTGCCGTTCGTGGCTCTGGTCGGAGGTCTCGATCTGGCCAGCGGCTACGCCAAGCATCTGCACTGGATTTATGTATGAAATCTACTGCCACCGTAACCAACTCCACCCCCTCGTACTCTGAATCGCCAGTCAATTCGTTTATGGGTAATGCTATTCATTTCAATAAATTCTACGAAGATCATTATTAAGTATGCCGTTTAGATGAGACCAGCGGACAATGACGGGCACGTCATCGGATCAGCAGATCTCTACGAAGAAGCTATGAAGGAGGATAGAGTGAATGAGAGTGCAAACTTCAAGCAAATGTTGTAATCGTCGTGTAAATATCGTATTACTGATTTGTATGCAGTGTAGGTGACGTAGAGCTTGTGTGCGGGCCTTTAGAACAACGCTCTGTTCAACAAAGTATTTAACTCAAATGAGATATAAACAGTAGGAAACTTCAAAGAAACGTTCGAAATCGTCACCCACAGATGTGCGTCCTCTGTACTGTACTCTTAGATGCACTTTAATAATTCTGACTAAAAATCCCTTGTTGATCTGCTTATATCTCTCTGCTGTGAATTTAGTCTCATTCAATATACTCGTATCTTTAATAGTTCGTGGCTAACCTTATTGTTAAAAGCACAGAAATTTTAAATAGCTGAATGATATCTGTCGTGTTCATAACTTTGATGTACCTGTATCTAAATGGTCCGCAGAATAAAGACGCATATAGCACAAATTAAAGGATCGCTTGGGCACATAGCTATATACTTTTCTAGTCTAGTATTGCTCGTAACTATTGTGGCTTTAGCCAGAGTTCATAGATCCAGCGTTACATTGCTAGGTGGTACCTCACTTTGAAGTATGAGAACACTCCTAGGCTCCTGGTGCATTCTAAGCGTACTTTACCTACTAGCTATACACGTGGCACGAGCATGTCGGTGGGCTCGTTTTAACATTCATTTATTTCGCATTCGTATACAGGTCAATTATCTAAAGACGACACGTAAGTACCTACAATACATTCACACTTTGTGCTTGCATATGTAGTTGACAGAGATTGTTTGTCTCTATCACGCGTATACCTTAGCCTCGCCACGTGCGTGTAAGACAGAGAAACTTTCATGATGCGTGTGCAGTGTGATGTCATGCGGTGTACATAGACAATACACAAGCGAAATGTGGTTCTTGCCAGTTTTCGATAACCAACCTGCATTACAAAGTTCTCAATATGTGACAAAAATACTACCTAAGTAATATGTACAAAGTATTGGCCGCAAGATGTCCCAATTAATATCTACGAGTCGAAAAGTAAAATATTTAGCCTTTTCTTCGATTCGTGCTTATTGTGTGATACCTACAAGTAGCTTAAAATGCACTAAGTTTTTAGAATAAGGTTTGTGTTATTATGAATTAAGCAAAGACATGTGTTATGGAATACCTACGAATTCAAAATTGGTTAATATATAATGCTAAAATAACATGTAAGTATTTGTAAATATTGTACAGATATTATTCATAATATTTAAAAAATATTCATTATAAGTAGGATTTTTAGATACACCTCAGATAGGCCACGTTATATCCAAAATAGCAATAACAATATTAAAATAGGACCCACTTAGTGAATTAACTTGATAAAATGTTTGATCTCATGTTACAAGAATAAGGCATAAAAAACAATTCAACGCCTTGAATTTTTATAATTTTGAATCAGAATATAGGTACATTTTACTTCTTTACTACTCAACTATTTTCGGTCTTCTTACCAGCGAAGTTATTAACTCGATGATCTAAAATTAATTTACAGGTACCTTCAAACACCTTTACACAGTTGCTGTGGAGATCATCCACGGCTGATATTGATAGACGTATTTTTCTCATCACGTTAAGCTTCGCAACCAATTTCTATAACACAAAATAGACTTGAAAAAAAAACGATGAAACAAAAAAACTTATATCGTGGATGAAAATTTCACTTCTACTGTACCTACTAGTCAAAAACATTCAAGAAAAACAAATAATTGAAAATTCATCGGTGCAAGGATTCTGGAGGAAAAGAACAGTAATTGCGACTCTGAGTACTCTGACCACAGTGTATAGATGGCGGCAAACTTTTAGTTAGCTCTGAACACCGCACGTTTCGTTAGCGCAGTAGTAAGATGTATGGAGTAGATACACCTGTGCAGAGCAACTTCAGAGTGAACTAGATGTTTGACGCGATCTGTACACTTTATCATTTTATACTGTTTTATCAGGTACTACAAATCAAAGTACGACATATGAAGAAATAGAAACGAATTCCGTCGAGCCTGAACAGTGTTTCCACCAAAATCTTCTTTCCAGTTTCTATAAACTAGAGGTATATAAGTACTCACTTTCTCAAATGTTTGCATCATTTTACACTATCAATACTATGAATCAAACCGCGAAACATGTAGATACAAATAGAAAATAGTTCCGCGGAGCCTGAATAGTGTTGCCGCCAGTCCTCTTTCGAGTTTCTGTGAGCTAGAAGTCTATGATTGTGATGACCTTATAGGTCAAATATTCTAGTCAAGATATCAGTATTCGAACAAGACATTCGACAATGTCTCATCTAGTGACAGTCTTTCATTTGTTATTTGTACAGTTTGTTTGTGCTTAATTGCCACTAAGGATTTTGCTGTTTTATTACATTGTATTTCAATATTACTTGAGAGAAACAGTAACCAAATTTTGTACATATTCTTCATTTTTGAGCAATTATGCTGAGCACTAGCGTTGGTAAGGAAATAATAGGAGCGAAGTTACATTTCTGTAGAGAAACACGCGATATTAAACCAAGAATATTTCGTCTGACGCGAAAAGAACTAATAATATAATTTCCAATCTCTATTCACGTAATAAATATGTTTTTCCTTTTATTTAATTTACGCTAGTATGCAACTTAATTGCTCTTAATTATAATCTTATTGTTCATAGTATATCTATGTAGATAAATACTAAAGCAAGAGCTGACAGCCGTAAGGCCTATATAGTTTTAGCAAAGCTAAAATATTCATTATATATTCTACATATATTGTGTAGCTAAAAACGTATGGCAAGGTAGCAAATATATATATATATTTGCTACCTTGTATACGAGACCATCTCGCAAGGAGCAGGTACCAAAACTATATAAATATATATATTAACTTACATACGTTAAAGTATGATAATTTTATATAGAACAAAACTAATGTACCTAACTAAATAAAAATATCTTTAAATCACTCAGGGGTAACTTAAATTTTTAAAGAGAATTTATAGAATCAGTTTTTTTTTGCACCTTTGGTACCTAGTCCCGAACAAAGAGACCCACTTGATAGTTGCTTACGATAGTTTCATAACAATCTAATACTTATAGGTAAAGTATAAACTGATAATCGTAGCTTCGCTAAAATTATGTATGCCCGGCGGCTTTCAGCTCTTGAATCATACACTGCCGATCTAAATAAGGTAATTCAAGCACATTTGCACCTATCGAAATTATTTCCAGACGTCATGGGGTCATATTGATTGAAACTTATTCACATCGACACAAATCGCTAGTATTACTATTTGTTATTACATACCTATACCTACATTTTCTAAGGTATCTTGGTGTCATACATTGTAAATAAGTCTGTATGTACAAAAAATTGTCGATAGCCGGATTCTCATACATTTTTGTAGTTATATTACCTAAAATTAAAAATAGCGAACAGTTCTAGTCAAAAAATGTGTATATTACAACGATAGCCATTATTTTCAATTGTTTATGATTAATGATTATATTTAAATGTGTACGAAATAAGTATTACCTAACAATAGGTATGTTGTAATTTTATAAAATCGATGTACTTGTATGTAAATTAAAAAATGACATTTCCATTTGTTTTAATTTTATCTTCGGATGATATTTTTTTGTGTATTTCCATTAAGTGACTACCTAGCAAAAAACTAGTATATGAGAATACATTGTACAGTACATGCAAAAGTCCGCCCCCATCAATAGTTTTTAATCACACAGACCCGTGAAGTGTAGCCTAAGATGTCGCATAACATCGTCGGATGCCTAAACACGATACGACAATTATAATAATAGCACTGTTTCTTAAAACACATCATATATGGCAAAATTGCTGCACAAATACCATAGGACATCTCTAATTTCGATGTCAGGTGTTTTCCAGTTATAGCTTATTACTGGAAAGCAGAATGAAAATTTCTGAAATATGTCCCGTCTATATCTAAGTCAGGCATAAAACCATTCTTATATCGATATATTTCGAATATGTCATTATAATCTAAAATAATAGAAAACTTGTAAATACCTACTCTGTTTAAGGCTAACACGTGATCCTCCAAAAATTGATTTGGTTTTGGTTCCACTCTCGTTCCCGAACAAGTAATCTACTCTAAAAAGGGGGAAAAAAGATGTCCAGGGCTATTTTAAGTCTTAATAGGTAAATCATTCAACACTGTCCGTAGCTATACTAACTCAATTGGAAAACATCGGAATAAGCGCTTAAGGTGGTTTAACGAGTATTTATAGGAAATAAAACAAAAGTACGTGTAGCATCACTGCCACTTGTGATCATAGCATCCCACTGGGTACCATCCGCGGACCAACGTCGTTCCCTGTAGGTACACATAGATAAGCTGTGCCGTCAATTTATTGAAAATAACATAATAGTGTATGCCCAAATAATCATGAACCAGTCAAACCGGAGTATGTAATACTTGCTGAAAAGGGTAAAACATTGGCAATTAAATGGCTAGATGGCAATCTTTCGACATTTAATGGTTTAAACACCAAACATGTTATGCTGCGCAGACATTTATCATGAAATGTGCACTCGAACACCTAAAATACATTATAATAATACGATGACATTTTTTAATACATTCTTGTCATCTGTTTATCAGCGACACGTGGTTGGCATTGATTTATTTCGCTTAAACCTACAATAAATTTGAAATCGTTTGGCGTAAGATTGTTGTTCTTTTCGAAAACGTAAAATATAATAAATGCTAAGATTCTTGAATACTGTTCAAATAACTATTCTTAATATCTATCGCATAATATAACAAATAATAAATATGTCCTACTAATAATAACAAATACGTATTTGTTTTAATATTACTGTCACAAATCGATTTTAGATGTTTTTTTTAGGAAATACATAGTTACGTATCAAAAATAGTAAATTGTTTTCGTTACTGTTAACAAAATATTGTCTTCAAAATCTTTAACCTTCATGTAGAACTGTTACGCCTAAGCAAGCAAATAAAATAACATATAAGCTGTACAGAGTAGATATACAAGTCATATCGATTTGGCTACTAAAATTCTGTATGAATTACTAAATGCTATTATAAAACGGGCACAAAGTAATGCACCTTCTGAAAAGTACCAAATTAGGTAGTTATTAGGCCTTCTTATAATATTTACTTGACGTTCGCAAAGCAACATATTATCTACCAAAATAGATGATAAAAAGACCGAGCACACATCATTTGTAACAAACAAGGTCTACAGTCATCAGTAAACCCTGCTCTTGTTTGTTACAAATATTTGTTTATCTATTAAGCATGATATGATGCTCTTGCCTTTCCGACAAACTAAAAAAAAATACTTGTTTATAAGCAAAATTTTTCAATTGTTTAGTTTCATAGCGCTAAATGTAATAAGTAACTAATATTGACTCCCATCTTTACTTATAATTTTATTGTTATTTTGTGAACCTTTATATATTTGTTTGTGGGCTAAGTATTTTCACCTTAGATTATACAATCACTAGTACCTACATTAGTTACAAGATTGCGTAGGAACTTATGATTCACATAATGCAAAACAAAGTTTCATTCATTTTTTAGCCAATTTGTTTGTTCCCGTATAATAACCAGACCAAAGTGCTGTACGACTACAAAATAAATAAATAAAATGTACCAACCACCTGAGCTCCCTTAACTTTTACTTGTCTAAGCATCTGATGCTGAAGTACCAATAATTTTGATAAACGATTAATAATTTTGTTAGATGATTGAGCCATTTAAAGCTCCGCTGGCATATTTTTTTTTAAATAACGGCGGGAGGCGTTCTAGCATACGGCCCATCTGATGTAAAATGATTATCACCCCTGTTGTTAACATAGCAACTCCTTAGGAGCTTACTGGTAACCTCACTCACTCGCAAGAACACATACCTACCAGAGAGGTGTTATTTGGCCGAGGTTTTCTGCGAGGTGGAGGTACTTCTCCAGTCGCGCTGCTTTTATACACCTAGCCACTCTTAAAAATATATATTTAATTTTATACTTACGTATTTGTTATTGGTAATGGACTATCTATATGTGCCAAAATATAACCAAAGTAGGACTATAATAAAAGTCTAATAAAAAATATAATAAAAGTCGAACTACTTTAAAATTTCGTACGCACCATTTCAAAAATCGTATTGAGCGGCGTACAACTATGTCAAATATATTTTTAAAAAATGGGCGAACCTTACAGTAGTCGCATATGATGTATAACATCTGACATCTCACCTCGGTAATAAGCAACTAGAATTAAATTAGAGGTTTAAATACTTAAGAAATTATTAAAATCAAAGAAATTATATATGAACAATACAGTACAGAATAAATAAATAATTGGTTTTTGAAGTTAAATTTCTTTATATGCAACATGACGAGTATTCAGATCTTTTTCGTACGGAAATAACGTTTTCTAACGGAAATGACTTTCGGTAAAATAAAAATATAGTTGGTTTACCACAGTAGTGTGACTGATTACATATTTAGCTATAAAATAAGAATTCAAGTAAACACAATTAATATTTGATAAATACTTTTAAAAATGCAACAAAATATATACACCATTGATATTAGTTTGCGATCTATAGTATTGTCTGTCTTGTTTTGAGTGATTAATGACATCTTTTGTTAATCAGTTAGTCTTACTATAAATTATAATATCAATAGTACCAACCTCTCGGAAAATGGGTTGGTACCATCGGAGGGCCAATTCTACCACAACGCGCGCTCATTAGTCAAACCAATAGCGCGTACTTCCCAGACTTCCTCTTACACACTTCCGTCCCTTTTCACGAACTAACTCCCACATATTGTAGGAGAGAGGAAAGATGCTACCTACACATCAATACGATTTTATGT